>CAMZMU010000083.1:8625965-9118823 GCA_947311845.1 Poa pratensis
AAACTTTCACAGCCGTTACATTTTTCACCATACCAAAATCAAGGAAACAATTAACTTCCCCGATGGATCGAAGACCCAAATGGAAACAATTAACTTCCCCGATGGATCGAAGACCCAAATGGCCAAATGGTAGTTTCGAATTGATTTAGCAGATATGACCTCTATGGAGATGAAAAGGTTAATTTAGGCGAGTGATTGTAAAATTCTGAAGACATTTGACCAAACTGAAAAGGAGATCACATCTTCTGGATGTTAGCCTGCATCCATTCATGCTCATCAAGAATAGTAGTTATCTTTCCTTGGGGAAAGTACAATACTTCTTTGAATGGGGACTCCTAAACTTTGCATTTACTGAAAACATAACCAAGAAAAATGCATGTTAAATATTGCACTTCTATGTAACCTCATTCACCAAAAAATATCAGTCACATCATGCAAATCACCAAAAGTATACCTTATATTAATCTATGAAAGCTCCATCACTACTAAATTGCAGGTAAATACGCCAAATATTCGCTGGCCATAATTAGATCAAGAATTCATGATATAGCAAATATTGATCAGAGAAGACAGTGAGCAGTGTTGCCATAAGCTTGCTCCAGCTAGCACTATGGACCTATAGAAGGACAGAATCCACCACAAAATGTGGAGAGGTATTCCTCATACTTCCATTCAATTAACCATACTTGGAAGTCATGTCAGTCCATAAACAATTCAGTTTGCGTCATATTGTGCATATGATCAGAAAAGGTGGAGAACACAAATGGTGATGCTCCAGCGCCATACAACATGCATAAGCCATTAGAGGAAAATGTGGAGAACACAAATGGTGATTTTAATTGGTAGTAGAATTCCACAGAAATCTAGTTCTCCAGATATACATCAAACCTGACTGAGAAGATGGAGCTGGGAGATAAAGATGAGCGAGAGGACTGGCTTAGGCATGCGGAAACTCTTATATCATCCAACTTAGACATTGCAAGATAAAGAACAACACCGGTATACTGTAGCTTGTAGTTGTGCAACAAAAAGTCAGTGTGACTGTTCGATGTTGTAGACTTGTATTCAAATAGGTGCGGACGGGAAAATAACTGATTGCTTCCTCCAATTAAATCCACACACGTTGAATCTGGTACCTGAACATCGGATGTTAATAAACACATCAGCACTCAGCAGTCTAGGGGAGTAAGAGCCGCTGATAAGCGAGGAATCTGTACTCGTTTGGGGATGAGGATTCGCCGAGCAAGCGGCAACGACAGCGCAACGACAATGGCGAGTATTCAAGATTTGTCTCGTCCGACACGCGCGTGGTACCTGCAGGAGAGTGGCGTGGATGATGGTGGCCACAAATCATGTTGAGAGCGAGGAAACTGGATTTGAGGCACGAACACCAAGCTGCGCTAGAGTCGACTGGAATGGAGCAGCTGCACTACTTAAAAGGGAGTCCAAATCCATCATCATGGGGAATAAAATGGGGTCAGTTTCTTTTGGAAAAACCTCTAGTGGGGAGACGAAGAGGAAGGGAAACAGAACACCATGGTGCTTTACTACTGCGGAGAAGATGATAGGACCGAAGCGCCGTGGCATTTGTTTCAGAACAAAGGAATAGAAAAAAATAAAGACGATGACGTCATGTGCATGGCTTCGCCATATGATGGACGGACAGATAGAAACGAATCAGACGGCTATGAATATATGACGAGGTGGATAGGCTGCATGTCAAGATAGAAAAATCATAAATGAACGCAGTGGGGTTTTACTTTATAAGAGGTATAGATAGATAGATAGATTTGTAGTACAGTGGAAATCGATTAAGGTTGAACATCCAGCTAGACATCCACAAAACGATGGACTATATGCCATTGATTTGTGAGTGCCGTGCATATAAGTTTCAATGAATGTCATTACTGAGAAGACAATGAGCTATAGGATGACATAGTAAAGAACATCTCGAGTTGATTAGAGGACTAAGTTTTACCCATGAGCTGTATGAAAAGATATTAGTCACATGGAAATGAAACAACTATGGTTGGAAACCCTCCAACTAAAAACAGGAAAAGAAGACAATGTAGTAAAATGTATGCATTTGTTTTCTATGGCGAGTTACAGGAAAATCACATATATTAAGGGAGCTAAGTTGTGGACACTTGTCGGAATCAAACACCTAAGTAAAACCCAACACAGTGCGGACATTTCCAGAATTTTCCAAGTGATAAATCCCCATACTCGGTTTCTCTGTCTTTTTACTTCTAGAGTTGATCCGGACGTTACGGTCCATATGCCTGTTCAAGTGAGACCAGGAGCTCTCTAGACTCGGCCGAACACAGTGTGGACATCCGGGTGGGTGACAGACAGATTTTGTCTAGACATCCATGTGCTATTCACAGCAATATTTGTCCTTTTTTTTCATCTTCGACATGTGGGTCAAGTTTAGAATTTAAATTCTTCGACAATGCAGATACAAGTTTCGTCCATAATGTGAACAAAATTCAGAAACTTTCATGGTTATTGGTGCTAATTAGGTGACTAGTGCTCTATATGCCGCCCATGTTACCCTCTGTTAGCATGTGCATCATCCACTCCTCTGGATAGTGTATACACATGGCCTCACCTGACTCAAATTAGTTGAAACTACACTCGTTGATGAACACTTCAGGACCGTGTCACGATTCAGACGTGTCCACAAGGCCCACGTGCACCTATGATTAGAGAAACGAAGCAAATCTGCATCAAGAAACATATCGCAGTGCATGGTTATAGAGCAGAATGACTGACACCAAAAGAACGCATCCAAGGGATATCATGATGGGCATCGCATGTCAAGTTGCACACTTGCTGTTTCGTGAAAGAATATACAAAATGCTAGCAGTTGCCATAGGACTTGCAGTTACATGGCAAATTTACTAAATGCCGACATTTGCCATACATAGGGTAACGAAACCCTGACGATAGTGCAGATTTCTGAACTGAGAAAGTTCAGGAGGTCATAGGTAAACAAACCAGGAGACTGGGAAGCTAATATTTCAAACATTATGCATCTGTCAACTTGTTGGGGATCCAGTTCAGGGTAGAGAAATCTCTACAGCACCTGGAAATGCCACTATTAACAAATAAGCACCGGAAGATGTAATAGTTACTACTTCCTCTGCTCCAAAATATAAAACGTTTTGGTAGGCTAAAATAGTCTACCAAAACATCTTATATATTGGAACGAAGGTAGTGTAAACTAACAATCTAACATGGTCTGCCAAACTAGTGACCAAGTCACTGCCAACATAGGTGCCCATGTCGTCTCCTTAGGTTGAGAGCCATCACCCTCCAAATTCCAAAAAAAAAAAAACAGCGAGCCAAGTTCTGAGGCACCCATCCCAACTGAAAATATGCATACACCTACAATCAGAAAATCACAAATAGCATGTTTTTAAGTCAAATGCTATAGTGTCGTTTCCAGCTCGTAAGAAGAACCACACTAAGATCATCATAAAGTGATGTTGAATCAATAACCAACCCTGCACAGCGAAGTTAGAATATAGAAGTAGCAGCAAGGGGAATGAATTGAAGAGGCTTGTGTGCTCTCCTCAGACTAATACTGTGTCTTATGTGTGTGTACATTGCTTCTTCGGCTAGGCAGTACAGGGAAAACAAGGCAATGCCTATAGGACGTCAATCAACTAGTTTGGCCACGATTCATCAATCTTGGAGAGATTAACAGCCCGGTCTAAATGAATTGCAATCCCCTATATATTTTTTCCTAGGTCTTTCTTTTAAAGTTAAACAAATAATGTTGAAGTTTAACAACAGTAAAGAAGTGGGAGAAAAAGCTCAATTTTTTTCATGACTAAAACTAACAGCAAAGAAAGTAACTCAAAAGCGGTTCCATAATATCATTTTCCAAGTGAGCTTGGTAAATATGAACTGACCTGCTACACAACGAAGAAGCATTTCAAACTAGATATATAAACAGCTATGTCAGCAATCGAACCAATGCAAAACAAAGGTAAGAAACACTTCACCTTTTCTTCTGGCAAAAATGGAAGCTCACCTTCAGTGGTCATTTTTGTTGCAAGAACTTGCTCTGACTATGTAAACCTGCATCATTTACATAAAAAAGTGTAATAGTTAGAAAATTGGATTTTATCCATCACTAAGCCTTGCAAGAATCCCTCCTGTTTCATGTACAATTAAAGGCAGGCTATAAGCAAAAGCTAATATCTAAACGCCTTTTTAGATCTGCTTGAAACAAATCGACTTTATTTTTTTGAGAGAGAAAACGGATCAACTATATTTCTGTTTCCTGCATACTTTATGTAAAATCCCGCAATACCGAACAAGCCGATTTGTCCTTGTTCTAATAATTGAGACATGTTCCTAGTTATGGAGTACAAGTATTGATATGATTCCTACTCCGTAGTTACAATTATGAATTTGCATGCCAGGTGTCACTGCATAATAATTTAATTCTACAACATGTAGAAACATATATGTTTATGCACAGTGTAAACTCTAGTTAATATATAGCCATAACCACATTATTCTACTCAATCAAATCATGGCGTGGATGCAGAAAACGGTACGTTCATGAGGATGACTCCAACCCACCTAGCAAGTTTCAGAAATTTGCATAATCACAAGGCTTCATTTGGAACCCAAAAAATACCACAGAAATTCGATACGAATCGAGTTATCTACTATTGCTGGACACAGTGCTTAAATCTCTTTCCGATCATGCTACCGAGAGAAACTTTTTCTTTTCTGAAACACCCATCTAAAATGGTGCGGGGAACAGGTTGAACCTCACCTTAAACTTTTTCCTCTCAATGAGCTGGAACACTAAGCAGTCACCGCCAACGAGCTTGTGGTCAGCAGCAAACGCTCTCCACGGGTAACGTAGCTATCCCGACCACAGATACCGTAGGACACGTGGAACTCGTTATTCACCTCATCGACCAAAACCATCATCTCACGATGCGCCGGGAGATACTGCCTGAAGTGCGCCGGGAGATACTGCCATCCACATTCACATGTATGTAAATGTATTTAGACACAGTTTAGTATGTATGTTTACTCATATTACTATGCATCTAGACAACATGTAAAACATCTAAAACATCTTATATTTAAAAACGGAGGGAGTACATTACTACGGACAATGTTTTTGCCATACCAGCTGATTACTTTTGGCAGAATCGTGGGACATTGGCTTGATGAAGGTGGGGTGGTCGGAGCCCAGCTGGCCCTTGAGCTCTTCAGCCTTGATGAAGGCTGGCGATGCGGTATTGCGATGTGTCTTTCCAGTGCGGTAATCTGGCTGCTGTGGGAGGTCGGCGATGCGACCGGACCGTCGGATCGGGGCGTCCAGCTTCGGATTCCACGGCCTCGGATTCCGCAGCTTGGTCTGCAAACCAGACAGACAGGGTAAGCAGCGAGATAATGGCGCAGAGAAGAGGCATGCCCTTTTTTTAGATAAAAGGCTCCTGGAGCCCAGCTTTAAATTAATAAAGCCACAAGGTTCAGATTACAACACCGATCGACGCTGGGGTTACCAGCTTACAATAACAACACAAAGAGAAAAACGACATCCAAAAAAAAACGAGCACAACTACAACAAGCTAAGATAACGCAGTTAGGCGCTTGAGGTCTTCGTCTCGATCAACTGAAGAACAAAGGAAGTCGCCAGCAGATTGCGCCCGGAATCCCCACCAAACTGTCTTCACAGGTGCAGCCTCCGTCCACACGGTAACCAGCAGAGGGTAACCAAGAGAACGATATAGGTCGAGGTCTCAAGAGGCAACGCCCCCAAGAAGGAAAACGACACCGAGGTGACGCTGTTGCTCGACCCATTGAGAGTCTAGGTTTTCACCTAGAGACATTCAACCATGATGGGGAGAAAGTTGAGGCTCATCGAAGAGGCCTCCGAGGGCGTCACCATCATCGGCACCGGCCAAACCGGGTAGGGCTTTCGCCCAAGCCGCCGACTTTAACCACACATCAACCACAACGTCCATTCAGCTGGCAAAACCTCTGCGATACAACCACACAACCGGAGAAACACGAAGGAGACAGAAGTAGGAACCTTTTCCTCGCAGGATCAACGGAATCCGAGAGAGCAGAAAGGAGGAGGACATGCTCGCCCTGCGGTCGCCTCAGCTAGGAGGAAACATGGAGGAGGAGGACCCTGGGAGACCCTGCTCCAGCCCCGACGGCAGCGAGTCACCCATGACTGCGCGTGCACGGTTCCCGTCTTTCGAAGTCACTCACCGCCAGCACACCGACGAAGACGAAGCAGCACCCACACCATCCGAAGCACCCCCGGTCGGCCGCCGTCAATCCAACCGACCGAACTCCCCCGTACCGACCAAGCGAAGCCAAACAGTGGCCAAACATTGCGAGGATGACAGTGCACACCGACACGTGCAGTACCGAGAACCACCAACTGCGGCGCCACCACAAGGACCCAACGAGGTTGCTTGTCGCCTGGCGTCGGTCAACACCGAAGGAATCGCGCTGGATCTGAGGGCCAGGCAAGGGATAGAAGGGCGGAGCGGGATTCTCCCGTGCACGGCCGGAGCAGCTCCCGACGCCGGCGACGAGCGGCCAGGCCCCTGCCGGAGCCACCCGTCTCTCCCACCGAACCTCCTCACCATGCCCACCCTGGACATGGCTCCCCGCCTCGGCACGCCTGGCCAAGATCCTTCCGCTGAGGCACACGGGCGCCGCCTCCTGCCGGAGTCCGCCGGACCAGCGCCGCCGCCGCCCTGGACGCCTACTGTAGCTTCTAGATCTCGGGACGGGTGTGCCACACCACACGCCAGCCAAACGAGCAGCACCGGAGAGATCCCGCCGCCCATCCTTGAGGGCCACGCAGCTTTGCACGACAGCTCTCTCCGGCAGCGGCGAGGGGCGGGGGGAGGGTGTGAGGGATGGCGGCGGCTAGGGTTTTCGTCGCCTCCCGTGTCGCCCTCGCGAGAGCGACGCGGGGGCCGAGGGGGTCCGTTCGTGTTCGTAAACAAACTAATCTCATAGACGGAGGAAGGCCGATCTGACCGGGACGGAGGCCTGGCGGACGGCGGCGGAGAGAGTGAGCAGCCGCAGCTCATCCAGCTTGCGCTTGTTCTCCTCCACCTGCCTCCTGCGCTGCTCCTCATACCAGTTCGCCGCCGCCATTCCTCCTCTCCTTGGCTCCTTCCTTCCTTAGCTTTCCCCTCCCTCGCTCGCTGGGTTGGCAACAGAAATAAACGGCCCATGCGGCCCAGTCTGTGGAGGGACGTAGTTGTGTGTGATCCGTTCGATGCGCATCCGACGACAAGCGTGAAGCTCCTCGCTCGCTGGGTTGGCAACAGAAATAAGCGGCCCAGTCTGTGGAATGCGCGCGAGGCGCGAGATTGGAAGAAATTGGCGCGAGATCAGAAGGAGATCGTCTGGAGTCTGCGGGAAGGGCTGCTCTGCTCGTCGATTTGTGCTTTTCTCTGTTTCTCTACGAACTCCAACCTTCAGAAACTTCATCGACTTCCTTTTTTTCTCATGCAAGTAGCTGCTCGATCTTGATCAAACATCCGGCTTTTATGGAAGAGGCAATGGAAGATGAGGTTGACACAGCGCACGTTGATCCTGATTACAATAGGTAATTTTCTTTCCCCAGTTATTCAATTTGAAAGAAAAAATGATCCCGTAGGCGCCAGGGATGGGGGCGGATGGTGCTTGGTTTGGAAGGTTGAAAAAGGCTGCTGTACTTAGGTGATCATATATACGGTTTGAGTTATTCCCCTGATGTAACTGTGAGATAGTACAGAAAAGTTACATAGCTTCAGTAGATTTTCAAGTTAGCTCTCGAGATTTGTTTGTATAGAAAAATTACAAGACAAAATTAAAGAGGGTCATCGATCACAAGGCAAAAGAGATCATTTAACAAAGTGCCCTCGAGCTGAAACTAGAACTGATTGCCAAGCAGAAGAAGCAAATGACAGTGTTAGTCTTGGAAAATTGAAGGAATCTGAAGATTACAAGGACAATATCAGTTACACTCACCTATTGATGGTAATCTTGCTCACATATTTAGTTCACAAATCTAGAGATCATAATTGTTTAAAACTAGCTTGCTTCTCTCTTTTATTTCCGGGGACCAATCACAGATGACATTTTTACTGGGTTGTGGTGAAGTAGTTCTGTTTTGGGTTAATCAGATCATGTTTAGTCATGGTTGCTATTTAATTCAGTTCCATTCGATCCCTTTTGCCATACATGCCAGAGAGGTTTGCCTCTCTTTTGTCAAATGCACCTGTAATTTTTGTATGCGGGCTGTACATTCAGCAGTCAAGTAATCAATATTGTTCCTGGAAGGACATGCTCTGAAATTGACAACATCAGTGTTATTTCTCTTTAGTTAATAACACCACTTATACTCCAAATTGACAATCTTTGATCACAACAGTACACAAAACTTCACTAATTACTAACTATATGAAAGATGGGAAGTTTAGCGAGCTCTCAGCCCCCACGCACTGTTCACTGCTACAGTGTTGAACAGTGCCGTGGTGGGCCCCACCTGTCAGCCTCAGTGCGCGCCGGCGTTTTGCAACAAACGACAAGCAAGCCCAAAATATACCCAGCAGTCCTCCACTTTTCCGAAGGCAGGGACCCAAACGCAAATTCGCAAAACGTCAGGGACCCCCCAAAAAATCACGCGCAAATCCCCCCCCCTCTCCCTTCTCTCTCCTCGCGCCAGCCGAGCTCGCCGGCGATGCCGATGCGGCGCCGCCGCCACTACGCGCCTCCCCGCCCAGATCCGCCCACACGCCGGGATGCGCCGCCGCACCCTCTCTCCCCTCGCCGCGTATCGCGTCCCAACACGCCGCCCACGCGCCGGAATCACCGCCACCGCGCCCGCGTCCGCGCCTCACCGGCGCTGCTCCGGCGACCCTTAGCCAGCGGCGCCGCCGTATTTAGGTACCCCACGCTCGGCCGCGTCCAGCGCGCGCACGCGCGCGTGCTAGCGTGCTCGTCGCCGGCGAGAGCAAGCACGGCCGAGCCGCCGCCGATTTTGCTGCCACTGACAGACGGGCCCCGCCTGGCAGGATTTTAGCCTTTTCCTAATTGATTTTGGTAATTAATAAAAAAGGCTGATAGTGGGGTCCATTGTCAGAAATTTAACGTTTTCGCGAATTACAGAAAATATTTAAGATTTGCAAAATTCATAACTTCTTATCTGCTAATCAGAATAATACAAATAATACATCAAAACAATCAGAAAAAACAACTCTAATTGTTTTCATACTTATAATATTTGTTTGACTAAAATTGAATTACTCTAAAAGTGAAACAATAATTCGCTTATTATTTTAAATATGACAATTATTTTAAATTCTATCTTGGATCCATTTCAGATCCATTCAAATTTCTTCAAATGCCTACATTGCAAACATGACCATATGTTTGAATCAAAATTACTCTAAAATTAAAACAGCAATCACTTATTATTTTATATACGAAGGTAATTTGAAATGCTATTTTCGATCCATTCTGAATCCATTCAAATTTCTTCATATGTCTAAATTGCAAACATGAAAAACAAATGTAAACAACTTCCCGGTTCTAACAATTTCCGAAATTTGAACAACTTATAAGTGCAATAAGTCTAAACTTTACCCGAATTTATGTACACTCAAATCTAAACAAATTTTAATATGGACATTTCCAAATTTAATTTTTTTACACCACATTATTCAAAAAAAATGACAATAAAAAAACACTTCCATTTCACAATTCAAAATAATGCAAAAAAAAAATGTACCGAACAAATTCAAAATAAATATATCTTCCATTGTACGGTTCAAAATTACTAACTATGTGGAAAAAACATATCAGAATTTTAACAAAAATAACAATTTTCCAAACTCCTGCCCGACTGTTCAGCAATAATGCAAAACATGTATGAGACAAATTCAAAAAAATTGTATCTTTTATTCTAAGCTCCAAATAATACGAACAAATAAGCCGAAATCCCAAAAAAAAATGAACAATTTTCCCAAAAATTTCAACAACTGCACAAAAAAAATATACAGGGGAAAATGCTAAAATTCAAAAAAAAAAAGATATCTTCTATTCTACGGTTCAACAAAGCTCTAAAAAAACATCAAATAAGTTCAACAAATTTATATATTTTATTGTACTGCTAAAAATAATTCAAAAAAAAAACAAATTCCCTAAAATTTTACAAATATCCAAGCTTTTCTTTCAAGAGATGCACAAAATAATTGAACAACATATGAAAAAAAAAACTTGAAATATAACGACTTTCCGGACTTTTCACATAAAAGTTGACCCAAAAAAACCCCATTGTGCACACCTCAAAATTTAATGAATTTTCAAAACCTAAATTTTTTTATATTTTTTATTGTACTCCTAAAAATAATGCAAACAAAAAAATTCAAATTATTGTACTACTTACGGCATGTATTCAAGATTAAACGTCAAATATTTCAACTTTTTAAAACTCTCCCAAATATGATCATTTTAAAAATGCCAAAACACATCGAACCTACAAAAAAATCCTAACTTGAACAAATATCGAAATCTACACCATTTTAAACCACAACCTTTCTTTGAGAGAAGTGCATATTTCAACCCTCAACTTATGCCATAGTTTAATTTACAACCCCCAACTTCAAAACTGGTTAGAACACACCCCTCAACTATTGATACCGGTCAAATTACCCCCCCCCCCCCCCCCCTCTGGTATTTGGAAGGCGGTTTTGAATGACTCACATGCTCTGCCCAATTAAAAAATTAGAAAAAAATAGTAAAACAATTCAAAAATTTCTGAAACAAAATTCCAACAAACATATACAAGTTTACTATAGTCGTGCAAATTTTCGTAATGAAATGATATTTTTAGTGCCCTGTGAAAAAAAAATCAGTGCTCTAAAAACTATATTTTTAAATCTCATTTTGGTCAGTGATTTGTCTTTTTTGCACAGGGCACCAAAAATGTCATTTCATCACGAAACTTTGCACGTCTGTATTAAACTTGTATATGTTTGTTGGTATTTATTTTCAGAATTTTTTGAAATGTTTTACTATTGTTTCGAATTTTTTAATTGGGCAGGAGCATGTGAGTCATTCAAAACCGCCTTCTAAATATCAGAGGGGGGTAATTTGACCGGTATCAATAGTTGAGGGGTGTGTTCTAACCGGTTTTGAAGTTGGGGGTTGTAAATTAAACTATGGCATAAGTTGAGGGTTGAAATATGCAATTCTCTCCCTTTCTTTGCATCTCAATAATTTCCAAATCTACGCACTTCTAAAATCTAGAGATTTCCCAAATTTCAATTTCACCACAAAAACACAGCATACAAATTTGAATATTTCAAAATTGTATATGGTTTTCAAATCTAACCATTTTACTAATGTGAACAGAATTCAAATCTAAATAACTTTCCAATTCGAATAATTTTCGAAATGTAAAACAATTTCCAAGCGTAACCTCACTTTGCATTCCAACAATTCTCAAATCTACACAATTTTTAAATGTCAGCACTTTCAAATTTAAATTTTCCCACACGGGTGCGGCGTGACGCCGCACCAATTTCAACTAGTTCAAATTAATGTACAACCTAAACATAACATTCACTCACACTATTCACTAAACTCCACAGGAATCAGATGAATCCAATCTGAATTTAACATTCAGTCACACTTCTCATTGGAGCATACACTCAATTTACATCAGTTACAATCTCAATTTGGTAATTGGCTTGTCTCTGTGTAAGGCCTTCTTGCTGTCGTTGCTTCTATGTTGTTTCTACACATCTGAAATTGAAACACCAGAACAGCAAGGAATGGCAAGCAGCAGATGCGGGGCAAGCAGCAGAGCAACCATCCAAGAAGAATTGCGGCTCGTGCCGCACTCAAATCCTGATACTCAGTAGCTTTTTCTTTACAGTCCGATAAAGTGATGCAGGAGTTATGTACGGAGTGTTAGAGAGATATTTGTATATTGTAGTTTCCCTATTAGATAGGGGGCTCACTGCATATTTACACTTGTACATGTACTATATATATTGTGGCATTTGACCCCCGTGGAATACAAGTTGCTTATTCCTAACATGGTATCAGAGCTAGGTTAGGTTTCCACACGCACGCGCAACTCGTGCAATTTTTTTTCAGCTGCCGATCGTACAGCTCGCATCGAGCTTCCCGGCCGTGTGTCCTTCGTCCGATTCTGTCCGCCGCCGCACGTACAGCTCACGAAGAGCTTCGCGGCCGTCATCTTCCCATCGCTCGATTCCCGGCTGCCGCGGTCGATTCCCTGCCGCCGCGGTCCGTTCCCGGCCGCCGCTGGTCGATTCTCTGTCGCTGCGGCCCGTTCCCGGCCGTCACTGCTCGTTTCCCGCCTCGGGCCCTGCCGCAGTCCGCCTGCCTCGGGCTGTCGTCGCCCGCCTACAGGCCGCCTTCGCTGCTGCCGCAGTCCGCCGTCTCGGACCGCCGCCGCCGTTCACCGTCTCCGACCGCCGCCGGCCACCGTCCGTCCTCTCGGGCTGCTGCATCGAGCCGTCCTTCTCGAGCAGCTCCGCACGCGTTCTCGATCCCATCTGGATCGGGGTTGACTGAGCAGTTACTTTCCAAAAAAAAAAGATGTCTGCATCGTCAGGCTATGTCGCGATTCCTCGCTGCTCGGTGATCTTTGATGACACGAACTACCCTGATTTCGCTGCCTTTATGCGCATTCATATGCGTGGTCTTCGTCTCTCGGGTGTGCTTTCCGGCGAGGTCTCATGTCCACCGTGCCCCATTGCTCCTACTGCTCCTATTCCGCCGACGCCACCAGTTCTTGCTGCCGATGCTACTCAGGCTGCAAAGGATGGAGTACCAACGTACTTACAGAGACAGTTCATCCGTAGTGTACAACTGTACGTACGTGCAATCAATGCTCGTAACAATTAAGCTCGCCACCATTGCTACTCCTTGTTCGTGCAAGCTTAACATTAAACTGGACGATGCCTTGTTCGTGCAAGCTTTTGCATCGGAACGGACCTGATACGGGAAGAAGATTTATTCGATCAACAACCGTAAGCTTTGCACAGAACTGTTTGCTTACCGTAGATGCACCCATGTACTGTAAAGTTCATCATAAGTTCATAACTCCCAAATGTCCAGCAAGAAGATTGGCCGTCTAGGAAAAAAGTCGCCAAGCTTTCACATCACATCCCAATCCGCTCTGTCAAATTCTGAGTGAATACAACTATACAAGCAATTTTTCTAGAGGAAAGGCTGGAAAGGTTCAGATGGGACTCCAACCAAGAAATAAAACTCCGCGAAGCGAGATAGTCATCGATAAGACACACTGTACATTTGTATAAACATGTCCCCGTGCGGCCTTGAAACCAGCCAACTTAAGCCTCACCACAGAAAAGCAGCTCACTGTAACATGTGCCCTTACGCCTGAAACCCACTTATTACAACAGAATAAATAGACTGAGATCTCACATGCATGAAAAACCTTCCAGACCAACGAACAACTCATCAGCATTTTCTGAGAAGTCATGTTACAATTTCTACTTTTTTTTAGGACTAAATGCAATTCATTTACACCATGATGAAGACGCGACTGTGCCAAAAATCAAGTTACAAACTGCAGCAAAGCACAAGGACACCAAGAACTAAGGCAAAGAAAAAGAAAAAAAGATGAAGCTAAAACATAGGGTAACGGCAACTACACGCCAAGCTAACCAAGTTTTACAGCAAAGGATCATGGGAGCATGAATGCAGCGGCATACGCCTGGGAGCCCTCATGCCAGCAATCATCCAGAATCGAGCTTCACACAAGATTGAACCCGCTGAGCTGTGCAGGGGGTTCGGCCACCAACAGTTAATTCCTACAGCAACTCTGGTCCAAATTTCTTGACAGGCAAATTCCAACAATTGCTGCGGAAAAAAAATCAACCGCTGTACTCTAGAGCTTCTCCTTCTGCCAGAAGAAATAATGCCGTCCAAAACAAAGCCATGAGCACCCATTTTTACACGAGATTCATCATTCATGTATGATTCTTCCTGCACAAAATAAAAATGGAATCAACTTCCAGACAATGTCAGACAAATAGACAAGCTACCAAAATGAAGGGTACAGGATGGTGATGCACCTACCTCAGCAAGACAGAAGGGCCTTGCAATTTAGTTTCCATTTGCATAAAAAAAAAATAGTAGAATACTCACCAAAGGGCCATGAAATCATATAAGGCAAAAGTGTATATGACAATCTAATATGAATAGATTTGAGCACAATGTTTATTATCAAATACGTGCCATCTTTAAAAAAAATGCTTTTCAATACATGGAAACACTGCACCTTAAAAAGAGGTGCTTCCACCTTGTTGGACAAGCATCATACACAGTCATTTGTTCTAGCAATTGCTTCAATAACATTAGATGATATGGAACACAGGCAATACAACAGATGAGTGATAGAATCACAGTAAATATATTACAGCATGTAAAGTAAGTTAATTGCAGATCCCGCTACCATTTAAGTACAATACGAGCATCTCGACACTGGTCTAGTTAGTTTTGATCAACCCTTTTCTTCAGCCAGAAATATAACTAAACGCGTTTCTCAGGTCACCATGTGATATATGCTGGCTCAACACGGTGCACACTGAGCTAACCGAACAGAAAGGTTGTTTTAATTTGATAAAAAAATTCCATACAGAAGGGTCCTAGACTCCTAGTCTATATAGTCAAATTTGAATGGCAAAAGAAACAACACTAAGTGGCTGTTCCGACTGAGAAGATATCATACCAATATTAATGAGGTAAATATTGTTTATCACCGAAAACTAAAAGATGCAATTCAGTACATACTAAAAATCAGCAGGTCTTCAAAACTGCTTAGTTAACTGTGGGCATTCATCAATCATTATATAGACAGACTACTGTATGATATCACAAAATAAATAGATTACCAAACGATCTTTACTTTATGTTGAAATAAGAGCATGGCATGACTAGAGCAGAGAATTATAGGGATCGGCTTCATTGCAGAAAGAATCCAACAGCTAACATTAAACTGTCTAATACTATAATGCACCAGAGCATGTTGGAATAAGCTGATCATTGCACAAAAATCCAGGATCCAGCAATCATATAGGTCATAAAACTTGGTGAACATCAAAAACCTACACTGCAAGAGATTTGAGTACATCTGTCATATGTACTTGGCTATTAAAGTTACACCAGATAATACTGTGTAGGCTTGTTCCATGTCAGTGAACATCAAGAGGAGCCCCAGCCATTTCTCTCAACCTACATTAACTAGCACAATGATGTTTCTACTGATCACAAAGGATCACAAGACTCGGGTTAACAACGTCAAGGTCAAGCCATAAAATGGAAAGATCCATTATATGCTTCATTACTCATGGCATTTGGTTATTTGGATGGCCAAAGTGTGGGGGACACTGTTGTGGATTTGTGGGCTATATGCCTAAATGAGTATGAACCGAACACAACCGATCTTGCCTCAATAACATAATAACACACAACAAAGCACACCATCGGTTATCTTCAACGTAACCACCTTAAAGAATAGTAGAATACAAACACATGACATGTCATGGCCCTTGGGGTAATCAGCAAAAATACTATGTTTGACGTAATAGACTAACCAAACAGAAACCTTTTCTTTTGTTAAACATTTGTAATAAGAAACCTTTTATGTGCTCAGAAATGTTTGACCCACTGTCAGGGTTTTTGAGTGGCGACTCAAAGTGAGTCGCCAACCCCTGCGACTCGCTGTATAATCGCCAAAAGTCGCTGATAATCGCCCAAGTCGCCTGATTAGTCACGAGTCGCCGTCATTTTGAGAAAACGACTTTGGCGATTTATCAGCGATATATCAGCGACTCAAAAACCATGCCCACTGTCACATACTTGTATTGTATCGGTCACGCAGATACATGATAAGTCATAGTAGACTTAAACTAGAGCATCTCATACAACAGGTAACTTAATATATCGATTGCAATTCCAACATTGGCTCATCATAGTGTATCAGGTAAAACTTGATAAGTGAGAACAATCAAGTTGTCCACTCTCGCTCATGACGTAAAAGAAGCAAGAAACATGCAAACTGAAGGTTTCCGATTTATATATAAGGAACCTAGACCCATGCGATTTAACGCTTACCACAAGGGTCCATCACTAAACCTTGCACTAGGAGAGAACTGGAGGTGCAATCTGTGCGAGTATAGGTCATTTGTGTCAAACAAGTAACCTGCAAAAATAAGCACCAGATAAGTGTCAACTTAATGCTACAACACTGACATATTTGAAAGTATGTAATGCAGTACGATACGATATTTGAAAGTATGTAATGCAGTACGATACGATGAGGCATACAAAAAGGGATATTACTAACTGTAGAAAGTCTGAAACTGATCATCAACGGAACAAAGTGAAAGGTATGAGACACTTGTCGCAACATTCAGGTTAAAACTACCTGGCAGATGCTAGATATGAAATGAATAAACTTATATAAGGAAAGATGTGTGATACATTAATTATAGTAAGTACATAACCTATAGGACGTGAAACATAGCAGAAGACAATAGGGCAAATGGATATGTATTCTGCATGCAAATTCTAGCTCAGTAAGAACAGGAAACTTGTGTGAACAAACAACACCACAAGTATAGACAACTACCTGCAACTTATGTATGATACACAACTTAGGCAGACAATCACACTGATGCGGATATACAAAACACAGCTCAGCAAGAATTGGTAACATAAGTACTAAATGGAATACTAGAATGTAAGAAACATGACTTGGGGTGACAATGATGTTACATTCACCTTGCAGATACTCCATGACAGAAAACGGTTGGATCGGAGTGTTAAACTCAACAAGAGCAATTAAATGTGTATTATCAAATCCTCCATTGACCAGCCTTACTTCAGAGAACCCTGTAAAAAGACGAAATAAATCTAGAGCAGCAAGAGTCAAGGACTAAAGCACCAAATGGTGAAAACAAAAACATAACAGATACATAGATTGGTAAGAACATAAACATAAAATATAGTTCACTTATGAAAAAAAAGAAAAATAAACTAAAAATAATAAGAAAGAGAATCATGTGCATAAAAGGATACGTGTAAGTTCCGTTCTGGTACAGTTGGAAGGGAGACCTTCAACATATAGGGTGTTTGATGCATTTGAGGGAAGACAGCGCTCATGAAAATCAATAGAAAGCATCTGTAAAGATTCACCATGTCAAGTTAAATAATCGAGCACTTCACATTTAGTAACAAAACTTCTAGGAACAAGTAATTATTCTGTTGCCTCGTTGCGTATGTAAGGCCCAAAAGGCATTCTATTGATTCACTAAATCCAGCTCTGCAATAAGAGTGTAAACACTAAATTATTATGCACACGTTACTTGGCATACAGTTCTAAAAGACACTCAGCCACACATAACCTATTATGATTAAAATCACTATTTTTACATTTTCAAGTTGGGTATAAAAGGAAACAGGATAACAGAAACTAAAATGTGGAGCTAACACACATCAAGAAAAGAACATTTGGAGGGGGAGAAAATCTTACTGTAGCCAATGGTGAAAAGGCTTAAAATAAGTTGTTCGAGAAAATGGCAAGCATATCAATGTTACAGTATCATTTGCTAAGGATGACCTATGAAGTTGAAATACAGATATGCACGTCGATTTCTCGTAATACTCATTAGAAACTATTCATACGGACTGATAAATGTAAGGGCCATATTTAGTTGAGAAAAATATACTGAGAAGATGGTGAGTATTTAACCTATCATGTAGCTCAATGAGTACCACAAATATCCAACTGATGCCCAAATGGCAATCAGTCATGCTCTCAATAAATATTGAGAGGTTGCTAAAGGGAAACGAGCCGACTTTATTAAACTACTAATTGCTACATGAAAGTTATGGCGCCATACGACGTAGCAGCCTGCAAAACCCTAAGCTAGATAAACAGGATTCACGTAAGCACTATCGACCAATTCCAACTTTTAAAATTTATAATATATATGGTCATAAAACATCCATTTCAAAGCTCTTTAGAACAATGGTAGCCAGAAATATGTGTTGACAGCTGTGTGCTAATGTTTTTAATTAACAAAGCAAAGCTAGGCAACACTAGAGACTAGACCCAAAGGTGAAAATGCTATAGGCCAACCCGTAAAAAGAATCAATCAACTAACCTCATCCTATAACTATTACTTTTTCTAGGATTACTTCCAATCTTCAACAAGAAAACTTAGCTAAGGATAAAACAATCTGCATCGCTGATAGCTTCTGTTTTAGATTCCCATTAACAAACCTGAACATTTATTCTACCAACATGATGCAGTAATGCTTAAAAATAACTACAATTTGCAATTAAAAGTATCTCAAATACAGTAGCTCCACAACTGCAGGGTTTGACTATTAAGCTTCCCTGAAAAGAAATGGGGCAACCGAAGATATGGCTATGCTGCTCGCTTCATGCTGTACTTTTACAAAACTGAAAGCCGATGCAAAATCCCCAAACAAACAATTGTATAAGGTACAACCTATGATCATAAACACAACCTCATACAGTTCCATTCATCTATGCTAAGCTACCACATCTACTACTGGTTTCCCTACAAATTTCCTAACAAAACATCAGGCAGTGAGCACAAACTGAAGAAGTCGTGGGGCGGCAGTGGGCAAAGGCAGCCGCGCTATCATCTCTACAGCCTGTAGGAGCTGTGTCGCCGTCCTGGGTGGCCCCATCATGGCTTCGGCCTGTGGTGGCTGCAGCGCCGTCATTGGCAGGACCATCTCCATGATAGGCGCACCTTCCAGCTGCTTGACTATTTCCATCACAGGCACTCCTTACGGGTTTCGGCGGTGGCGGCGCCATCAAAGCTTCTTGGTGGGTTGGCAGCGCCACAGCAGGTCCGGGTAGACCGGTTGGATTGGATTGTCGGCAAGCGTGGCAGGGTGGGTTGGGGGCCGGCCATCTCTGTCGGCTAGTGGAGGTGGGCGGACGAGCTACCGGATCTATCCCCGAAGTGTGCTAGGATTTCAGGGATCGGCGCTGAGGGTCGGTGGAGGCGCGGGCTAGCACTAGGTGAACCAGCATTCTTATACGAAGAGGCGCTCCCCGTGTTGCCGGTTTCGGCATCCGGTCGCCGTTGAAGGAAAGAAACGCGGAAACTACGGGGGAGGCGCGACGAGGGGCGCGTGCTACCGCTGCTGGTGGGTGTGGGCGCTTGGAGGCGGTAGTATGAACGCGCGTGAGGGTGGGGATTTGGGAGATTTCGCTCGCGGTGTAGGGCATGCTTGAGTTGTACTGCTTGGGCTGGTGGGTATGAGCCCAGTCTCATCTGGAATGCCCTCCGAAACAAAGCACCAGCACCGATTTTAACATGAGATTCATGTATCATTCTTCCTGCACAAAATAAAAGAAGATTCAACTTTCAAACAAATAGACAAGCTACCAAATGCAGGGTACGGGATGCACCTACCTCAGCAAAACAGAAGGGCTTTGGAACTTAGTTGCCATTGGCATCAAGAAAGCAACTGAGTACTTGTCCCCGGAAAATTGGTGAATCAACACAAAACACAAAGGCGATGAGATCATATAAGGCAGAAGTTTATTTCACAATCTCACATGAATAGATTTGAGCACTATGTTTATTATCAAATGTGTGTCATCTTTTTTCAATGCATGGCAACACTGCACCTTAAAAAGAGGTCCTTCCACCTGTTGGACAAGCATCATACACAAAGTCATTTATTTAGAGATTTCTTCAATAACATTAGATGATATGGAACACCGGCAATAAAGCAGATGAGTGATAGCATCACAGTAAATATATAACAGCATGCAAAGTAAGTTAATTGCAGATCAAGCTATCATTTAAGTACAATACGCACATCTCGACACTGGTCTAGTTAGGGTTGCCCGACCCTTCTCTTCAGCCAGAAATATAACTAAATGTGTTTTGCACATCGCCATGTGATATATGCAGGCCAAATATGGTACTCATTGAGCTATCCAATTACAGGACAGCATGGTCCTTAAAACTAGAAAGGTTGTTTAAATTTGATCCAGAAATTCCATGCAGAAGGGTCATAGACTCCTCGTCTATATATCTATTATCTATCTATGCAATCGAATTTGAATGGCAAAAGAAACAACACGAAGCAGTTGTTCCCACTGAGACGATAACATACCAATACTAATGAGGGTTCTATTGTTTATCACTGCAAATTAAATTCGTATGTATTAAAATCCGCAGGTCTTCAAAGCTGCTAAGTTTTAACTGTGGGCAGTCATTAATCATTATACAGATATCTATTCACACTAAATAAATAGATTACCAAACAGTCTTAAGTTTATGTTGAAATAAGAGCATGACATAACCAGAGCAGAGAATTAGAGGGTCCAGCCTAGCTGCCTAGGGCAATATGCTTCATTACTCATGCCATATGGTTATTTGGTTGGCCAAAGTGTGGAGGACACAGTTATAGGCTTGTGGTAATATTAACTAAGAGCATGAAAAGTGGGCTAGGTGCCTAAATGAGTATGAACTGAACACGACCTATCTTGCCTCGGTAACCCAATCACACACAACAAAACATAACTTCGTTTATCTTCAAGACAACGACCTTAAAAAAAGTAGAATACATGCACATGACATGTCAAGGCCCTTGGGTAATCAGAAAAATACTATATTCGACATAATACGCCAACCAAAAAGAAACCTTTTCTTTTGTTAAACATTGGCAATAAGAAACCTTTGAAGTGCTCAAAAACGTATGATCCACTGTCACAAAATTGTATTGTATGGATCACCCAACATGGTAAGTTATAGTAACATACACTAGAGCATCTCATACAACAGGTAACTTAATTATCGATTCCAGATCCAACATAGGCTCATCACAGTGTATTGGGTAAAGCCTGAGAACAATCAAGTTGTCCACTTTTGCGCCTGAGGTAACAGAAGCAAGGATGATGCAAACTGAAGGTTTCCGATTTATATATAAGAAACCAGACCCACACGATTTAATGCCTACCACGAGGGTCCATCACCTAACCTTGGATCAGAAGGACAGAATAGGATGTGCAAACTGGGCGAGTATAGGTCATCAGTGTCAAACAAGTAACCTGCAAAAATAAGCACCCAAGAAGTGTCAACATGATGCTACAATACTGACATATTTGGAAATATGTAATATAGTACGATAGTGAGACATACAAAAAGTATAAGGCTAACTGTGGAAAGTCTGAATTGATCATCTACGGAACACAGTGAAAGGTATGGGACACTTGCCGCAACATTCAAGTTAAAACTAGAATATGCTGGATGTCAAATGAATATACTTATATAAGGAAAGATGTATGACACATAAAAAATAGTAAATACATAACCTATTGGAAGTAAACATAGAAGAACACAATAAGGCAAATGGATGTATTCTGGGTGCAAACTCTAGCTCAGTAAGAACATAAAACATAAGCGAGCAAACAATAACACGGTCCACAAGTATTGACAACTACCCATAACTTATGTACGAGATACAACTTAGGCAAACAATGACACTGATGCAAAGGATGTACACAACACAGTTCAGCAAGAATTGGTGACATAAGTATTAAATGGAATACTAGAATATAAGAGATACGACTTGGGCTGACAAGATGTTACATTCACCTTGCATAGACTCCATGGCAGAAAAGGCTTGGACAGGAGTGTTAAACTCAACAAGAGCAATTACATGCATATTATCAAATCCTCCATTGACCAGCCTTAATTCACAGAACCCGGTAAAACGGCGAAATAAATCTAGAGAAGCAAGAGTCAAGGAGCTGAAGCACTAAATGGTGAAAGCAAAAATGCAACAGACAGATTGGTAAGAACATAAACATAAACTATAGTTCACATGAAAAACTGATAAATAACCCCAGAATAATAATAGAAAGAGAATCAAGTGCATAAAAGGATACGTTTAAGTTCCCGTCTAGTACAGTTGGAAGGGAGACCTTCGACATATAAGGTATTTGATGCATTTGAGGGAAGAGAGGGCTCATTAAAACCAACAGAAGGCATCTGCAAAGATGCACCAGGCCAAGTTAAATAATCGAGTAATGCACATTTACTGACAATACTGCTAGTCTTAATGAGGAACAAGTAATTATTGTGTTACCTCATTGTGGGTGTAAGGCCCGTAAGGCAGTTCTATTGATTCACTAAATCCAGCTAATTCCTGCTGACAACCAATCATCTCTTGTCCAGAAGGCATGTCTGCAATAAGAGTGTAAACAGTAAATAGCACGACACGTGTTAATTGGCATACAGTTCTTAAAGACACTCAGTGGCATGTAAAATGATGGCTGAAATCATTATTTCAGATGTTCAATTTAAAAAGATATACTAGTATAAAAGGAAATAGGGTAACAGAAACTAAAATGTGGAGCTGACACAAGAAAAGAAAATCAGGAGGGGGGGGAAGGAAATCTTACTATACCCATTGTGCAAAGGCTTATAGAGTAAGTGGTTCGAGAAAATGGCAAAGCATATCAATGCTCTAGTATCGTTTGCTAATGATGACCTATGAAGTTGAAATAGAGATAGACGCTGATTTCTCATAACACTCATTAACAGATATTCATACTACTGAGAGATAAATGTAAGGGTTTTTTCGAGACAAGAAAATTACAAGTAGTCAACTGAGGAGATGGTGAGTTATTTAACCTATCATGTAGCCCAATTACTACAAAAAATATCCAACTGATGCCCAAATGGCAATCAGTCATGCTCTCAACAGAATATTGGGAGGGACAGAGGGTACTAAGAGGAAACAGGAACCGGGTTTATTAAACTACTAATTGCTGCATGATATTTAGGGCGCCATACTACGTAGCAGCATGCAAACCCTAAGCTAAGAGCACTAGACCTAAAGGTCAAAATGCTACAGACCAACACCGTAAAAAAATGTCAAGGAACTCCATCCTATAGCTATTACTATTCCTAGGATTACATCCAATCTTCAGCAGTAAAACTTATGCTAAGGACAAAACAATCTGCAATGCTGATAGCTTTGTTCTAGATTCCCATTAACAAACCTGAACACTTAGCCTACCAACCTGATGCAGTAATTCTTAAAAACAACTACAATTTAACAATTAACAGTATCTCAAATAGAGTAGCTCCACAATCACAGGGTCAACTATTAAGCTTCCCAGAAAAGCAATGGGGCAAAGAAAAAATGTCAAAGATATGGCTAAGCTGCTCGCTTCAACCTATACTTTTACAATGACCGAAAGCCTAAGCCTATGCAAAATCACCAAACAAGCAATTGTATAAGCTACGACTTATGACCATAGCATCCAAACAATCTGATACAGTTCCATTCATCCATGCTAACCTACCACATCTACTACCGTTAATTTGTCCCTTAAATTTTCCTATACTTTTACATAACCGGAAGCCTAAGCCTATTCAAAATCACCAAACAAAGAATTCTATAAGCTACAACCTATGACCATAAGCATATATCCACACAAGTCGATACGGTTCCATTCATCTACGCAAAGCAACAACATCTACTATCTAATTAAGTATCTCCATATTGAAAAATCTAATGAAGTATCTAGCAGAAGCAGAACGTTGAGCAGTGGGCACAAACCAAAGAAGTCGGGGGCGGCAGTGGGCAAAGGCAGCCGCGCTATCATCTCTACGGCCTGTAGGAGCTGCGTCGCCGTCATGGGTGGCCCCATCGTGGCTTCGGCATGTGGGGGCTGCAGCGCCGTCATTGGCAGATCCATGTCCATCACAGGCGCACCTTGCGGCTGCTGGACCGTTTCCATCACAAGCGGTCCTTGCGGCGGTGGCGGCGCCCCAAGAGCTTCGGACATCCCCGCCGACGCGGCGACGGCGGCCTGGTAGTTCGGTTCGGCGGCGAAGGTGGCAGGGTTCGGGGCGGCCATCTCTGTGGGCTGGTGGAGGTGGGCGGACGAGCTTCGGGATCTATCCGCCGAGTGGGCTAGGGTTTCGGGGACCGGCGGCTGAGGGTTGGTGGAGGCGCTGGCTAGGGCTAGGGAAACGGTGGGGCATTCTTATAGGACGGCGCGCGCCCCGTGTTACCGGTTTCGGCATCCGGCCGCCGTTAAGGAAGGAAACGCGGAAACCGACGGGGGAGGCGCGGCGAGGGGCGCGTGCTGCCGGCGAGTGTGGGCGCGCGGAGGCGGCGGTACGAACGCGCGTGAGGGTGGGAGGGAATGATGGATTTGGGGGATTTGGGAGATTTCGCTCGCGGTGCTGGGCCTGCTTGTGTTTGTACTACTAACTTTTGTGTCAGCCCAGTCTCGTCAGGTTGGGCTTAGCTCTCAGTGCAGGCCTAGATTTTCAAGTGGACATTGAATGTGGCAACTACTGCCATTCGTGGGATCTGTAATGCTGATGCTGACACTGGCGGCATTCTCTTATAAACTGCACTTCATCAAGATGTGTTGAGTAGTTTGTTTTTGTTATGTGCTGAAGGTTTTATCACTCTCCCCGTATTTGTTTTTGTTATGTGTGCTGAAGGTTTTATCGAGTAGTTTGTTGCGTGAAGAGGAGGTTGGTGGTATTGAAGGGATAAAGGTGTGCAGAAATGCACCGTTAGTTTCACACTTATTATTTGTTGATGATTCTTTGATTCTTTTGAAGGCGGATATGAGTAATGCAACCTCATTGCAACGAGTTCTCGATGACTATTGTGCAAACTCAAGACAACTGGTGAGTGTGGAGAAGTTAAGCATATTTTTTAGTCCCAACACAGATGTAGACACAAGAGTGGACATGTGTGAGATCCTACATATAAATACAGAAGTCTGTCGGACAAGTACTTGGGGCTCCCAACTCTAGTGGGGGCGGACAGAAGTGACTGCTTCATGCACTTTTATGAGAGAACTATCCAACGTATTAGCGGGTGGAACGAGAAGCTCATATCCATTGGAGTGAAGAAAATTTCGCTTAAAGCTGTCGCGCAATCAATTCTGGTATACGCAATGGCTGTTTTTCAAGTTTTGAAAGAGCGTTTGTAAGAAAATCACAGACGCAATCTCGCAATTTTGGTGGGGTGATTATGATCAGGGAAGGAAAATGCACTGATATGCAGGGTGGAAATTGTGTTTTCCGAAAAGACAAAGAGGGGTGGGTTTTAGGGATCTCCACTCCTTCAACCCAGGATGGAAACATTTTGAAGGCTGGGCCTAAAGTTGGGTCCTCCTTCACATGGCAAAGCATCGTGGCTGGCATCCAAACTTTTAAACGAGGTTATATATGGCGTGTTGGGACCGGTGAGTTGATTGATATTTGGCAAGATCCATGAGTTCCTAGCAGCCCGGACCGGAAAGTAATCACACCGAGAGGGGCTATTCTATTGACAAGAGTTAGTGACTTGATTGACCCGACTACTGTTCAGTGCGATATTAACTTGTTGACAAACCTCTTTAATCCTCTAGATGTCAACCAAATATTACAAATTCCTCTGAATCTGAATGTGTTTGATGACTTCGTTTGTGGCATGGCAAGAGATCGAGTGTTGTTTCAGTACGTTCAGTGTATCATATCATATCGAGTGGAAGCATAAGTACAATGCACATACTTGTCGGGCTCTAGTATAAGGGACTGCTATGGACAACCCGATATGGAAGATTTTGTGAAAACTAAATGTCCCAGCGAAAGTTAATTATTTTGCTGGCGTGCTATGCATGGGATTTTGCCGCTGAAATCCATTCTCGCTGACAGGGATGTCCCTACAACAGTGATAATAGGCTATTTAACCTGGGTTGCAACAGATTATATGTGTAACTGGTGGAGAGTGACCTGGTGGTTTGAGCAACGAAATGTGCCTGAGCCTGGTGGAAACTGCAATTTCCTGCCACAAAAAAAACTCACTGTAACATGTGCCCTTACGCCTGAAACCTACTTATTATGACAGAATAAATATAGACAGAGATCACACATCTCATGAGCAAAAAATCATCCAGACCAACGGGCAACTCATCAGCATTCTCCAAGAAGTCACGTCACAATTTCTACTTTTGTTTGAGGAGTACAAGCAATTCATTTACACCCTGACGCAGACCCGATTGTGCCAAGAATCAAGTTGCAAACTTGCAACAAAGTACAAAGACACCGAACCTTTCTCAAAATAAAGAAACAATGGCAAAGAAAAAACTGAAGCTAAAAATAGGGTAACGGAAAGTCGGAAACTACACGCTAAGCTAACCAAGTTTTACAGCAAAGCATCAGGGGAGCATGCATGCAGCGGAATGGGCGCAGATTGGCTGACTTTAGAAGGCTCAAAGTCAGGTGACTTTGGGTCACCGACATGTGGGGTCGCTGTAGGTGGGACCCACATGTCAATGACCTCCAAGTCAGGGATTTCAAAGTCAGCGAATCCTGAGCCGCAGCGGAATACGCCTGAGAGCCCTCATGCCAGCAATCATCCAGAGGCCAGCTTCACACAAGATTGAATCCACTAGATCAGCACAAAGGGGGTTCGGCACCAACAGTTAACTCTTACAGCAACTCTGGTCCAAATTCCTTGAAAGGCATATTCCGACGGTTGCTCGAAAAAAAATCCGACCGCTGCAATTTAGTCCCGTCAACTCTTCATGGGCGTCTATTTAATCTAACATCTATTTGTCCATACTCTAGCTAGCTTATCCTTCTGCTAGAAGAAAGAATGCCCTCCAAAACAAAGCCATGAGCACCAATTTTTACCTGAGATTCTTGTCAATTCTTCCTGCACAAAATAAAAGAGCAATCAACTTCCAGACAGTGTCAGACAAATAAACAAGCTACCAAATGATGGGGTACGAGATGCACCTACCTCAGCAAAACAGAAGGGCCTTCGAATTTAGTTTCCATTGGCATCAAGAAAGCACTAGAATACTCAAAAGAGGCCATGAGATCATATAATGCAGAAGTTTATATCACAATCTCACATGAATAGATTTGATCACAATGTTTATTATCAAATATGTGTCATATTTTTTAAATGTTTTTCAATACATGGAAACAGGCACCTTAAAAACAGGTGGTTCCACCTTGTTGGACAAGCATCATACACAAAGTCATGTATTCTATCAATTGTGTCAATAACATTAGATGATATGGAACACATGCAATACAGCAGATGAGCGATAGAATATCACACTAAATATATTACAACATGTAAAGTAAGTTAATTGCAGATCGCGCGATCATCTAAGTACAATACGAGCATCTCGACACTGGTCTAGTTAGTCTTGCTCAACCCTTTTCTTCAGACAGAAATATAACTAAATGTGTTATGCACGTCACCATGTGATACATGCTGGCTAAACACAGTACGCATTGAGCTAACCGAACTACATGACAATATGGTCCTTAAAAGCAGAAAGGTTGTTTTAATTTGATACATAAATTCCATGCAGAAGGGTTCTAGACTCCTAGTCTATGTAGTCGAATTTGAATGGCAAAAGAAACAACACTAGGTTGTTCACACAGAGAAGATACTAATGAGGGTTGTTGGAATTTTGTGGGCTTTTGCCCAGGTTTAGCCCATGGCCCAATTAAATTCCGAAAATCTCATGGCCATTTATATGGCTGGTTTGGGGACTAAAGTTTAGTCCCACATTGCTAGTTGGGAGAGAGTTGCACCACTTTATAAGGTGGAGTGTTGTGTTACTTGGTGTGCTTGTGAGAACAGAAGGCTCTCTCCCGCGCACTCCTCCTCCTCCGCCGCCGCCGCCGCTCGCTTGTCTCGTCACGTCACGACACGTCGCGCCGCGCCGCGGAATCTCGCCGAGCCGAGTTATATTTTTGCAGTCCAGGAAAATTTATTGAGTCATTGATTAATAATTAACGGACGCGTTAATTGTTTTGCCGTTTCCGATTCCTTTGGATCGTGGGGCTGTTACCGACTCGATCGTGCGGCTGCGCCCATGTCCTACCCGACCTGCGCTATATATACTGGCTGGGAGAACCCTAGACGCCACTACGTGCAACACATGGTTGCTCGTCGTTCCAGTTCCAGAACATTGCGCCGCCGTCTTCCAAGTCTTCTCCATCCCGTCTTCCGGCGTGCACCGATTAAAGGGACAGTAGGCCTCCGGACCCCGCCTCTTGTGATCCTGTACGGGAGAGGGGCGATCAGGTTTTTGGGGAGCGCACTCACGCGACTACTGGCTTCGAGTTCTTCCCCAACAATGATTTCTTCCACGACATCGGCAGGCTCTTCATCGACGACATGGGTGACAACGTGAACGCCAACGCTACCGCTTCTGCTTCCGCTACCGATGCTGCCACACTGTATGATCTCCTGATCTTCCTCTTCGAGTTACTACTACAATTTCTGCTAGTAGTATATGATGTAGATTTGTTCTGTTTATCTACTGTTTTAGTAGATCGCATGATTAGTTTAATTCTGATTATTCTAGTCATAAATTGTTTACTATTTTCGCGGATGAAATCAATTGCTAAATTGCTTATATTTTCAACAATCCAAAAACCTGATTATAGGCAATTTGCATCGTCTGGCTTTCTCGCGTCAACGAAGCCATTTCCGTTCAAAGGGGTGCTTTATAAACGGTGGCGCATGAGAGCAGTTTACTGGTTCCAAAACAGTAACTTCTATGCCGCCACCAAAGGCAAGACTGAGGGCGAGCTTAATCCTGAACAACAGGGGGCATATGAGAGGCTCGATACTCCAGGATCCGCCGCGGCCGCTCCTCCGATCAGTTGTTGTCGGTGACCTCTGCTCCCTGCCCGACGTGGAGGAGGTGGATGTGGAGGTGGCGCCCGAGTCCGTGTCCCCGCTGGAGGCGTTGGCTGTTGGGACAGAGGTGGATGGCGTTGCGGTGGGTTGGCAGTTGGTCTGCAACAAGCGGCGTACATCTCCGAAGCTGCTGCCCCGCTCTTCTCCTTGGGGGTGAAGATCGTGACATGGCCTTCAGGCGGAAGGTGCGGGGCCGGTGCTTCCGCTGCTTGGCCCCGATCATCGGGTGGCAGACTGCCCCGGCATGATACGGTGCCTCGCCTGTGACCGCTCCGGCCACCGGGAGCGAGACTGCTGGCAGCACCAGAAGCCCAGCCAGGCCACTCTCTGCCCCAGGTCGCCTGCTGCTGCCGTGTCGCCTTCCGCTGGTCTGCGTCGTCCTCTGGAACGGTCATGGGCTTCGGTTGCTGCTCCCCCAACTCGTGTGCAGCCGATGACCAACCCTGGGTCGGCTAGTCTGGTCGCTGCTCTTGACGCAACGAGTTTGCGGGACGAGCTGCGTGGGTTGATCGAGCCCCAGCTTCAAGAGATGACTACGTCCCAGAGCAAGATGGAGGAGTCTGTGCAGGGCTTGTTGACGCGTCTTCGGAGTCTGTTGGAGCGGGCAGAGGGAGCTCTGGAGAGGCTCTCCTTGCCGCCGGCTGTGGTGCAGGTGGAGCCAACACCACCTCTGTGTACCGGGGGCAATGCTGATTGCGCTGACGGCGGGGTCGTGCGCTTTGGTTGCTACTCTCCCAGGGGGGTGAGCTCTTCAGCGTCGGCGCTTGCCCTGGAATCCACCTCCACGCCTATTGCTACCTCGGAGCATGTCTCCCCGGTGATGCAGGGGCCCTCGATGCAGGATCTTCGAGTGGAGAGGCCTTTGGCATTGGAGGCGTTGAGGGGTTTTGATGCCCCTAGCCCGGAGGAGAAGATCGCGAAGGTGATGGCTCAGTTTGACGCGATTGAGCCACAGGAGAAGACCTTGCCTTTTTCGATGGAGGAGCTCTGCCGAGAGATTGCCGACATGCCCAAAGACAAGCTGCTTCGGGTGGATGCTCCCTCTTTGGCCGAGCGACGAAGCATCCGGTTGGACAAGAAGAACAAAGATTGTGGCATTCCAGCAGCCAAGCGCGCCGGGTTTAGGCGGGCGGAGTCTTTTGGGAAATCCCAAAACTCAAGAGCAAAGAGAGAGCCACCGATGAAGTCATTGTGGAGAAGATGCAATGTTATTTGCAGATGTACGAGAAGCAGCGCACACCGCAGGTGATGGAGGCTTTTCGAGATTTAGTTGTGAGCAATGCTTGATATCTTCTTTTTGGAGGGTGCACACCGGTGCATCTCTAGCTGTGAGAGTTTGTGTGCGTTGGGGGAGTTTCTGTTAGTTGGATATGAGGTGTGGCTTGTTAGTTTGGGTTTAGGTTCCCTTGTTTCAGGCTCAGACGATGTTCCTTGAGTTAGAGTGAGCGGTTCTTTAACCGCGTTTTGTATGGTTTTTGGGTCCGGTTTCTCTAATTAACTGGATCAATTCTATTCTCCTAATAATCATAGGCAGAGCTCCTGCTATTTACCGTCAAAAAACAAACTTAACCTCCATTAAACCTCCCTCAAAAAGCTTAACCTCAATTAGATAATTTTATTGTAAACTAATAAATGGAAGCATGTTATTTTCTTGTATTTGATGTGATGCACATAAACCATTCAGTACCATGATTTTGATGGATAAAATCATCAAATTTATTTATTCCGTAGCAACGCATGGGCATTTAGCTAGTGCTTGTTAGTAGATGAGTGGCATCATCTCATATCTGACAACAACAACAACAACAACAACAACAACAACAACAACAACAACAACAACAAAAGCCTTTTGTCCCAAACATGTTGTCATATGTCTTTCAAGCTCATGATCCATAAATAGGATCATATCATATGCATATTGAATGAATGAAAGTCCACTGGATGTGGAACAATCCTCTCAGTTCGAGCATCTATCTTTGGGTAGTAATGGGTTGCCTTTTCTCATTATTTTTTCGTTTGGAAGTAGTAACCAACGTCTTCGTTAACTTTAATGAACACACTACTTTAGCGACAAACTTAAGAAATATAATTGATCTCCGCTTTCATTTTTAGAGTTTACTGAAGAAAAAATCATTTGGGATTGTCATATGTCTTTCCACAATCTATTTTAAATACCATTCCTTCCGTTTTTTGGGTATAGTTCATTGGTCGTCTCATGTATGATCCCACCCCGTCTAGGTTGATTTTTTCCTTACATGAAGATTGTCTGCGAACCACATGGTCTGGCCATGAATTCATAGATATAATTGATCACTGTGAATATTTCAAAGGTAACTTTAAGAAAAATATATCGGCCTGAATTATTTGAAGCCGAAGCCGAGCCACCCAACAACCGAGCGAGACTCTTGTGGGCCTGAGCATAATGTGTTAGTAGTGTGTGTCTCGCACTAGCCGTGCGACCAGGACAATCTTTACTACTGTTTACAACGACATAAGACCAGCCACACCAGGGCGCCGGTTCATAGAAAAACTTGTCAGAGTTAGGAACCACTATGCCTTTGTTGCAGTGTTGGGTTCGATTTTCTTGTGGAGCGCACATGGTTGTCTCAGCCATGTATTCATAATTTATCTAGCATCCTCTCTCTCCTCTAAGCCATTCGAATCGAGCCAACTTGTAGCATCGCTTCTCTGCTTTGAAACATGGTATTGATGCCCTCCAGTGTACTGAGCCGATTCCTAGGAGGCTTTGAATCTGTTTTGTGACACAGTGTGGCCGGTTTAAGCTCCATCATTTGTCAGCTACGCCATGAAGGAGCGGAGATAGAGCACAATGAACATGGGTTCATGGTGCCACTATGGAGGCCACAAGAAATAAAAATGATAGTTCAGGGGTGCACACATGCTGAATTTTGTTACTGTGTTATACAACGAAAAAATTCCCGATGTATGGTGCACCCCCTTGGCCCTATAGCTAGGGCTCCGCCCAGTACCATCGTGTCATCGGGTTCATTTCAGTGTCATCGTTATCTCGTTCGGTCAGGTGTGTGATGCCATACCAAACCACTCCCCGTTAAAAAATCACAGCTACTCACTTCGTGCAACTCTAATCACCGGTGCCTTCGCCTTTTGCCTTAAAAAACAACGAGTGATCGCGATACAGTGTCAACGAAATTGTGCAATGCGGAGGGAGGTCTACAGTCGTCTACTATGAGAACAGAGGACTGTAGTTTCGCAAAAAAAAAAAACAGAGGACTGTAGGAGGGTGGCACCTGGCACGGGGTTAGGTGGCTGCCGGTGCCCAGTCCCGCGACACCCGTTGGTGCCCGACGCAACATTTGTTAGTTGTCGCCGCACCTGCTACAACTGCGAGTCTACGTGAACGTGACGCCGGCGGCTCTGCGACTGTGAGCGCGACGTGATTCCATCATTTCTCCATTTCCCCGAGAGAGCCCAGCGACCGAGGAGACTCCTGCTCCTCGGCTCGAGCGAGCCCAACGGGCGAACCGGAGGTGCGCTGCGCTGCGCCGTGGGACAGAAAGCGACATTCTTTACCTCGCTCGCCATTCCCCCCGGCCTCGTCGCCGCGAATATACCTCCCCCTCCGCCTCGCTCCGGCCTCCTGGCTTCCCCTCCTTTATATACAGTAGAGCTCACTCCATTCGCACGAGCAGCACCGACACCCGCGCTGTTACTCTCGCGGAGAAGAGTTTTGGGATACCGGCGGCGGCGATGGGGCTGCTGTCGAACCGGGTGGAGCGGTCGGAGATCAGGCCCGGCGACCACATCTACACCTGGAGGGCCGTCTACGCATACTCCCACCACGGTACCCCATCTCCTCCCCCTCCCTCCCCTCCTCCGGTCGCGCCGCCCCTCTGAATTCCAACCTCTGAATTTCCGCCAATGGCTTCATTTCCGTGCGCTTCAGACTTTTTTTTCCCCTGCTCGATTGCTCTGCCGGCCGGCGGCACTGTGAATAGCGGCTGCGGCCTGCGGGCGAGTGGCGTCTGACCAATTGGAACTGCTTGACTTGGTGGGGAATTTCGGCCCTTGCCTGGCGAAATGTGGGGGCGTCGGTCCTCGGAATTTTCAGTCACGGTTGTGCTTTGCGTTGGTTAGTTCGCGTCTGCGTCGCTGGATGTTTCACCTCAGCTGAGGCAACCGGGGTGGCGAATTCCCCTGCTTGAAGGCTTGAAGCAGCGATCGCTTGATTGGTAGGAGATGCGCGTCCACCATATCAAGTCTCCTTGGCTGAATTGCTTGCGAGGGCAAGACTGGATAACAATATTCAGAACTGGTGAGCTGTAGCAGCATCCCAATTCTGCAGAGTCTGTACTGTCTTCCTTGTGGAGTCAAGTACTCTGTAAGATTGTGCCAACATTTAGCTTTGGTTTAAGACCCGTAGGAAAAAATGTGAACTTTAGTAGATGGTAAGGATTCAGGACATGTTTCTACTCCATTTCTTCTCAGTTAGTTAGGCGTTAAATTGAGAGGTTCGAGATAAACTGAAATCTCCCGAACTGTATCCCTAAATGCTTCCAGATGGCTGTGACAGAGCCAGTGACGCCACATGCCGTGTCTCTTGCTTTACATATAGAACAAATTGACCTTTGTAGCTGCTCACCTACTGCTAACGCACTTATTGTCCGTATCTGTTATTTGTTGCCTTAGAAAGTGGAGTGGCCTTCCTATTGTTAATTCCAGCCTGCTCTCAAGAGATAAGAACTTGGAGCCTTCTCATTATTATAATTTGTTTCGGAGCAACTAATATCACCAAAGCGGAAACCACCTAATTTTACTTGGTCCTATACTAAGAATTTTATCATAGTTACGTTTTTGTATCTTTGATCCTCACCTTTAGCTGTATTTACGGTAATTCTCTTACTCTGCTTCCCTGTACAACAAGTTAGAGATCTTTGGTACTACCTCTGTTCCTAAATATAAGACGTCTTGCTATGATGCGTGAATTGCTCTTCTACTTCGTGTCACTGTGCGCTACATGGGTGGGTTGTCGAAATGACCAGTGTTTTTTTTATTGGCTGATGCAGTGTTCTATATATTGTGGTGGTCCTTTATGTGTATCCCGTCTAGGCCATAGACCATATGTAGGGAGGACATGCTGTAGGTTTTGCACATGAATCCATGGCCACCTGCATCGAAAAGCTGCATCATTTGTCAAAACTGTCGTTTCCTTTTGCCCCACACACCTACCCACTCATACACCAATCTGTCTGTTTTTCCTGTATTTGATTCTCTTTTTATCGATTCTATTTATGGAGAAATTGTTCCAAGTGTTGAAATTTTCTTATTCAGTTACCACTAATTCCTTGTTCAGGTATTTACGTTGGAGGAAGCAAGGTGGTCCATTTTACGCGAAAGAAGGAAGTTGAATCTTCAGATTCCTCCAACTCCTTCTCCAGCCTGATCTCGTTCTCAGAGGCTTCATCAGAGTGCCCGACATTCCCAGACTGTGGTTTTCACCTGCCGGACAGTGACGTCGTACTTACCTGCTTGGATTGCTTTCTTGGCAATGGCTCACTCTACTGCTTCGAGTACGGAGTGCCATCCGCAATTTTCCTCGCAAAACTGCGAGGGGGAACCTGCACCATTGCCCAATCAGACCCATCGGAGGTCGTGGTCCGGAGAGCTATGCACTTGCTTCAGAATGGGTTTGGCAACTACGACATTTTCGAGAAGAACTGTGAGGACTTCGCCCTCTACTGCAAGACTGGACTTCTATCCATGGATGAACCAGGCATCGGGATGAGTGGGCAAGCATCTGCCGCCATTGGGGTGCCATTGGCAGCTCTTCTGTCAACACCGTTCAAGGTTTTCGCTGCCGGTCCACTCGGGATGGCCACTGTCACGGCTGGGATGTATTGTGCTGGTAGATACATCACCGACATCGGAGTAAGGAAGGACGTCACCAAAGTCGAAGTGGAGAACTTGTCGTCTCACCTTCGTTTCCGCCGTGTTGAAGATGCAGAATCGGTGAACAACAGCTCAGATAAAGTGATGAAGAACTTGCTACCATTGAAGAGAAAACGCGAGAGGTGACTTCGGCTTTACTGTCGGGAAGTGTAGACTTGTCTTCCGTTCGTCGATAATTGGTGCAAAACTGTGGATAGTGTCACCTCTATGCTTCAATATAATAAGCTTGATATATAGCCATAGATATATGTAACGTGGAAGCGTGTTCTCCATTTAATTGAGTGCACACTTCACACCATCAATTGAACAACTCTGCAAACTGGATTTCTGATGGAAATTTGACAGTTTGGTCACTAAAGTCGGTTGCATTTGTACTTTTCAGTGCATAAACATGATAGCTCGCATTCAGGGCGAGTTTCGCTTCCTGTTCTTTCACTTTGCTGCAAACTGAGAGCAAGTATTTTGAAAAAGTTCTGAGTCATGGTCAAGATCTGAACTATGTTTTTTTTTCTCATTATGAACTTAAAATCCAAGTGCTGTGGAGGATGAAGTTCAGTGCCAGAAATCCGCATTTATTTGGCCATTTTTGAGTGACTCAAGATGGCAAGGTGTCGGCAGAGTGTGTTTCCACTTTCCATCAGGTAGAGTGCAATAATGCATCACTATGATCACTCAAGATGGGAAACTGTGTGGTTCCACTTCTCATCAGGCAGGAGACCATCCTTATTTTTGATGTATCACTGTATGATCAGTACATCTTTCGTCCAGGCTCCATGATTGCAAAATGAGGACAACTTGCCTGGATTCTACCACGGAGTAACCAGATGCAGCCACAGAGGAGCCAGGAAAATTCACTGCCTTTCTGCATGTGGAAGAAGAAGATCTTGGGCAGGCAAAGACGCTGTGCCGGTTTCCTTGGAAGTTACTCAACTACTCGCGTCGCATCTCCCTTTTCACCTTTCCTCTTTGTCTTCTGCCTTTGATCATTGATCTCGCGGCTTGACCCCCTCGGATCGAATCATTTCTCTCTTTTGTTTTCGACTGATCCTGTCCTGCCCTGGATCTAAAGGCTGGCTGGCTGCCAGGTTGTGCATGGAGATCTGGCTGGGCGTGGATTTGGCCGGAGAAAGGCGAGAATTATGGCTGCCGGGAGCCCGGGACCGCTGTCACGGAGGGGTTAACCAGGATATATTATCTCTGGGCTTCCATGCCCGGTGTTGTACAGGCTACAGCAAAAGAAATTAGTATTGTGTCAGTAGTGGATCTGGTTTGACTTGTACTGTACCGGCTGCACCCTGTGGTCTGTATGTATATGCAAGTGTGCTTCCGGAGAGCACGTGAGGAGTGTATATAAAATGGTTGGAGATTTTTGGCTCCCGAATTTCAGTGCTACTCCTATTAATAAAAATTTGGAAACCATATTTACGAGTTTCAAAATTTAAAAGGAAATCCGGATGTAACCAATGGTGTATCCCACAAACATGTTTCAAATACTTTGTATTCTGAACACAAAAATGACAAAAGTGTGTATCTGAGAATGCATAGTTTTAAATCTCTAAATTTTATCAGGTTGTCTTTTTTGTGTAGCCCATAATTCAAAATATTTGAAATAGATATTTTTCACGTTTGTGTGATACATTGGCCTTTTCCAGATTTTTTTTAAAACTTATTTTCGATTTTTTAAAATAGGAGGAGCACTGGAGATCGGAGTAGTTCTTTTTCCCGATTATATGGGCCGTTTTGGTGCCATTATACCGCTTACGCTTACTTCCCACCCTGCGAATGGACCTATAATAATCGAATAAATGCAATGCCCAGTTGGAAAGGGCCGAAGGCCGTTACTAGCTCACTGGAGGCCTGTTAAGCATCGCAGCAAATGACCCTCACGGACTGCCTGACTTCCTGAAGGTCTATTTCAGAGTCCGATCAGAACCTACACGTGATTAGCTATCCCAAACAAACAAAAAAAGAACCTACGATCTCGGGGAAATATAAACTTCCGACCACCGGCGGACCTGGTTAAACTCAATGAAAGTAGGGATTCAAACGGTGATGCTCGACTAGTTGCTAGGAATGCTACTCCCTCCGTTCCAAATTAGTTGTCTTTCATTTGTACAAAAGTGGATGTATCTAGATAGTCTAGATACATCCACTTTTGTACAAATGAAAGACAACTAATTTGGAACGGAGGGAGTATTTCACAAACTTTTGGTCGCCGTGTGTGGTTTACTAAGTCACCAGATATTGTATCCTTGATTGTTCATACTGTTGGAGATATGCCCTAGAGGCAAATAAATAATAAGATTTATTGCATTATCTCTTTAAGTTTATAAATAGTTTTATACCATGCTATAACTGTATTAATCGGAATTGTTAATACACGTGTGGTATGTAAACAAACCAGAGTCCCTAGTTAAGCCTCTAGATAAACTAGTCCATCAGTCAATGGATGATCGTGATTTCCCGATCATATTGCATTAACAGTTGATGGTGGAGTCATTTTATTGGGAGAATAATTTGATGGACATTACCCAAAGTATTGCAGTTAGGATCGTATCAGATAGTTCAACACTGCAATAGGATTATAACGTGGTAGCTTATTCCTTAGACCGTGAGATTACATCAAGTCGCTGCTTCTGAAAGATACGGCTGATCGCACCTAACGTCATGTCTCATACGCACGACAATAAGGGTGACACTTTCGGGTATTGGAAGGAAGTAGTCGGGGCGAGTGATCAAGAGCGGGATTTGTTCATCCGTGTGACGGATTGATATGCTGGGCCCACTCGGTGAGATTATATCTGTAAAGCTGCGCAGCGTATGACTAGGTCATTGAGATATAATTTCATGGGAACGAGTAAAGCAACCTTGTCGGTAACGAGATAAAACACAACATCGGATGTTGACGATCGTATCTCGGACAAGGAAGTATCAACGAACAAAGGGAATGACCATATCATGTTAACGGTTCAAAGATGATTCAAGGATGATTTATTCTAGAATGCACGGGGACCGTCATAGTCATCCAGGGCTCCCTGACGGTCATTGGCGGGAGGGTCTCGACCATGTCCGGAGTATTCTCGAACCGAGGGTAACACACTTAAGGTCTTGACGACGCTAGGAGAACGTTTTGGAAACATCGGAGTGGCTTAGGTATAGAGATAGGAGGTTTCGGAAAGGTTCCGGCAAGAACGGAAGAGTTCCGGGGAAGACCGGAAGAGTTCCGGGGAGACCGAAGTGAGTTCGGAGTGATCCGGAAATTGTTTCGGAGTCACGGGAGATTAAATAGTATGTAAATATATTAATTATGGAATTATATATATTTATATTAATTTAATAATAAAAAAAAGGAAAAAAGGGGCTGCACACCTTAATGGGCCTTTAGGGCCCAAGAGGGGAAGTTCCCCCCCTTGAGAGGGGTGCGGCTGGGCTTGGGGTGCGGCTGGCCCATGTGGCAGCCGCACCACCCCCCCTCTCCTCTTTAGTCCCACATGGCTAGTTGAGGAGAGGTGCACACCCTTTTCCTCCAATAAATAGGGACCCGGATTAATTGGAAAAATACACAGAAAATTCAGGAATTAATTCCGGTTGGCCCAGGCTTCTCCCTAGTCCAATTCCTCCCTCCCCATCTCTCGACGTGCGCGGTCCCAAGTCTGGACAGCGTATACGGGAGACCTATAAACCGCAGCGCACCGTTGTGCTGCGGGTTTCCACCCAAAGTTCTCGCTTCCGCTATTCCGGCTGGATCGGGGAGCACGGAGGTCATCGTCAAGGTCCGTACGTGTGCGAGTACTCGGAGGTGCTGCTCTCTCACGAGTTCGGCACTAGGAGCTTCTTCATCGCCGCGTCTCCTTCTTCTTCGTCGCGCCAAGTTCTCCGCGACCTTGAGGTCGGCTACGTACGTCTTCATCGGCAACGCTTGTGCGGGAGCGTAATTCCCGCTATCGGTCTACAAGGGTATGTTTCCGATGACTTCTCCGTTACCGCATTACTAGATAGATAGATCCTGGCTAGTTTCGGTGTTGCGATAGTTAGAAAAATTATTGTTTTCTGCTACGAACCCCATCAGTGGTATCAGAGCCGATCTATGCGTAGTATTGCTGGTACGGTTAGAACACATGTTGAATGTGGGCATCGATTCTATAATTGTTACCCTCTCGCGTGCACTTGCTAATGTTGTTGGCATTGAGTTGATGAAGCGGCCCGGACCGACCTTACGCGTACGCTTACGCGAGACTGGTTCCGCAACTAACATATGGCTTGTACCATATATGCGGCTGGCGGGTGTCTGTCTCTCTCTCTTTAGACGGCATGGCATTTTCAATGGAGGGCCCTGAAAAGGGTGTAATAGAGACAATTATTTAATCGTGTTGTGGTTGTATGTTCGTAGGTAAGAAACGGTTCTTCACGAAAGCCCTAGCAGCCACGTAAAATTGCAAAAGGATAAAAGTAGAGCGTCTAACTTTGTTTTGCAGTGGGGCTATTTTAATATGACATGGTCACGGTAAGTTTTATGTTATCGGAGGCAAAGGTGGCACCGTAGACTCGGAGCACCATTGGAGGCGCGCCGTGAAGGCCGAGGCGCGACGGCCATGTCATATCGCACTTCATTACATTATTTTGATATTGTTGTTGTGTGTTTGCATCCTATTTGAGTGCTTATATAAAGATATACAACGGTAGCCGTAATAGGATGATCCCTAATTTAATACCAAAATTGTGTTCTGCCTTAGTGTGCACCACCAATAAAGTTCTACGTTACGGGGTACGTCGTTTGGGTTTCGATCCTTTTCGTCTACACTCGTCTCTTCGTTCGCATACAGTGGGTGTAAGCCACGTTGCACACGCGAAAACACTAAGGTTAAATTGGCGAGCCTAGCATATACCAGTATATGGCCTCGGAACACGGGTGATCGAAAGATCGAGCATGAGTCGCATGATTGTTGCGATTGGTAATTCTTGCCTACCTCTGAAGTTACGTTGCCCGCCCGATCGAAGGGGGTAATTTAATGGATTGGGATCGTGTAATCACTAAGACAGTTTTTAGGGATAATTCTCTTAGTGGAGTGTGTTTGATAATATGATTATTAAATAAACTCATAATTTTATAAACTTAGCCTTACCTAGTCTTTGCAAATTATCTTTGTAGATCATGCCTTATCCTAAGGAAGAAAGTCTTGAGTTCAACCATTTTATTAGAAAAGGAAATCTCCGGAACGATGGATCCAACTTCATGACGTGGTACAGAAACCTGAAAGACGTCCTCTACCAGAACGACATTTCTTACGTGATAGGAGAATTGTTAGGAGATAAACCAGGAGACTCCGCAAGTGCAGAGGCGAAAGAGGATTTTCGTCAGCGTCGTGAGGTCTGGAGAGTGTTCAGATCACGATGTATGTCTGCATGGATCATGAGCTGAAAAATGAGTTTCGCCATATGGAACCCGCTGTGATGATAGGTGCTCTTAAAGTTCGGTTCTTGAACCGAATGAAGCAAGAGCAGTACAAGCAGCTGGACAAGTTTCTTTCACTCAAGATGGAAGAACATACCTGCTTGGAGACACATTTGTGTAAGATGTTTGACATTCACGATGATCTCACACACATGCGATTACTGGATGGCGGATACTTTTGCAATACAGGCGGTGTTGCGTTCTCTACCTCCTAGCTATGAGGAGCTTGTCGATGAGTATATACTTAAGAGTGATTTCCTCCTCTTCAATGATTTCCTGGTCGAAATCAAAGATGTGGAGGTGGAACCCATCGAAGGAGAAATAGATGACACGCAAGGTATATTTGATATACAAAGTTATAATTGTTATTTCTTACACTTGTTATATTAAAGTATTTGATGCTTATGTCTGTTTTATTGAAACAGCACCAGAATATAACAAGATAGCTGCAGAGTACGACATGATGTTGCGGAATGATGGCAAGGCAAAGTAGTTGATGGCCAAGGAGTTTCACGCCCATAGTTATCAAGTTTTGATTAGTAGTTTTGAATAAGAGTTTTGTAGTCGAATTTGAGAGTGATTGTAATAAGTATGTCTTATATTCGATGAGACAAGTTATTCATATTTGTAAGAGACAAGCAAGTTGTTTTTATTATGAATAAAGTTTTCTTATGATCATATTTCGATTATGAATAAGTTATTCATGCATTAATCTTTTTGATAGCAAAGTGGATTTGAATGTTAAAATAAATATCCTAAGTCAATAATAAAATGCACTACCGAATTTTAATCATTGCAAATATTTTGGATATTTGATCTTGTGTATTTGCATGCGTGATGTCTAATGAGACATGATGATTGAAAAATATTGATAAGTCAATATGAGAAGAAATTTGATTTGAGATCATGCAAGATGATTGTTAAATTAAATTGTGTAGTGGAAATTATTATTGAAACCTTTGTTGTATGTCTAAGTAAATAATAAGTATTTACTAAAAGATACAATTATCTGAAATTATTTGATTTGATCAAGAAAGATTTTTCGGATAGAAAAGGAGGATATAAAATCAAGTCATTGTAATTGGATTATAATAGCAAGGATTTTAAAGATTTATTTTATCATGAAGGTTTGTGAAAATTCGGTTCACAAAAGGACTTGTGAAATTCGGTTCACAAAATTATGATGCATAATCAAACATGTTGATTTATGTAGACATTATAATCATACTCTATTTTGAATAAAGTATAGTCCTAAAAATTATCTCTTAATATTTTAGAAATCACGTAGAAGGTTTTTCCGTTAGAATTAGTAAACTCCCTATTTTGAAGTCTTCACCCAAAATTCGTATGAACGACAATAAGTTGTGTGTCATGGTTTATAGATTATATGATAATACGAAACTATGTACGAAATAGTTCTTTGTAAAATATTCATAGGAATGAATATATGTTTCATATGGTAAACACCAACAAGGGCAAAACTAGTATTGCTAACTTGGTGATTCATTGAAAACAAGTTTCAAGAAAGGATATGAAATAAAGAAAAGCTTAAAAGGGGTAATTGACCTTACTCGATTTGTGAGAGAAATATTGTTTGGAATTTGATCCGACAACAAAACTCCACAAATGAAATGAAAAATGATGATATTTGATCATGGTGTTTTCATGCAAGGAGCTTTTTATAAATAGTAGGCATTAAAGAATATTTTCTGTCCGGTCACAGATTAATATTTCATGATTTAATGAGCTTGTTACTAGAACAAGGGATACCTACGAAATACAAAGAAATTGGGTGATGCCAAATTCGAATTGTGACTATAGAGTCATAAATCCAAAAGGTTGCATTCAAGATTGTATTAGTAAATGTTGCTTGAATCTTATTAAGTAAAAGGGTTACTTGATTTTTCACATGACAAGTTGTGTGAAAAGAATGAAACTGTGAGAAGGACATAAAGCTAATTTTGTCATGAAGAATGTCTTTGACAAAATCAAAATTGTTTTGACTACATTGGATGTAGACATGCCTAAGTCTTTTGGATTTGTATTAACAAGTATAATACATCGTATTTGGAATTTTCGAATTGATACATGATCAAGGATTTCGGTTATGACCGAAATATCGAAGGAAATTATATCCGTATAATTTAAGTGGGAGTAGGACAGCTTACCGGAATAATATGTAAGTGACATATTGTTAAGTGGGAGCTTGTGGGCTACACAATATGAAATGTGTTTGACATTTTGAGTGGGAGCATTACAAGTTACACAATCTCAAATGTAATTGACATTTTGAGTGGGAGCTTAGTCAGGTGTTTATATGTAAATGACATATAATAGATAGGTACTAGGAAAATGAATTAGAAGTAATTATTGAATTACGATAAAATCATATATGTTTAAAATGTGAGCATCTGTTTTGAATAGATCATTTTAAAGAAGTCGAGGTGTTTTTCCAGATTAGATTCTGATGTGTCAGAATAAGACGTAACGAGGAATTGGTCCTTGTAAATCTGGATAAAGTAATCATGGTTGTAAAATATGCTGCACTTCTATGCCATGATAAGGTGGCAGCATATTAACCATATTATATACTCGAAAAGATATGATTAGTATTCTTACAAGAAGAATAAGCGCTGAGATGAATTTGTGATTCATTATTAGTGGAACCAAAATTATCCTTCATAGTTTAAAAGAAACTAAGGATATGTGGTTATTTCAAATCTGTAAAGGATGATGAGTTTAACAAATGTTGTGTTAAAAGGATCAACCTAAATGACAGAAAGAAATAAGGATCAAGTCGTTATAGGATAAATTAAAAGGCATTAGGCTGACAATAGAATGTCAGGATCTACTTAGGTAAATATAGAAGTATAAAGATACTGCAAAAGTACATAGAGTTGGTAGAGAAAAGGTATTCTCTAAAACTGAGTGTGTTTAATGCAATTAACTGATATTGGATCAGAGTAAGCGCAGGGAAACAAAAGTCTCACTTAGTTGCCAAATATGTATATTTGTTATTAAGATACATGATGATATCAAATAAGGTGATATCAATGGTTTGCAAAGAACTTACGGTTATGAAAGGTTCAGGCCGAAGGAAACCTCTTCCACGAGCGAGCATTATCATAAACACTTATAAAAGATAAGGTTGTATGATTGGTATAGAAATGCAGCTGGATTTATTTGAATCTAGTGCAAGTGGGAGACTGTTGGAGATATGCCCTAGAGGCAAATAAATAATAAGATTTATTGCATTATCTCTTTAAGTTTATAAATAGTTTTATACCATGCTATAACTGTATTAATCGGAATTGTTAATACACGTGTGGTATGTAAACAAACCAGAGTCCCTAGTTAAGCCTCTAGATAAACTAGTCCATCAGTCAATGGATGATCGTGATTTCCCGATCATATTGCATTAACAGTTGATGGTGGAGTCATTTTATTGGGAGAATAATTTGATGGACATTACCCAAAGTATTGCAGTTAGGATCGTATCAGATAGTTCAACACTGCAATAGGATTATAACGTGGTAGCTTATTCCTTAGACCGTGAGATTACATCAAGTCGCTGCTTCTGAAAGATACGGCTGATCGCACCTAACGTCATGTCTCATACGCACGACAATAAGGGTGACACTTTCGGGTATTGGAAGGAAGTAGTCGGGGCGAGTGATCAAGAGCGGGATTTGTTCATCCGTGTGACGGATTGATATGCTGGGCCCACTCGGTGAGATTATATCTGTAAAGCTGCGCAGCGTATGACTAGGTCATTGAGATATAATTTCATGGGAACGAGTAAAGCAACCTTGTCGGTAACGAGATAAAACACAACATCGGATGTTGACGATCGTATCTCGGACAAGGAAGTATCAACGAACAAAGGGAATGACCATATCATGTTAACGGTTCAAAGATGATTCAAGGATGATTTATTCTAGAATGCACGGGGCCGTCATAGTCATCCAGGGCTCCCTGACGGTCATTGGCGGGAGGGTCTCGACCATGTCCGGAGTATTCTCGAACCGAGGGTAACACACTTAAGGTCTTGACGACGCTAGGAGAACGTTTTGGAAACATCGGAGTGGCTTAGGTATAGAGATAGGAGGTTTCGGAAAGGTTCCGGCAAGAACGGAAGAGTTCCGGGGAAGACCGGAAGAGTTCCGGGGAGACCGAAGTGAGTTCGGAGTGATCCGGAAATTGTTTCGGAGTCACGGGAGATTAAATAGTATGTAAATATATTAATTATGGAATTATATATATTTATATTAATTTAATAATAAATAAAAAGGAAAAAAAGGGGCTGCACACCTTAATGGGCCTAGGGCCCAAGAGGGGAAGTTCCCCCCCTTGAGAGGGGTGCGGCTGGGCTTGGGGTGCGGCTGGCCCATGATGGCAGCCGCACCCCCCCCCCCCCCTCTCCTTTAGTCCCACATGCTAGTTGAGGAGAGGTGCACACCCTTTTCCAATAAATAGGGACCCGGATTAATTGGAAAAATACACAGAAAATTCAGGAATTAATTCCGGTTGGCCCAGGCTTCTCCCTAGTCCAATTCCTCCCTCCCCATCTCTCGACGTGCGCGGTCCCAAGTCTGGACAGCGTATACGGGAGACCTATAAACCGCAGCGCACCGTTGTGCTGCGGGTTTCCACCCAAAGTTCTCGCTTCCGCTATTCCGGCTGGATCGGGGAGCACGGAGGTCATCGTCAAGGTCCGTACGTGTGCGAGTACTCGGAGGTGCTGCTCTCTCACGAGTTCGGCACTAGGAGCTTCTTCATCGCCGCGTCTCCTTCTTCTTCGTCGCGCCAAGTTCTCCGCGACCTTGAGGTCGGCTACGTACGTCTTCATCGGCAACGCTTGTGCGGGAGCGTAATTCCCGCTATCGGTCTACAAGGGTATGTTTCCGATGACTTCTCCGTTACCGCATTACTAGATAGATAGATCCTGGCTAGTTTCGGTGTTGCGATAGTTAGAAAAATTATTGTTTTCTGCTACGAACCCCATCACATACTCAATAAAATCCCTACTTTCCCCTAAAAAATGACAACTTAACTTCGCGACACCATATTCTTTTTTTTTACAACTTAACTTCGCGACACCAAATTCATTATTTCAAATTGTCTAGAGCCACCCTAAATTAAAACTTGATTGATAATCCTTCATATCCGGTCGTTGTTCCCCTTCACATGCGAGTTTCAGCACCATGAATAGAATATCCTCGTCGTCTGATGTGTACAAAATTGTCTTTGTTTAGATTCTGGTGTCGCGGTGACGTTGCTACGGTTATGACGTCAATGTAGTCTCACAAAGAAGTCTTCCGGCTCCAATCCCATCTCGGTGCAGCATTAGTTTGAGTTTGTCGAATAGTTTGGAGCCTCTTTTTTTCCCACCGGTCTTCATGAACAACATGTTAGTTCTTGTCGTTATTCATCAGTTAGATCCCGTGATCACTGTGTCTAGTCTAGACTAATATAAAAAGAGAGAGGGTGGCTGATCCAAATAACACCAGCCCTACGATTATCTCCATCTAACGATTGAGGATTACCCAATGATGTACCAAGTTTAAGTGATACCCCCGTAATCTTAACCGTCAATTGCCTTCATCTAACGATCAGAAGTGTCTCAATGATGTATCCCAAACAGCACAGCGTTTTCGGTTCCCGTTCCGTAAATCCATCAAGTGCAAACCGTCGCACTCCTAATCTGATCCGCCGACGCAGCCGCCCACGCCCAGTCCACGACGCTGCCACTGCCAGGGCCACGGACACCGCGCCGCCGCACCGCCCGCCGGAGGACGCCGCAGCCTCTGCACTCCTTGCCTCCACGCCGCCGCACCGCCTGCCAGAGGACGCCGCAGCCTCAACACTCCTTGCCTCCACGCCGCCGCACTGCCCGTCGGCCGCCGTGAGGACGCCTTCGCCCGTCGCCGCCGCCCTGCCTCCACGTCGCGTGTTCCCGGACGTCGCCGCCCTGTCCGGCGTGAGGATGCTGCGGCCCTGCCCTACTCCGTCGTGCCACTCCGGACGCCAGTACACCTGCTCCCCACGCCATGACGCCGTAGGCTTGCAACGGCGGGGCTTGTGGAGGCCGACCAGATCCCAGCAGTACATGGGGGTCGCTCCCCTCAGCACGACCTAGCCTCCTCCTTCTGGTCTGCTTGTACGTAACCTCCATCGCACTTCTGAACACTGGTGCTTTTGCATACAGTATGGTCGAATTATCCTATGCGCCTATGACAACGCTTATGATTTTTACAGTAAAATCCTTGGTATCCAGATGGTGGTGGTCATGAGGCGATGAGATTTGCCCCTCCTTGCTTATAAGAATTGTGATTTTTCAAATATTTTCTCACATTTATTTTGGATTCCCAGTAAAATTAAGTGGGGATTTATGTTTGTTTGCTTGAGTTGCAGACATGTCTTCCCTATGAGGACAGCGGTGTGGTAAGACTGTTTCTTTGTTGGTTGAGGTGAGGATGCCTTTTTGTATCTTAGTTGTGTAGCTCATCGTCGAGAAAGATTAGCACATAAAGTTTACTATGGGTTGACTGCAAACCATAGTCGAGGAAATTATTAGCACACAAAGTTTACTATGCTTGGATCTGAGGATTAATATGGACATTGCACTGATGAAGTGTTGATATCTCTCCCTTCCACCCTCTGCCTCCTTAATTTGCTTGTGCAGTATATGCTGGGCTAGGACAATGATGATTTGTTCGTGGAAGTCATGCTTTAATCTTCAAAAATGACCGGTGGCAAAAGATGGCTTTAGCCATGATAGTTTTGTTTTGATTTTCTTCTTGGTTTTAGATTGCTAATGTGAACTACTATGCTTATGAATGTTGCACGGCATGGTCATATATTCTTGCTGCATGGCGAAGATTAATTATGAGTACAGATGATTAGGAACATATACCTGCACGGTTGCCTTTGCTGCTTTGCTCAAGGTGCGTTGGAGGGGGGACATTTTTTCCATATGATGCTACATCCGAATGACCAGTTTCAGCTATTAAACATGATTGTCTTATTTACATTAATGTCCTTTTTCTCCTAAATATGGCTGTCTTAGACTCTTAGTTGTGTTCTGCATATTTGGTAGCAAATGGATTAGTAAAAGTGTGCAAGTAAATGTGGTGCAAAATGGCTTTGGAATCTGACGTATCAGTCACGGAGACGGTCTTTTGTTGTCAGCTTTTGTCTTTAGATCCTTTCTCCAGAGTTCACTACTGCATTATGAGAGAGAATGACTTTGTAAGTCAATGGCTCACTTGCGATTTTGGGCTCCTCTTTTTTCCTGTACACCAGTGACAAGAGAAATGTAAGAAAAACATTTGATTATATCCTCGATCTTGGAGTTATTTTCATGATAACATTTTGCCTTCTCCAATAGAACGGAGAATGGTTATATTTTGCATATTTCCCTTTGCTTATTCTTACCTCATCTTTGTCCAACACATTTTCTAGATATGATGCAGGCATGCAGGAATAACTAATCTTTTCCTGCCGAGAATTTTCTTCAGTAGGTTTATCTACTTGTTTTCTGAATCTTCCGTTATTTTTCATGTAGGTGGTTGAGGGCTTGTGGCAAGTCAAGATTTTGTACTGGTTGTTTTACTAACAGTCACAACATAACGTCCTCCTGTGATGTATGATGCTGGAGGGAACCAAGTGATTAACCAGGTGCTTACGATTGAGTTATTCTTCTGAATACAACTTTTGTGACACCAGTTGCTCCTGCTCAGAAAATGCTTGGTAGTTTTTCTTACTTCAATTTTTTTCTTTTAGAAAGTCTTAAATTGCTCAAGCTTTTGTCAGAACATGAAGTTAGGTTATTTTGTTTCCGTCACAAAATTTCTGGAAAAACTATATCTCTGGTGCACCATCCGGACTTAAGTCCTAGCCCACACATGTAAAACACTATTTTCATATCCAGGCATGGACCAAAAATATAGTGTGAACTTGGACTATTGGATTTATGAGGATTGCTGATGCACCTACCATCCTTCATTATTTTGCTCTCTTAAGTTCATTGTGTCCATCTTCTTAGCACATAAGCTCGGGTGACGGGTAGCTCCAGTAATGACGCTTCCTGAACGTGTTTATTTCCCTCATTTTTATGTTTCTCTATTTGCAGCTGCTATAGTAGCTCGAGTTTCAGGTGTGATAGATTATGACGCCGAAAATATGGTGCAAAACAGTTTGCTATGACAGAAAGATCCATTTTAGTTGTCCCCCTACTGTAGTTCGTATGGTTCTTATATATTTTCTCAAGTATTATCTTGGGTCAAAGAATAGGAAACATAATCTGTTACCTAGGCAGAACTACAGAAGGTGGGTAATCAGGTGTTCGGTCGCAATATCAGTTGAACGTAAGGTCTGCCTAAAATATTCAAGTTTCTGCACAAGCGCATGGATGCAATGCTATGTTGTATGTCAAAAAAGAGGAAACACACCATTGTTTATGTTACCAAACAAGTTTGTATGTTAGTTGCAGGTTTACAATGGACACACCACCTCCGGGCTTATAAATCTCTTGTACTTCGGTTGCTTGGATGATTTACGTCTATGGCTATGCAATATTCTCGAATGCCCCAAAACAGGGTAGTATCCTTTGGAATTGGTAACACCTGCAGAGTAATAAACATAATACAAAAGATAAAAGATTGAAAGCATTACATAGTTTTGTGACACAGCAATATTATGTCTACATATCATCATTAGCTTGAAATTGTATACGTTTTTTTCAATTTCATATGTAATATGTACTGTTAACTTCTTGTGTAATAGTCAATATACATGCATTGCACAGGTAAGAAAAATATACGTGCATGCACGTGCAAGATTACTAGTCTTTTAAAATAGCCATTTTTCATCATTTATTAGCAATGTCATCAGCTTGGCCAGACGATGTTGGAATGGTTGTCTGTTTAGATCGGGTTTGTGTCATGCTGATACTACTATTTGGGCAACTGACAATCGATGTCAGACGCGATGGTCTTCTAAACAATTCAACATTGTTTAGGCTCTTGCAGATCATTGGCTGAACTTCTTGCTTTTTTCCATCGCTGGCCAGAACTACGGTGGTGCGGCGACGACCAGTTCGGCACTTTGTTTGCGAGACTTTTGAGGCATAAAGTCTTGGTTGTAATTTCCTTTTGATTGTCTTTTAAGGGCACGTCTAGAGCACAATCGACTGAGATTACACTAAATCCCATCTAGCGTCGCCCCATCACTTATGACACGTGAATATATATTTTTAACCCTGTGAACTATTATTTTGTACCGCGTGAACAAATATTTTATATCATACTCATTGTGAATAGTTTTCTTTCTCAGTCGTAACCCATGTGCAACTGGAAAAAAAAAATCCAGTTGCAACACACGTGCAACTCTCAGATCTTACGAATCGATACACAAATCCACCTGCTAAGGAATCGACTAAGATTTAGTTAAATTTCTGACCATTTAGAATTCTAGCAACTTTATCCTCTCGGAAGAGCTTGATGCATATCCATCCAAGTAAAGAGATATACCTGCAGGCTACATCCACTTATCCACACATCGACCGCCATGGATGCCAAAAGGGAAGAACCGAACGGAACACGATGGAGGGCCATGCCGAGCAGTTAAAGCGAAGCAGTTGCAGAGGATGAGGCGGATGTGGACGGGGATAGGAACGTTGGTGATCGGACGGGGCGCAACGAGAGGATTTTCTCGCCCACGGCCGGCCTCGTGTGTGGCACGCACTCACGTATCACACGGGTCTTCTGTGAAGCCGCACTCACAGCATCGATCAGGGCGGTGCGTCGCTAGTTGCTTGCCAAATTCAAGACGACCGAGCTCGAGCCTTAAATTCGAGAGTGATCGGCGGCGGTAGCGATGGAATCTTGAGACCCGAACAAATATTTACGTCGCGCGCCGCTGTGTGATGTGTACAAAGTATAAACTGTGCACTGGCACGGCACGCATCCTCCTTTCCTCCTCCGGTATATATCCGTCACGAGCTAGAGGCGGTGCGTGCAACAAAAACCCCACCAGGCCCGACTGACTGACAGGGAGAGAAGGGATAGATACGGGAACAGATGGCGATCGGCGGCGCTGGTGACGGGGCCGGGAGCGGCGAGGGGAGGAGCGTGCTGGTGACGGGCGGCGCGGGTTTCATCGGCACGCACACCGTGCTGCAGCTCCTCGCCAAGGGCTACGCCGTCACCGTCGTCGACAACTTCCACAACTCCGTCCCGGAGGCCCTCGACCGCGTCCGCCACATCGCCGGACCCGCCCTCTCCGCCCGCCTCCACTTCATCCTCGTACGTCCGCCTCTAGGCCCCCCTTCGACCGCTCCATTGTTCCTGCTTCGCGATCCTCGTTCCTGCCGTAACTCGCGCCTGATTGATTTGATTTGATTGGATTGGTTCGGTTGATTTCAGGGGGATTTGACGATCAAGGATGACATCCACAAGGTGTTCGCCGCCAAGAGGTGACTACTGTTTGATCGATCGTTCTTCATTTCCTACCAAAACATTACTAGTAGTTAATTGCCCAACCGGTGATGTATGAGATCATTAGTTATTTTGAAAAATACTGTACGTGTCTAACTCTTATCTTCAGGTACGACGCCGTGATACACTTCGCCGGGCTGAAGGCGGTGGCAGAGAGCGTGGCCCACCCGGAGATGTACAACCGCAACAACATCGTCGGCACCATAAACCTCTGCGACGCCATGAAGGAGCACGGATGCGGCAAGGTACGCACTATTGCACGCCCGCACTCTTCTTCAGAGATGAGTATTGCTTGCTCTCTGACACTCGCAAGAACGTACGTGCCAGCTGGTGTTCTCGTCGTCGGCCACCGTGTACGGGCAGCCGGAGAAGGTGCCCTGCGTCGAGGACTCCCCGCTCATGGCCCTCAACCCCTACGGCAGGACCAAGGTATATAACTATCTGACTATCTACAGTCCATCACAGACTGCCTGCCACTCACGTTGCTGAAGGCTGAAGCCGATAGCGATGGCCATCGGCGTGTGATCGGCAGTTTACTGTGTTGCTATCTGTATATCTGAAGCTACTTGCTGCAGCTGTACCTGGAGGAGATGCTGCGTGACTACCAGCACGCGAACCCGGAGTGGAGGACGATCCTGCTGCGCTACTTCAACCCCATCGGCGCCCACGAGAGCGGCGACATCGGGGAGGACCCCAAGGGCGTCCCCAACAACCTGCTCCCCTACATCCAGCAGGTCGCCGTCGGCAGGCTCCCCGTCCTCAACGTCTACGGCCACGACTACCGCACCAGGGACGGCACCGCGGTCAGGGACTACATCCACGTCGTCGACCTCGCCGACGGCCACATCGCCGCGCTCGAGAAGCTCTTCGCCAGCCCCGACGTCGGCTGCGTGGCGTACAACCTGGGCACCGGGCGCGGGACCACGGTGCTGGAGATGGTGACCGCTTTCCAGAAGGCGTACGGCAAGGAAATCCCGGTGAAGATGTGCCCCAGGAGGCCAGGCGATTCGGAGCAGGTGTACGCGTCCACCGCCAAGGCCGAGAGGGAGATCGGCTGGAGGTAAGAGATCAACTGAAACCTATAGCTCAATTACCGAGTGAAATCGAAGTACTGACCGGGCGTGGTCCACTTTGCATTGCAGAGCCAAGTACGGGATCGAGGAGATGTGCAGGGATCAGTGGAACTGGGCGAGGAAGAACCCCTATGGCTACTGCGGCAACGCCGAGAAGAAAGACTGATTTCATCGTGCAGCGGCTTTGGATAGGGCTCGTCGTGGCCTGAGCATTGTACCTGGAATTAATATATTGTCAATAAGCCCAGCGCATTCGAGTCTACCCCTAAAAGGTTTCATGCTATCCTGCTTCTTAGAGCATCTGACCTTGTACCTGGGTTGAGATTAGCTGACTTTGAGTCATTGACGTATGGAGCCCATACATGGTTGGCCCAAGTGTCAATAACTCAAAGTCACCTGACTTTGCCTTTTTTTACAAAATCAGCCAATCCGGATCTCTCTACCATATGCCCTTAAACGGCCATAATTTCTTGGATTTTGGAGGCTGGAGGAGGAAAAACCGGCTGTCAGATGCTCTATCCGCGGCCTCTAGTTTTGTTATGTACGAGGTCTCGACTCTCTCTCATGCCGAGCTTCCCCGTCGCCGCTCGAATCAACGACTTTCTTGCCCAGGTTGTTGCCTCCCAAGTAAAGAAATACCATCTCCTGCGACCGGAGTTCGAATCATATCAGGAGCGGATTTTCTATATCTCACCTGGGTGGGATTCTTCTATTCCCTCCGTTCGGAAAAGGATGTCTTTGATTTGTCCAAATATGGATGTATGTGTACACTAAAATATGTCTACATACATCCAAATCTAGACAAATCTAATACATCCTTTTCCGAACGGAGAGAGTATAAAAAAATACCTAGGTGCTAGTACCTTGGGTCTCATTTTTTTCACCCTCGCACCATTAGCTGTTCGGAACTCTTCGTTCGTTGACAAGTCTGAGCAACACAAAGGGCCCTCCCCCTAAAAATACATCAAGAGTAAGTCCTTGATTGTTATTTATTCTGAGGTCTCCAGTGACCTAAAGAATACAAATTTTATTTGTGATGTAATGTATGTTTCAACATGCTAAGTCGCTAACACACAAATCTTCATCCAAACATACGATCATTTACTATACATGCAAAAAAGATAGAGAAATAAAGGAAGATTGTGTTTTTCGAGAAAAGAAAAACTTGTAATTGCCTCTAACCATGCTATCACCGAGAGGACAAATAGGGCGTAGATAGTACATGAACATGTAGGAATGATGCAACATCATATATAGATTCCACCATGACATCATCAAATTGATGTGGCTATTTTACATGTGGGAAAATATGATATTATAATTAAGGTCATCATGTAATTGGTGTACAACTAAACTGGAATGTTCCTGTCCCACACCATGTTTGTTGTTAGGTTATTTGTAGAAATTTTGAAATGTTAGTAAAATGTGTGTTTATTTGTTTGTTGTGTATACAAGTATTTTGTTTATATGAGTGAATTGAATTGGCTGAAATACAGAATTAGAGCAAAATATGCTGAGGAGTTCAAAATTTGGCTGCAAGTACAACCTTAGGAATCTTTTGATCTTTTTCAAACTTTTGTAATCTCTCCTCACCCCACTCATCCACCCTGTAAGTATCGTTTTAATCACCACTAATATAAAAAGAGCCAGAGGTGGCTGATCCAAATAACGTCAGCCCTACGATTATCTCCATCTAACGATTGAGGATTACCCAATGATGTATCAACTTTAAGTGATACCCCCGTAATCATAACCGTTAATTATCCTCATCTAACGATCAGAAGTGTCCCAATGATGTATCCCAAACAGCACCGACCGGAAATCTAACCTCGCAGCGTTGTCGGTTCCTTCCGTAAATCCGGCAAGCCCAAACCGTCCCACTCCTAATCCAATCCGCCCCACGCACATGTCGATGGCCACTGCCGGGACCAGCAGGAACGACATGGCCATGCCGGTGACGCTCGGGACGTAGTGCTGAGCGCGCCACCTGCAGTGCGTGGCTACATCCCGGATCGCGCAGACCACCAGGGCCAGCGCGAAGAAGGAGACGCTCATGGCGAGGCAGTGCCTGGGCAGCTCGAGGTTGCCGGCGCCGAGCACGGCGATGGCGCGATAGACGCTGACGGCGCCACAACATCCACTTCTCCGCTCCCGTCGACGGGATCCTAGCACCTGCCACGCCGCCTCCATCCACAGCATGGAAACGTAGACTCGACTTCCCGGCTGCTGCCGCTGCCTCGCGTGAGTCATGTCCATCGGCCACGCACATATCAGGCATCAGCGCTGCACGTCCATGACGTCGTTTCCTTCTACAGTTGGCCACGTATGGTTCAGCGGAGCCATATGCACCCAACAAGCCTTCGTATTCATCAGATTACCCACGAATCATTGGTCCATTCATAGCTTAACGCCCCAATTTGTTGTGTCGCCGTCTCCGTCATTTGGTACTGAGCCTTCATTTGATTTTTTTCATGGATGAGAGAAGACCGATATATTTTTTGCGCCGAATACATCTCTGCAATGGTGCTTTGTAACTGTCGTGAATCAATTTTGCCATCCATGAACTGTGGTAGAGCTTACCAAATATTGGATGACAATCCTTTCCACTATTATTGGTTTTCATCTGTCGCCTGCTATTTTTCATGCCTATAATTTAATAATTTGCATTGTTAAAATGCAGGAGGTTGATGTTTTCTATGGATATGAATGCTGACAGTATTATCTTTGAATCATTCTTTCTATACCTGGTATGAACTTGATCATTTACATGGTGTGTTTGCTGCATTTAATCTTTATCTGCAAATAGTTGTGGATTTATGGATATGTCACCGACGTGTTATTTTTTCTGCAGATAGCTATCAATCTCCTGATATACACACACAAAAATCCTACTAAGGTAGTTCACCGTCAGATTTGTTCGACAAGAGTGCAGACATACTACGCAGTGGGGATGCTCGAGGGAGAGCGAGAGCGAGACGGAGGCGGCGCTCGAGGGATAGCGAGGAGAGCGAGGGGGTCGGGTGGGGATTAGGGTTAGGCTTTGGGTACTTGGGTGCTGCGGCATTGCGGGAGGAGATCAACCGTTCGATGGGTGCTTGATGAACGGCTGAGATAGGATCAACGGGGCAATCCGCGTGGCTGCGGTTCTTCGCATCGCATTGGCCGGTTTTCTTGCGCTTTAATCTCCAAATTTTGGAACCAAATCTTCAAAAATTTCGATTACGAAATGTTTGGTGTAGCAAGATCGACTCCGCGGGTTTATTTTCAAGTGTTTTCCCTCCACGCTCCTATTTCATTACTTGCACATTCACGCTGCAGCTGCTGCAACTGGGACCTCCCTCTTCATAGCCATTTTGACCGTATTTTGAAATCGGCTATTTAGATGACACAGACCAACCCGGCCTGGGCCGGCCACCCCGCAGAGCCGCCCGGCCTGCAGCTTCTATCTACCTCTCGTAAAAAAAGACAAATTCCTGCCGATTCAGCTGGTAGGGGGTCAAATTTGAACTACAGGTGACTCATAATTTTCTTATGATTTTTGAAAAAAATCATATTTAGGTACACAAGTACCTATTTCATCAGAGATATAACAAAATTTTCCCAAGATTCAACCCTAGGTACAAACGGTCATGTCCGCCGTTTTGACCTTATTTTGAAATCGGCGTACGAAATTAAAAAAAATCAAATAAATGGAAAACCTTCGCATGGAGTCATGATATGTGACCTAGTTAGCACAAAAAAATATAGACTTGCAATACAGAAGTTGTATTGAAAAAGTGTTCTCAGAAATGAGTTATCATCTACGAAGATTCATGGCTTTCAAGCCAAATGACGAATGTTATGGCCACATTCATGGAATAGTTTGTTCAAATGTGCTCATATTAGGCATAGACATTCATCTTGGAACCATGAACAATATTTCTGAATAAAGTTTTCATTTTCCGTGCACAAAAAAATCATTTATCCTATTCCGAGTGCAAAAAATGGGTTATTTTGTGAAGCAACTATCGAAAATATGTGGTAAGCTAGGAGAAATACATTTTCTAAAAATACTATACGCGAAGGTCACATATGTTGACGCTACGCGAAGGTTTTCCATTATTTTGATTTTTTTTTGAATTTCGTGTGCTCATTTGAAAATCTAGTCGAATTTGTGGCCGTGACCGTTTGTGTCTAGTGGTTGAATCATGTGAATATTTTGGCGTATCTCTGATGAAATAGATACTTGTGAACCTAAAAATGAAATTTAGGAAAAACCCTATATAAAGCAATATATAATCTTCAAAACCCTATATAAAAATGAAATCCCAAAAATTTATTTCAAATTCTTCAAAACCCTATATAAAGCAATATATAATCTTAGGGGTATTTTGTATTTTATTTTGACTAAAAACAATCCCTAATAGTCTATAATGACAGAGGACGTCCTTACCAAAATTTCAAAATTTATTTGGTTGAATTTGGAGTTCAAAATCAAAAGTTATAAAAGAAAACAGAAAAGAATAAATGAAAAGAACAAAAAAAAAGAACCAGCCGAGCCGGCCCAGCCCAGCAGCGCAGCCGAACCAGGCCGACCGGCCCACTCGGAACAGCCCACGCGGTAAGTGAAAAAGCTAAAAGAAAAAAAAACGCGGCCTCGCCCACCGAGGCCCAGGCCCAGCGAACAATATATATTTTAAAACCTATAGTGCGCATGTACGACACAAGCATTGTCTTGGCCTGGTGGTACTGGTCGCTGCGTAGCAGGTTGTGGTTGAGGGTTCGAGTCCCGTGATCTCCTTTTTGTTGATTTATTCATCACGGACGCGGGTCCTACGTGGCAGGTGCGGTGGCCTTCCTCTCAGCGCCGGTCCCACCTGTCTGGTCGGTGTGGCATGCTGGCTGCATGCCCTGCGTGTCAGTGGTAGGCCCTACAAGTCAGTTTAGTCAACAAGTTAATCTGTGGGTGTTCAAACCAACTGGGACTAGTGACACGTAAGCGAAAATGACAACTAGACACGACACGTAGGCAAAATTGATGATGTGGCACGTCATGACCATTTAAATTGGTCGTAATCGGCTAAAATTAAAGCTGTAGACCAGTGTTGTCTATGTTATGACCTTTTTGTGTAAGGAAACTATGACCTTTTTTACCAAAATAGTCGTTATGTTTTCGGGTTTGGACCCTCCCAAACAGCTTACGACCAATTGGTTCGAAATGGTCATAAATCTATGGCCAATTTTTTCTGGGTCACTATGAGAAGGTCACAAGTTGGCATATTTCTTGTAGTGATCCCCAAGCTTAGTTCCTACTCGTACTCGAGTAGGTAAACGATAAAACAAAATAATTTTTAAAGTGACATGTCACCATCCTAATCTTGATCAAATAGTATTGTAAGACACATGTAAATGAATGAAGTGATCCAAGTCAATGGTTTATAGTTTGCTACCAAATAAATAATGAGTAAACAACTGAATCATACAAGCAAAACTTTTCATGAATAGTACTTTGGAGACATTGCATCCACAGGTTTACATAAGAGTTAACTTAAAAAGCAATAGATTCTAGTAAAAGGTATTTAACCAACACAAAGGAAGATTTAAGGTTCAGTGTTTGCTTCAACTTTTAACATATTTATCTCATGGATATTGTCAACACAAAACAATATAATAAATCCAATATGTAGCATATAACAATTGTTGTACCAAAGTTGACACTAGTGTTTGCTTGTGGAAGATGGAAAGAAGTAGGAAAACTGACTCAACATAAAAGTAAAAGAAAGTCCCTTCGCAGAGGGAAGCAGGGATTAAATCATGTGCTAGAGCTTTTTAGTTTTTGAAATCATATAGAGAGTAAAAATTAAGTTTTGAGAGGTGTATATTAATTGGTCAACGAATCAGTAGTGGAAAGAACAATATGACCCCGGCCAAACAGACTTTTAAGAGCGGCTCCCATGAAGGACGTTATTTCTACCAGCAAGGCAGATCATCCCTATTTTTCTCTTTGGTTTACACATGCAGATGTTTCACTGAGTATTCAGTTGACAAAATGTGAAGAGATTAAGAGGTTAAAGTTATAATTAATTGGGACTGGGCACCCCGTTGCCAGATCTTTTTGCAAAATTAATAGATAACCGGATGTATATGCCGCTAGTCTGAAGGTAATGTCTGCTTGACAAGTGACATAAAGACATTCACCACGTCCTCATGAGCTTGGTAAACATTGACACAAAAAGGAGTATTAACAATTTTGAATAATTTAAAGGTAGCACATGAAAATTTACTTGGAGTGGCAAGGAAATACCACATATAGTTAGTTATGGTGGACACAGATGGTATGGATTTTGCCTCAAGGATTTGGATGCACGAGAAGCATTCCCTCTCAGTACAGAGTTTATGCTAGCAAGGTTATTTAAGCAAACAAGACTGTCAACCGGTACACCAAGTTTTATATGACCAACATATTGCAAAAATTATAAGACTCCACACCGTCTTTCTTGTTAATCAAACCCTTTTACTAGAAAATATCTAGACCTTAGAGATACCACTCATGCAAACCAAATTTCAACAAGCTATACGGTAATTCTTCACTAATAGGCTTAACTTACATGATGCAAAAGTTTAATCATGACCTACTTGTTAACTCAAAACAATTGACAAATATCAAATTATCCAAGTTAGTGATCTACAAGAGTATGTAAGTCTTTTCCATTATACCATTTACCACATGCAACATTTTCTGTTCCAACCAAACACCAATCAATTTATTTCAATAACTCTCCAAACAAGTATAAATGAAGTAAGAGAGTACTTTCTTTAACTGACAAGAGATACATGAAAACAAGAGCTAAAATCTAAACAGCGCTAGATATGAATACTCAACAAGTATAAATGAAGAATAGGAGTATTCTAATGAAAAAGCGGAGCGTGTCTCTTTCCCAATCAAGAATGTTAGGATCCAATCAAGTTGATATCAGAAAATAAAAATAACATACTGAAAATAAAAGCACACAGACGGTCCAAGAACAGCACATATGATGTGAAAGAATTAAAATATAGTTTCACTAGAGATGACCTGATAATTTTGACGATGAAGAAGGAGATGCCTTGGGCATCCCCAAGCTTAGACGCTTGAGTCTTCTTGATATATGCTGGGGAGATCCATGGGAGCCTCTCCAAGCTTAAGCTCTTTACTCTTCTTGATCCTATTATATCACTCTTCTCTCTTGACTCTTGAAAAATTTCGCCACACCAAACTCAAAGTAAATCTCATTAGAGTGTTAGCGCATCAATCAAAAACTCACATGTTGTATAAGGACGCAATATGACCGTTACTTTAAACATTAACTACTTCCACTGATGTTATGCGAAGCTCTTCCACCCAAAAAAGAATTCCACCCAACACTAGTAAAAGAGATAATGCAAAATAAAAAACATAATCTGTCTAAAACATAACAGTCTGCAAAGACGAATTTTTTCGAGGCACTTACGTTGCTCAGATCGAAAAACTTTGAACTAACGAAAGATGCGTACATACATCAGGATTACGCACAAAAATTTACAGATGAAAATCACATTTCTATGAATTTATAATTTTCGTACAGTGAACAGAAAAAATCTGTTTCTGCGCAGCAATCAAAATCTAGCACCATTTTATCATTAGAGACTCTTCTTGGCACAACAATGCGAAAAAGTAAAGATACAAAGGAGTTGTTACAGAAGTAAACAAACACCTTGACTCAATAAAAAGAAAAATTGCAGAAATAAAAATAATGGGTTGCCTCTCATAAGCGATTTTATTTAACGCCTTTTAGCTAGGCACAAAGTATGCATCAAGTATTACCAAAGACATTGAAATCTCCCAACCTTTTAGTGGGATCATCTTTCCTAATTGGGAAGAAAGACATTCGATTAATAGGAGCATTAAATTTCATAAACCCATACCTTGCATTGATAAATCCTCCATTGCTTTTTAAAAAGGACCTTCCAAGGATAATATTATTAGGAGATTTTGCAAGAATCATAAAATTCACAGGGACGGTCTTATTTTGAATAGTAATCTTAACACCATTAATAATCCCTATACTTTTTGTGATCGTCCCATCAGCATGAAAATGAAAAACAGGGTAATTAACCATATTATCATAATTTAGTAAATCATAGACCATTTTGGGCATAATGGACATTGTAGAACCAAGATCACAGTAGGCACGAAATTTCTCACTACCAATACTTATCTCAATGAATGGTTCGCAATCGTTTTTTAACTCGACTAGGGGTTGTTCCTTATGGTTATAGCTCAAAGTTAATTCATCAAGCGACTTCTCTATCTTCTCTAACTTAGTGAACATCCCACTTTCATCTATCATGGGAAAAATTGATAATCCATTCAAAATTTTATAAGCTTTTGCTGCATCATATTCAGAGAAAGTTTCTCCTACCATAACATCTAGAGCATTCTGATATAGAGAGAATAAGCCATAGTAGAAAAAATTTATAAGGACTCCCAAATCCATCTTGGGTTGCACTTTCTTGTGCAATTCAAGCATTCTCCCCCAAGCCTTTTTAAATGTTTTTCCACTTTTCTGTTTAAGCGTAATAATTTCTCCTACAGGTGGTACGACAGTAAAAGGAGCAGGGCTAGACATGATAACTCGAAAATAAACTAGATGCAAGTAACTATTTTTTTGTGTTTTTTGATAATTTAAAGAAAACAAGATAAAATAAAAGTAAACTAAGCAAGACTAAAAACAAAGTAAAGAGATTGGAAGCGTGAGACTCCCCTTGCTGAAGTCTTCTATCTCCCCGGCAACGGCGCTAGAAAAATAAATTGATGAGTGAAACACACGTTCGTTGGGAGACCCCAAGAGGAAGGTATGAAGCAGTGCAGCAGCAAGTTTTTCTCAGTAAGAAACCAAGGTTGTCAGATCCAGGAGGAGTAGGAGCACTTCAGAAGGTTGTTGGTGGCGCCGTTGCTCGATCACCAACGTGGAACCTGCACACAACATAATCAAACTATTTTGCCCCAACGAAACAGGAAGGTTGTGAATCTTCCCGGCTTGCTGTAACAAAGAATTAAACGTATGGTGTGGAAAATAGTATTTAATTGCAGGAAGTAAAAGAGAACAATTGTTTGCAGTTGGTGGTTTTATCAGTGTAAAAGAATGGACCGGGATCCACAGTTCACTAGTGGTATCTCTCCATAAAGATAAATAACATGTTGGGTAAACAAATTACCGCCGGGCAATTGATAAAATAGTGAGCGCATGACAATGCATATAAATGACAAGATGACTACCATGATATTTAATTGGGCATTACGGCAAGATACATAGACCGTTATCCAACCGCATCTATGACTAATAATCCACCGTCAGGTTAACATCCGTGTCTCCCGTTGGTATTAAGTTGCAAGCAACGAATAATCGCATTAAGTAATGTGCGTAATGTAAACAAATACATATGACCGTAGATATAGCATTGTTATGTTATCCCTAATGGCAACAGCACATCCACAACCTTAGACGTTGCTGTCACTCGCCCAGATTACTGGAAACATGAACCCACTTTCTAGCATAAATACCCCCGCTTGGAGTTACAAGCATCTACTTGGCCAAAGCATCTACTAGTAATGGAGAGCATGCAAGATGATAAATAACATGTAACATAGATTAATAATCCACTTGATCATAGTATTCAATATTCATCGGATCCCAGCAAACACAACATGTAGCATTACAATAAGATGATCTTGATCATGTTAGGCAGCTCACAAGATCTAAACATGATAGCATAAAGTGGAGAGACAACTATCTAGCTACTGCTATGAACCCGTAGTCCAAGGATGAACTACTCACACATCACTCCGGAGGAAGGCATGGCGATGTAGAGCCCTCCGGTGATGATTCCCCTCTCCGGCAGGGTGCCGGGAAGAGCTTCAAAACCCTCCCGAGCTAGGGTTGACGACGGCGGCGCCTCTGGTACTTTCGTGGAATATGACTCGGGTATTTTGGGTTTTCGGGGTAGGAGGAATAAATAGGCGAAGGAGCGCGTCAGAGGGCGACCGAGGGGCCCACACCACCCCTCGGCGCTGCAAAAGGTGGGGCCGCACCGAGCCCAGGTGTGGCCGCCTCCTGGCGCTTCTCCGTCTCTCCTTTGGACTCCGTGGACGTGTCGGTGAAATAGGGACCTCCGTTGATTTTCGTCCAATTCCGAGAATATTTCCTTAACAGCTTTTCTGAAATACAAAAACAGCAGAAAACATGAACTAGCACTGTGGCATCTTGTTAATAGGTTAGTCCCAGAAAATGTATAAAAATGATATGAAGTGTATGTAACACATGTAACAATTGGCATAATATCAACATGGAACATCAAAAATTATAGATACGTTTGAGACGTATCAACCATCAACTCTGATGATATGTGGGAGCTACACCGGTACGGGCTCCTCGCCCCTCCCGACTGTCGTCTACGCAAGGGGGTGGTGTGTGTCGGCCGGTGGTCTCCCCGTGCCACCACTGCCTTAGACGGCGGAGCAGATCCGCCACGCCATCACCCGCCACCGTAGCTGGATTACGCGGGGGACCGGCGCCTCCCCAAGAACGACGACGCCCAACACAACTAGGGACATTGGCTCGACCACTTCGAGCGCGAGCAAGAGGGGGTCATCGCTACCGTCGACGGTCCCAATGCACTCCGGACGCGCCACAACTCGGCCGGGTGGCACTGGTGGGTGGGCGGCAACCGACCACACGCTTGCCACCGCGATCGAAGGCCCCCGCTGGTAGGCCGCAACGGGTGGCGTGGTTCCTTTCCGCCTTCTGCCACAGGTGCGGCACCCCCCTCCTCCAACACGGTGGTTAAGAAGGAGCGGCATTCGCCAACGTGAGGTCGAAGCTGCGGCGTCATCATCCACGACGCGTCGCATCGTCGTCCTGAGCCGCTTCCAGTGGAGGTGATCCTGGAGGGCTACCATGTGTCGTCCCCGCTGCAGAACGAGCACGACGGTGACAGCTCCGGGTTCCTAGCGACGATTTCTGACTCAGTGATCACGCTCGAGAGAGACTCCCCGGATTCATGGCGACCATCGCCAATTCCGTGCAGATGGCGGTCTCCTCCACCGGCAGTGCCTCCACCAGCCGTGCCGCCCTGTTGTGCTCCTCGACGAGGACGGTGACGACTAGGACGAGCTCGAAAACGAGGAGTAGGCCTAGGGTTAGGACTAGGAGCTGTGACTCAGATTTCATTCAAGTTTTGTAATATATAATCAAAATATGAATAAAATTTCAATATTTTGGTTAAATTTGCATTCCTTATTTTTTCTTTTTTGTTTGAGGGGCGCCGAGCAACACCCTATTGGGGTGGACACATGTCCAGCACCCCAAAAGGGCACAATTGGGGATGGCGGACAGAAATTTGGTAGCTCCCACTGGAGATGCTCTTAATAATAATCGGGACCAAAATAATCGAGATCGTCATAGCTTGGTTTGCGCATAGCCACTGAAAATACTGGAATAGCCGAACAAAATAAAGTATGGTAGGGTCGTGCGTGTGTTCCACTCACCATTGTTCATGCATAGAACACGTGGAAACCAAAGTTGGAGATTCAATTAAGGGCCCTTTTGTTTGGGTTGGCTGTGGCTGGCTGTGCAGCGAAAGCTGCTGCGCAGGGAAAGCAACTTTTCTGAGTGGAGGTCTTTGGCAACACAGCTGGCTGCGTGACTGTAAACTGTGTGAAATTGTCTGAAACACCCTTACAGTCATGAAAAGTTATATTGTTGCTGATTTACGTGTAATAACTAACATATCGATCACTAAAATTCAAAATACTATAATTGTCATTACATAACCATCACGAATATATATATTGTCCAAAATACATTTTCACTACATTATACTAGCTAACTCAAATATTTCTAACACAATAAATAAATTATGACTAACAACCAACATATCCATCTAACACTAATAGGCATCAAATAATCATGCACTAACAGCTACCAATTACATCTACCACTAACATGCACCAAATAGATCAAGCAACACACTATAGAAATACTGGAATCAATTCAACACACGGTACAAATCGAACCACAAATTCGAAGCATGAAATAATAGAGAAAATATGTAGGCTCGGTCTGGATTCTTCCTCGCCTAGAACGGAGGCGGGCAAGGTCGGCCGGGAGGACGGAGCAGTCGCCGGCGTGGGCGTGGGCGGCGGGGGGCGGAGGGGAGGAGAAGTCACCGGCGGGGGTGGCGGGATGGTGTGGCAGCGCAGGGACTAGCTGTCGCTGGCGTCGGGTAGAAGCGGTCGCCGACGGGGAGGTGTGGCAGCGCAGGGTGGGGTGGCGGCGCAGTGAGTAGCAGTCGCCGGCGTCGGGGAGAAGCGGTCGCCGGCGGGGTGGTGTGGCGGCGCAGGGTGGGTTCCGCTCGCTAGGTGGTCGAGGAAAAGAAAAATAGGCTCGGGTTGGGAGAGCGTGGGGTTGATTTCTCGTTTCGGCCGCCGATGGCACTTCTCCTGTAATTACGACCAACGAAATGACTAAAGCTGCATGCCCCTTCGGAAGTTTAGGTGGGAAGCTCGGGAATCACCTCAAAAGGTGCTTTTTTCCATTCGAAGGAAAGGGAGCTGCTTTGGGAAAAGGCCAACGCGAAGCCCACCCCTTTTGTTCATTTGCCCGGCTTTTTTTCGTGGAAAGCAGCTAGAAGCCCAAACAAAAGGGCCCTAAGTGCTATTCCGATGCTACAGTTTTATCCCTTCTATCATTAGGTTTAGCTAGAATATTAATAACACGGCCAAAGTAATCATCGCTCACGAGTTTTTGAGCAATCTTCCTGTCTCTTTTACATATTTTTCCTCCTCATGCTAAACCATAGTTATAACTGAGTCAAAATCCACAAATTCTAAGAACAATATGCTTTTTTTCTTCATTTTCCAATAAGAAAACTTCTCACAATCCCTCCCTGGTCTTTCTTTTCTGGGCACATGCTTACCTGGTTTACCGCCCATATTCATTGTTCGTTCTGAGGTTTATTCGAACCACATAAAACACACCGAGGATTTTGAGTCCAACGCGCTAAACTAAAGAGGATTTTAATTCATTTGCTCTACCCGCTAAAACCAAGACGGACATTGAACACCCGTTGTGACACATAGGGATGAAAACGGAGCGGATACAGACGGAACTGAGTGGTGCCACATTTGTTTTCATATTATTTTGCGGAAGCGGAAACAAATACAGAAACTTCGGAAACAAATATTGTCGGAAACAAATATAGACCGAATACGGTACGGAGACGGAACAAAAACAGATATTTACCGGAACCGAGAGATGCCTTAATTAATTAAGTAAAAGCCAAGCAAATCAACAAATTTGTCAGGTTTCTAAGATGAAATAAAATCATAAGGAAATATCCTGAATATATAATGTGGTGTGCCACATTAAAAATATCAACTATCATCCCTATCCCTAGTATAACACCGAAATGGAGAACTAAGAACGACCCAACGGTGAGATGATATGCGAATACATAGGTCATAAACATGGCAGCTTCACATTCTTTTCATTTTTATTCAGCTTTTAGGTTGTGCCTAAATTTTCTCATTAGAATTTCCGTGCCTGTTGGATTTTGAAATCACCGTGTAACAAAAAAGGAAAGTTCCATATTACCGGAAACGGAATTTCCATTTCCGCAGTCGTTCCGCCGGAATACACTGTTTCGTTTCCGTTTCCGTTTCCGCATAAAAGTTTCCGTTTCCGTTTCCATTCTGCAAAATTCCGTTTCCGTTTCCGTATTTCCATTCTGTTTCCGTTTTTTCGCGGAAAAGTTGGAAAGATTCCGTACCGTTTTCATCCCTAGTGACACAACTAGACTCGAAACACTGCTTGTTACCCAAGTATAAAAACCTTTATGGTTATGTTAGTAAGGTTCGTTCATCCGCTTATGTGCTTGCACTTCTTTGTAGCTAGGAGTGCAAGTTCTGTACATCTTACTTTCATAATGAAATACATTAAAAATTGTCTATATATGGTATTTATGATGTCCAGATATACATCAGAAATGCCTAGATATGACACACAATGTTGTTTCAACATGATTTGTCAATGATTGAGCTATTGTAACTCACTCTCCGCTCTCTCCGTTCAGCTTTGGTTTTCGAGTAATAATTACAATCACGAATTTCTTTTACTGCTTGGTTCCGCATTGGATTTAGCCAACTTTTGTTTAAAAAGTGATGTCATGACTGTGGCGATCAAAATGGATGATTAAAAAAGTCTAGTGAAACGACAGATTCCAATCATATAGTGAAACGACAGATTCTAATCATATAGATTAGCATAGTGGTATGGTTCCATAGAAAACTATTGGAGGCCATTACCGCAATCGTAATGGTTTCCATGCTCCGTTGGATGATTTTTGATATCTTATTATCAAGCTAGAACAGTTTCAATTTATAGAACATGAAAGAAACTTTCATCCTTTGTGCACAATGGACGATGAAGCTCAACCATTTCTCAAACTAGCTATTTAAACTTTTGTAAAGTTCAAATAGTTCATTTAGAAAAGGTCAAGCTTTCCTCCAACCTTTCTGGCTCCTCAAGTTAGTGCATCACTACTTATTTGTGATCTAGATCTTCACTCGGATAAGGTTCATACCGTTAAGGAGATCTATTTAAAACTTATCACCACAAATAATGATGAGGCTAGAGTTTTTAAAAGTGCATCTCGAACTTGCACCTCAACTTATGGTGGTTACCTTACCTATTTAGAAAGATGGACTACATGCCATCATACCTTTTCAGATTGTACCCATCCTCATATTGCCAAGTTTATACGAAACATGTATTTCACATCAAAATCTCGTAGTTAGTGTAATGCTTGGACCGAAGATCACTATTAGTTAAGTGTAGTTTTATACGACGACCAAAAATGTTAATCTTACGAAACAAAACAAACCGAATTATTTGCGGATAAGGCCTTTGAAGTCAAATGCATGTAATTAATGAGGAGTCTTAACAAGTAAGATTCTTTAAATAGTTTGTTTATCATGTACATTGACTTTCCTAATAATTAAACTATTCGTTCTGGAACTGATATTTACAGAGATTTTCACATCAAATATATAATTTCAGTAAAAATACGCTTAGTTAAACTCAAAATATGGAAACTACAATAATTTCTTGAGATAAACTGAAAAATATCTAATTTATAAAAAAACCTTCAAAGACTAGGCTGGCAAAAAGGCATTAGTGTAAGCAACACATTTTAGTTGAGTTTAACGGTAAGTCTTTTGAATCCTATGGTCCCATTGGTATAATTTTTTCCTTTCCAATTTTTGTTTATGAATTGCATACACAATATCACTAGCATTCCGTCTGGCGAGGTTTATATTCTTTAAATCAAAGATAATACAACACCAAATTATATTCTTAGTTTTATGTGAGTATTCTACAACTATTTTTATTTCTCAATTAATGAGAAATTAATTTTAGCCCATTTTCCAATATATTAGAACTATTCCAAATTTAAAAATAATAACAAGCTCAGACATATGTTTATATTCTTAATTTTACAATACTATGCTGTTTATTTCGCCATTGATAGTTTTAAATCGTCTCTATTCATCCCTGGTTATGCAAATCCATCAATGGCTGATGTTGGTCAGTTCTCTTATCCTGCTGTGCTGCACATGGCAGTACTAGCGGGGTCCTTATTGTAGAGTCTCCGTTAACATGGCTGCATTTAACTTGACATCTAGCATTTCTGTGTCTCTACCGAACTAACCAAACATCCAATCTTTTGTAGTAGTACGATAAGGAATACAATTTCTAAAATATTAATCATTTAAAGATTTCCACACCTATAAATCTCATGTGAGTTTCAATATTCATAGTCGGTTGAAGGTCGCACATTGAACGACATTATCTGGCGGAACACTACAACCCAAATGATATACACGACTCGCATTGCTTGATTCATTTTTGTAACTACAAAATAGAGTTACAAATGATCGGTGGATGTTCCCACATTACAAATCATGTATTCACCAAACAACATAACTCTTAGATAACTAGTTAGAGCATTGTTTTATACATTGACCAAAAAGACGTTAATCTTCTGAATTTAAAACAAAACAAAGCAACTCATATTGAGACAATCTTAGTGAAAAATCGAATACATATAATTAATGAACAAATTCACAGGTAGAATGTTTTAAATTACATTTGTTATTTATGTTAAATGAGCCTCCAAAAGTGGTTCCCTAATGACTTGAGTTGTTGTAACATAGAAGAAGATACACTATATACGATGAGTTTTATATATTGATATATTGCATAACAATTCCTCTGAATAAATGGAACACCTTTTCATAAATATAAAGTATCCGAAGTATACAGAACCTTCGAACAGTAGGCTGAAGAATACAGAAGCTTCGAATAGTATAGGCTGACAAAAAAAGCACGAATACCAAGCATCCAGCGTACAAATCGAGGTCCCGTCCGGAACAAAAAATCTTATCCGAATCACCGAGCCGAAGGTCGACACGTGTGCTCCTCTAGCCTGGCGCAAGCCCGCGTGTACCCGAAACTTCCAGAACGCCCATCCGCCACAAATCCATCGAAACTTCTCGCTCTTTCCTAACGCCACGGCCCCGCCACGCCCATGCCGCGGGCCACCCCGCACAGAATACCAAATCCCGCCCAATGGGCAATCCCAGCCGTCCCTCCCCCCACCAGATCCCCATCCGACGGCGGATACGTACCTTCCAGAAGATATTTTTACGCGCCGCGGCTTTCTCGGTACGAGTGGTCTGTGTCGTGTCGCAGTCCCCAAAATTCATTTATCAAATCGTGCGACTTTTTTTCCTTCTCTTTTCTTCTCCGGCTTTGTTTCTCCTCCTCCCGTTCGCGTATAAATTTCCCAATCCGCGAGCGAAGGTTCCAGAAGGCTTCCATCCGTACGTTCCTTTCCCCCAGTGAGGTGAGGTGGCCCTCTTCCGCATCTAGAACCGACTACTACGGGTTTCCCGGGCCAGATCCGGCCGGCAGGAGCGGTTACCGGCCCGGCCAGATGGCCGCCGAGCAGAGCGCCGCGGCGGACGGGGCTGCGTCGGAGCCTCCTCCGGCGCCTATGCCGGGGCTGGCGGCGGACGCGGCGGGGCAGAGGTCGCTGCCGACGCCGTTCCTGACCAAGACGTACCAGCTCGTCGAGGACCCGGCGGTGGACGACGTGATCTCGTGGGGCGACGACGGGTCCACCTTCGTGGTGTGGCGCCCGGCGGAGTTCGCGCGGGACCTCCTCCCCAAGTACTTCAAGCACAACAACTTCTCAAGCTTCGTGCGGCAGCTCAACACCTACGTACGTGCGCTTTGGCTTTTGGGTTGATTGAATCCTCGGGCACGGGTTGGGATTTGGCTCGGCCTGCCCTTTTTTTTTGGCGTGGAATGAATGCCCATGACGGCTCGGTGTTGATACGTGGATTTTGGTTAATTTGCTTTGGTGCGACGTGTAGGGATTTAGGAAGATCGTGCCGGACCGGTGGGAGTTCGCCAACGACGGCTTCCGGCGAGGCGAGAAGCGCCTGCTCTGCGACATACACCGACGGAAGGTGGTGCAGTCGGCGGGGCTGGCGGCAGCCGCGGCGGCCGGAGCTGTGACGCTCGCCACGCCGGCGATCCCGATGGCGCTGCCGGTGACCCGTTCGGGGTCGCCGGAGCCGCAGCTCTCCTCAGAGGAGCAGGTGCTGTCGTCCAACTCGGCCTCCGCGGAGGAGCTCCCACTGGCGCCGTCTGGCTCCGGGTCCGGCCTCGGCGGCGGCGCCGGCGTCGTCGGGTCCTCGTCTGGCGACGTGGGCGACGAGAACGAGCGGCTGCGGCGGGACAACGCGCGGCTGACCCGCGAGCTGGGGCAGATGAAGAAGCTGTGCAACAACATCGTGAGCCTCATGTCCAAGTTCGCCTCCAGCCAGCAGCTGGACGGCTCCGCGTCGCTGTCCTCCGTCGTGAACTGCTCCGGCGAGTCCGCCCTGGCGCCCGCGCCGCAGCTCCCCACGGCGATACTGGACCTAATGCCCTCCTGCTCCGCGCTGGCCGGCCTCGCCGTTGACGGCGAGAACGACCCGAGCGCGAGGCTGTTCGGCGTCTCCATCGGGCTCAAAAGATCGCGAGAGGACGACGACGACGAGGATGCCGGCCGCGAGGAGCGTCCGATGACAGAGGACGGTGAGGCCGACGGCGGCGATGTGAAATCCGAGCCGGCGGATCGGCGCCCCAACGGCACCGCGGAGCCGTCGTCGGAGCAGAACTCGTGGCCGATATACCGGCCCAAGCCCATGTACCGGGCCTGCAACGGGCAGGACGGGGCCGGGTCGGATCAGGACAGGTCCAACTCAAGGTGAGCAGGACCTTTGCTCGAAGCTTCCAGCACCCACTAATTATTAATTAATCGATCAATCAAGCACCAAATAATAATAGTAGTACAAGCATTAGAGACAGTAGAGTCTTGATCTGCTTTGCTAGCTAGCTCGCCGGGGAACTTCTTCTCCCCTCTATATGTAAGTGTATGTCATGTAATATGCCTATCTATTTCGTTTTCTTAAGATGTACCTGTACTCTTAATCTTACTCCGTGGTAGAGTGTGCCGTGGAAGTGGCAAAGGCCATTTCCCGAATCTGTACATACCTTTCCGGCAAGAGATTGTAGTTGCTGCAAACAAACCTGTTGCCAAAAGGTTGGGTCGTGTGAAACGTGCACGACAACTGTGAGCAGCAGCTGCACTTGTGTGAGCCGTGTTCAGACGGGTCAAATTCAGATGGTGCATGGAGCATTTGGTTTGGCGTCACGGCGGGCGGTACTCGCTAGAAGGCGCTTTGTTCGTTCTCGATGTGGATGATGGCGACGCCTTGTCCAATAGCTGCGAGTCAGGTGAACGAACGTGCGCTGCCTTTTTCGCCGTCGTCTTCTTCTCTTGTTTATTGCCGTCTTTTCCAGTTTTCTGATGGTATAGATCTCCACGTCTGGGAACAGGTGGTGTGTCGCTACTAGCCGGTGGAGTCCTTTTGGGATCTCCAAAAAAATCTCCCATATGCTCTTGGCCCCACGGCACCTCGCGGTTCTAGACTACTTCTATTCCCGGTTCCCGTGGACTGTGGTGGTGGCATGGCATGGGTACAGATGCTGGAAACATCGAGAGTTCTTCCCCGGAATGGATGCAACAGCCTGGGCGTCTGGATTTGTGGACTTGCTCCGCCTACGAAACAGCCCCTGCTTCCTGTCTTCAGACCTCATGCAATGGGTCGCTCCTATACCATATCATCCATTCCCATGTTAGGGTATCGGGTTGTTGTACTAAGACCCTCACGCATTAGAAACCTTGAATGTTTTGGCCTGTCATGGACGCAGCAACAGGGGTAGAGCTGGAGCTCATGTCTCCCAGATGCACACTTCACTATGGAATTGATTTTTCAACAATATACTATATAAAAGTATGGTTTAGCGAAAGTTATTTTGTCTCCCGAGTTCCAGTTCTCCGTCCATTTAAAAAAACAAAAAAATATATTATTATTAAAAAAGAAGCAGAAAAAATTCCACCATATTGTCAATGATCTATCTCACAAACGATTTGAAATACTTTATATTATAAGCTACACAAAAATAGCAACATCCTGTATTGGAGATTTGAAAGTGTGTACATTTAGATCCACAAATTTATCATTTTTGTGTAGATTAGAATTTGAAATACTTTAAATCAAGATTTTTCATGTTTGTGAGTTACATATAAATATGATTTTTGATTTTTTTTAATAGAGGGAGCACTGGAGACCGGGAATCAGAAATCTCTACTGTATGGTCTATATAGCTTATAACACTAGTAATCGTGCACGTGCAATGCATGTTAGGAATAATGCAAAAAAATATGATAGAAAAAAATATTATATGTCTTCAAACTAAAAAAAAAATATGTTTTTACCATGGCGACTCTTATTTTTTGAAGGATACCATGGCGACTCTTATAATCATGAAAGATCAACAAATTGATCTATTTGCTAGTTACGACACCGGTAGTTTTAGTTTACCACTTTTTCTATTAAAAAACAAAACAAGTGTACAATAATGGAAAAATAAAATAATTGAGGGGTAAATGTTTATCCATATGCGACCGGCTGTTTATCCGTATGGGATAAACCGATTCATGTACAGAAAGACAAATGCCTAAATGGGTTTAGAGATGCAGAAGAGAATTGGAAACTGAGAAATGACAAATACAAAATAGATTAGAATCAGTTTCAAACGGAATAATGGAAGATAACAGCTACAATTTTTGGCATCTGTACTTTATTAGCATGTTGAATAGCATACTGACTATTAGATCATTTCAGTCTGTCCATGAAAAGGAAGATAACAGCTACAATTTTTTAACAATCCTAAATAAGAACACAATCTAATGCAAATTTCATTCATTTGAGCCAAAAACATGTACGGCAAGAAAATAAAACATGTACGGCAAGAAAAAAAATCCTTGAAGCATCATGTATCAGCCCAGCAATACGCTGGTTTCAGGTTCCTGCTCCATTGCTGAAGCCTGCATTCCCTACCCTCTCTGTTCTAAATCAGAAACTTGTGCCTTCAGAAATCTATGTAAGGTAGCTGAGTAGCTCGTTTCCCTAAAAAGAAACATGTACGGCAAGAAAAAAAATCCTATGAAGCATGCAGACAGTGGAACAGCTCCCTGGTCCAAGAGGCAGACTACTTCTGCCTCTTGTAGATCTTGTGCAAGTAGGACTTCAGAACCTTCTGAACAGCGACGCTTGGCTGAGCTTCAATTTCTGCGATCAGCTTCTTGTAACTCTCGCTCTCGTACTCATGGAATACCGCCTGCGATCAACAATATTGATGATAGTGAATTTGACATGGCATATTTTGCAGACTACGATAATTCAGTTGCAATTCTGAAATAACCACAATATAACATGTTTCAAAATGCAGCTGCATCTCTTGTTATGTCCATGTGAATCAGTGTAATATGCTGTAGCACTGTTTATTCCAGCTAATGATGCTCCCTACATATTCTTCTCTCGTGGCAAGGAAAAAGGGAAAAGAGACAGAGAAGAACAAGGCTATGTGTACTCGTGTAACTGATTTTTAGCGCACAGTCTGAATAACGAATTTGTATATAAAGTATTAGAATTGGCTTCACAGTACTGCTAAGAACCAAGCATCATGATTCCACTATTTTCTAGTCCTAATTAGGAGTGGCATGGAAATCACCAAGAGTTATCAGACTAAATAGCAGGCATCTATTCAACAAACAAATTACTTAATATGTCACATAGAAATCTGAGGTGGACTTCTTCAAAATTATTTGGAAGTCCAAACGGTAAACGATGAGTCTCTGTCCTTCGAATTCAGAGGAAGTATAGGTCAATAAGATTACCTTCATTATAGTACCTTGAACAACCGTGTGCATCCATGGCAACAAAGCAGAATACAAAGCCAAAAAGCGAAAGTAACATCTTTTCCTGCGCAGCAAAACACCCTGTACACAAATACAGTTAGGATACAGGCTTGAAGTACTCTTAGTATGATGAAAGAGATGACACAAGTAATATTGAACCTGTAACATAAGACTAACAATGAAGAGTGAAGTCTTAAGATCACAACCATGTACTTGGGACCCTTAATAGCATTCACTCATATGATAGCAGAACATGGGAATTAACTGGAAGACTCTCAACTGACCTACTATAGGGCAATACAAGCCCAATGATACTACTAACAACAAAAAGTACCAAGCGAGCGACAAAACCTTACCTCATACAGATACAGTGGCATCGTGCATCTATAAAAATTTAAATGATATTTAGAAGCACAAACATCTGATAACAAGAAATCGCACAAACATCTGATCATTTAAGTAGTGCAGATCATTTAGTAGCCTATTGCTAGCTATAATATCAGTTCTGGCAACACAACCGCCTTGACTGTCTTAGAAACATAAAGTCAGTACGAAATCCTCACCTTCACAGCCTGCTCGCAGACTTCCTAGAATCAGCTCCTTGGGTGCCAAAATCAGAGAGCTTTATGACCTGACAAGCATTCACAAGTGGGTTGAAAACCTGCTGCACAAGCGAGGGAGCTTTATGGGAAAATATAGAAGCTGATTCATTGTCAAAAAAAAAGGCAAGTACATCCGAATGATATGAGCACATGGTCTAGTCAGGTAGATTTGCCACAATGTAAATGACTGATGAAATATGACAAAAAATGACTGATTTAATATAACAGAGAGACCACTCCATTTCACCTGATAATCTAATTAACCTCTAGATCTTATATTTATGCTTTAGAACATCACAAGAGTTAACAGTTCAGCAATCATGAAGATAGTACTATAACAGATAAAGACATACCGGCGTGAAGGAATTAGCAGATGGCGAAGAAGATTTGCCCGGTTGATGCTCCATATGCGATAGACTGTTTCTGAACGAAATAGACAAACTTAGAATATGCAGAAATAACAACTTATGAAATTACAGTTAAAGATAATTCTACTTTAACATGATCGCTGGAAACTTCGAAAATCATCTTACTCTAACATATACAATTTTTGGGAGTGGAATGTATATTACATTTTCGGATTTAAGGTGTAGTACAAACTTAAATTACCAATTAGGCAACAATTGAGAAACTAAGATTTTGTTTACGATGAATAGGTTCAGAGTCAAGAGAGGTGGTTAGTTCTCCCGAGCCCCTCACGAATGCAAGAGACGGTGGACCGTCAAGATGCCAGCAGTGGCGTGTTTTGATGATTGCTATCATTTAGCAATTGAATTTGTAAAAATCAAATTCGTCCATTGAGCGAACTAATGCACAAAATACCATCACTAACACAGCACATATACATGTTGGCATAGTAACTGTCAGCTCTTTGGTCACTGCAAACAAGACTGTGATCCCTTCTGAGAAACAATTAGACGGCAGAGAAAGGATTTTATACCATTCTGGTTGTGGAGGTTATGCCGAACGGGTATACCTGCCACGGTGGATAAAACCTGGCCCACCAAGGAGGCCCATCAGATAAAGCCGGAGGGCTTAATGGAGAAGGCCTCATGGGCTTAGGCGCAAGGATAAGCTCTGGGCTGGCTTAGTGAAGTCCAAGACGAAGGCCTGGCTGCGTTCGCCTTAGGGAGCAAGTTAGGGTTTGTTACCGTGTTAGTCTAGGACTCATGATCTAGGTCGGTTAAGGCTTTCCTTGTAGGGGAAGGCTTGGCGCCTTTATAAGCCAGCCTTCCAGCAGCCTTAGGGCACGCATACAATCTCATTGTAACCTGTACACATATTCTCCTTGAGTGAATTATAGCAGCACGTAGGATCTCGCCGCCGTTGTGAGATCCGAAGCTGGGTAAGATCGTGTGTGCAATCCCGTCACTGGAACCCTCTACGTTCTTCCCCACCTCCTCTACGGTACGTATGAATCCATATAGTAGTTCCGCGTTACCAATACCTCGACAGTTGGCGCCCACCGTGGGGCCCAAGGCGTCGGGAGTTTTGTTTCAGGCGGGAGCATTGGGCGAGATCGGCAAGACTATGGCGGTTGGTCGCGCCCGCTTCATCAACAACTTTGGGTGCATCGAAGACGACGGGTCCTACGTCCCAGCAAACGACGCACTGGTGTCAAGCTTCGTCGTCCCCTTCGGCACCATCAACATCTTCATGGGTTTTACGGCTGAGGCGTATGGATTCCCCAGGGGATCCGCCGCCTTTTGGCCCACCCACCACCCCATCGATTATGCAATCGAGCAACAACACAGATCGGATCAGGCCTTTGTCTATCGCGATCTGAGTGACTCTGATACCCAAAGCGATTCTGACTCCAGCTCTTATGAGCTTATGGAGCCCGCCTCTCGTTTTGTTGGTGTCATTGACGCATCTGGCCCTAAGCCGGCCGAATCTGACCCTGAGTCAATATTACCTGCCTTACAGACAGGAGCAGACTCAGAAGCCGGATCTGATGGCACCGCTCCAATGGCGGAAGATTCAGATCTCGATGAGCATAAGGAGGAAGACTTTGCAGCACAGGTTGCCGCGCGAGGCTATGGCTCATCCGATCCAAACGAAGTCTTAATGACTTTCCCGGCACAGATAGCTATGGAGGATGGTGCGGCCGCGGCTAAGCCAGACGAGGCTGAAGTTTCCTCTAGCATCAAACACATTGGTGACAAGGCGGAAAAGCCAGAGGATGTGCTGGACCCTAAAGGGCCTCCCCCGGCTACGCCTATTGAAGAAGACCTGGACGGTCAAAGGAGGAACACATGCGCGCATTGGAGCTTCTCAAAACACCTTTGGGACCAAATCCAACCGCGGTTGAACTTGAGGAAAGACGGAAAGCGCTCCTGGCTGAGACTGAAGTCAACATCAAGTATAAGTTGTCCCTCCTGAACAAGGAAAAAGAGTTAATCCTAGTTGGAAAGGCTCTAGAAGAGGAAGAGTACCAGCGTGAGCGCAATGTTGAGAAATTCCGCAAATAAGAAGTATACGTGACCCTCTTCTGCATCGGGATCTGCAGGGAAACTTCGAGAAGCCTTCTGCCCAAAAGCCTTTAAAGCCTTGGCAGAAATACTCCTTCAAAGTTAACCCTGATGGAGTCATATTCTTCTCCACCCCAGCCAAAAACCTAGAGGCGGCCAGGGAAATCATGGGAGACGAAACAGTCCCAATTGAAGAGCGCCACCATTACTCTAAATGCTCATCGAAAAGGCGGTAGAGCAGCAGGCTAAGGCGGACTCAAACTCAAAACTGGCGGACGATACGCGTCTTTGCAAGACGGCCGTTGCCGGCGGTGGGGATCCAGAGGAACCAGCTGGTTCCAGTAGCCATGGCAATAAGGGTAAGGAACCCAGGAAGGACAAAGTTCCTGACAAGCACAGGGATGAGTCAAAGACTGGGTCCAACCGCCATAGCGACAAAGGCAAGGACGACCACCGGCAAAAGGATAACACACGCCATAAGAAGAATGATCCGCCTCGCCGTGAAAGAGATCAAGACAAGGACGCACGGCGTGGGAGTGACCGGCTTAACATGCCACCTCCGCCCGCAGCACGGGCAAGAGACGAAGGAAATAGGGGCAACAGAGATCCGCCTCAAAGGCGATCTCGCTCCCGCTCCCCTCATCGCCAAAGCCGTCAGGAGGAGCCAAGGCGTAGCCAATCCAACAAAGGGCCAGCCAGGGAAAACACTCATATCTCAGACGCCCGCATCCGTCTCGATGAGATTAAAGCGGCCAAAGAGGAGTCTTACCTGGGCCCTGTGTGCTTTGGACCGGCGATTCGCAAGGTGCAACTCCCATCCTCGCTAGGCAATGTCAAGAAAATTGTGGACAAGTACAATGGCATTGACAAACCGGACATATGGCTGCCTGATTACATCCACGCCGTTGGTATTAATGACGGTGATTACAATGCAGCTGTACGTTTTCTTCCACTCATGTTGGAGGGAACGGCCCGGTTATGGATCGACACTTTGCCAGAAAAGAGTATCCACAATTGGCAAGACATGCAGAAAACATTCATGCAACACTTCTCATGCACATACAAACGTCCAAAGGCTTACTCAGATCTACTAAAGTGTGCTCAAGTGGAGGGGGAGTCAAGCAGAGCTTTCATAGCTCGATGGACAGAGACAAAGAATGCATGCGAAGACGTTTCTGAGATCCAGGCCATACATGCTTTTATGAACAGCCTGAAGAAAGGCAACATGATGAGATATATGTTGGCCAGCCAAAACATCAAACACCTCGGCGAGCTCTTAGACAGCGCGAACAATTACGCTGCAGCAGAAGACGACGCTCGAGCTGACGACGGCGATCTGCGCATGGACATAGCTGTTAACCCGGAAAAGCGAAACAACAATCAAAGCCGGAAAAAGAAGGAAGCCAACGATGCGCCAGGACCATCAAAGGAGGTAGCCTTTGCCAATAAGAAGGGTGGCCAGAGGGGCTAGCAGATGGCAGAAGAAGAGCGATGACAGTCAAGGGTCAAGACCCATTAAAATCACCTATGACGACATCAAAGATGAACCTTGTGCCCATCATAGCAAGCTTGGCAAATGCACCCATACCAACAGGCAGTGCCGCCTTAACGATGATATCAAGAAGGATCCAGACGCTGGCTTCAAGGCAAAACAGTTCAAGCGCAAGAACCGTAAAGACAAGAAAGAACAGAAGGACAACGAGGAAAGTGCTTCGGAGCCAGAAGATCAGGAGCCAAAGCACAAGAGGAGCAACAAGTTTCCAAGGGTCGAAACAAGCCTTGTCACTTCCTTGCCACTCCTTCGGCCAAAAAGGAAAAGGCAGCCTGGAGGGAACTCAATGCCACTATGCCAGCGGTTCCCCAGTATCTCAACTGGTCCGAGCACCCCATTACATGGGACCGCAACGATCATCCTGATCATATTCCACAGAACCCAGGGAATTACGCGCTCGTTGTAAACCCAATTGTGCAGCAATGCAGGCTTTCTAAGGTGCTTATGGATGGAGGGAGTAGCATCAACATCCTCTATCTTGAAACCTTAAAGCGCATGCGCCTTTCTGAGACACAGCTAAAACATAGCACAGTCAAGTTTCACGGCATAGTGCCAGGCAGGCAGGCCAGTTCTATGGGAACAATTGTCTTAGACGTACCTTCGGTGACGAAACAAACTATAGGACTGAGGAAGTTGCCTTTGAGTGGTGGAATTCAAAAGTGCGTATCACGCAATCTTTGGCCGCCCAGCCTTTGCCAAATTCATGGCACGCCCGTGTTACATCTACAGCAAGCTCAAAATACCTGGACCAAACGGCGTCATCACGGTCAATGGCGACTTCAAGAAGGCGAAGGAATGCGAAGCAGGAAACGCCGTCTTAGCAGAAGCAGTCATCAGCAAGGAAGAGCTGGAGCAGTACAAGAAAGAAGTTAACACCAATGAAATGCCGGATGGTAAAAGCCTCCTTGCGCTTCGGACGTTACCTTCAAGGCCAGCTCAAACTCGAAGAAGATCGTGCTGGACAACGCTGATGCAAGCAAGACGACGAACATAGGCGCGGACCTCAGTGACGCATAGGAAGGCGCGCTCGTCAAGTTCCTCCGTGAGCAACGGGATATTTTTGCATGGTCACCATCAGACATGCCAGGAGTACCCCGGGAACTTGCCGAGCACAGCCTTAATGTCGCCAAAGGTGCCAAGCCAGTAAAACAAGGTCTTCGTCGCTTCGGTCCAGAGAAGAAGAAAGCAATAGGAAAAGAGGTAGCTCGGCTTAGTGCCGCTAATTTCATTAGAGAGGTTATCCACACAGATTGGCTAGCAAATCCTGTATTAGTACCTAAGAAGGACGTGAAAGACTTGCGCATGTGCATAGATTTCACCGGCTTAAACAAAGCCTGTCCTAAAGACCCCTTCGCATTGCCGCGAATTGATCAGGTCGTAGATGCTGTATCAGGTTCTGAATTACTATGCTTTTTGGACGCTTACTCTGGCTACCACCAAATTAAGATGAAGGAGTCTGATCAAATTAAGACTTCCTTCATCACACCTTTCGGAACGTTTTGCTACATAACTATGCCTTTCGGGCTTAAAAACGCTGGCTCAACGTACCAACGGTGCATACAACGTTGCCTACACGATCAAATAGGCCGCAATGTTCACGCTTATGTCGATGACATTGCCGTTATGTCGCGAAAACGCGGCGATCTCATCGTTGACCTTCAAGAAACCTTTGATAACTTAAGAAAATATAACATGAAGCTAAATCCGGGAAAATGCTTTTTTGGCGTCCCAGCAGGAAAACTTTTAGGCTTCATTGTTTCAGAAAGAGGTCTTGAGGTTAACCCAGAAAAGATTCGAGCTATCATGGACATCAAAAAGCCTACTTGTCTTAAAGATGTCCAAAGGCTCACAGGATCTGCAGCAGCTGTAAGCCGATTTATTAGTAGGCTTGGGGATAAAGCTTTACCCCTATACAGGTTGTTGAAGAAAACTAAGACGTTCGTCTGGACTGAAGAGGCAGATGCAGCCTTAGCACAGTTAAAAGACGCCTTAGTTTCAGCACCAATATTAGCGTCTCCTCTACCACAAGAGCCGATGCTACTTTACATGGCGGCTACCAACTAGTTATTAGTGCAGTGGTTGTTGTTGAGCGAAAGGAAGAGGGCAAGGAGCTACCGGAACAAAGGCCGGTATATTATATCAGCGAAGTCTTCTCCGAATCCAAACAACGATACCCTCACTATCAGAAGCTGGCTTATGGAGTTTTCTTCGCAGCCAGAAAATTACGCCATTATTTCCAAGAGCACCCAATCACGGTAGTCAGTAAGGCGCCATTGGGTGACATTATAAACAACACCGATGCCACTGGACGTGTGGCTAAGTGGGGAATTGAATTGGCAGCCTTCGACATCCAGTACAAGCCACGTACAGCCATCAAATCCCAGTCCTTAGCTGATTTCATCGCAGACTGGACAGAAGCAATGGATGAACTTCCCCTCCCTGACGAGAATATTGGGTTATGCACTTTGACGGCTCCAAAATGTTGCAGGGATCGGGAGCTGGCGTGGTACTGAAGAACCCTAAAGGAGACAAGATGTGCTATGTCTTGCAGATACACTTCAATGCCACTAATAATGTTGCAGAATACGAGGCTCTGTTGCATGGATTGCACGTCGCAAAGGATTTGGGCATTAGCCGTCTTTTGTGCTATGGCGATTCAGACCTCGTTGTTCAACAATTAGAAGGGGCATGGGACGCGAAGAGCCCTACAATGGCTGAATACCGACGCACGGTAGACGAGTTTGGTCGGTGTTTTATCGGCTTAGAAGTCAAGCATATCAAAAGGGAGGAAAATGAAGCAGCGGACGCCTTAGCCAGAATGGGCTCGAAAAGATCGAAGGTGCCCTCCGATATATTTTTGGAGCACCTGTACGTGCCGTCTATTAAAGGCGGAGATGAGGATGACCCCATGGCTTCGCAGTCTGTTTCCGTCATGCTGGTGAAGCCAGACTGGACACAGCCCTACATAAATTTCCTCCTTAACAAGGAAGAGCCAGAGGATGAAGTATTAAGGCGGCAAGTTGTGCGCAGAGCTAAGGCATACACAATAATAAATGGAGAGCTATACAAGCGGAGTACCACAGGTGTATATCAACGATGCGTTTCGCCGGAAGAAGGACAGAGATACTAGAAGAGATCCATGGTGGATGTTGCGGTCATCATGCCTCTGCCCGAGCAATTGTCGCCAAAGCTTTTAGACATGGATTCTACTGGCTCACAGCAAAGCAAGACGCAGAAGAACTCGTCAAGAATGCGTTGGATGCCAAAAGTATGCAAGACAGCCAAAGATGCCAGCCCAGGAACTGCGCACCATTCCAATCACGTGGCCATTTGCGGTCTGGGGACTGGACATGGTAGGTCCATTCAGGACTGCGCGAGGCGGCGTCAAACATCTCTTAGTTGCGGTGGATAAATACACCAAGTGGGTTGAAGCTAAGCCCATAAAAAAGCTTGATGGGGCAACAGCCAAGAAGTTCGTCATTGAGGTTATAACGAGATTTGGCGTCCCCCACAGTATCATTACGGACAATGGGACAAACTTCGCCGTAGGAGACTGGCAAAGTACTGTGGTGAAGTTGGTATTCGTTGGACTTAGCATCTGTGGCTCATCCACAATCGAATGGCCAAGTTGAGCGAACCAACAGTATAATTCTACAGGGAATAAAGCCAAGATTAGAGGTGCCTTTGCATAGAGCAGCTGGAGCATGGGTAGAAGAATTACCTGCTGTCTTATGGAGCATACGCACAACTCCAAGCAGTGCAACAGGCTACCCCTTTCTTTCTCATATATGGCGCTGAAGCGGTACTCCCAACGATGTCCTGCACGACACCCTCGTGTAACAGCCTACGTCGAAGCAGACGCAGAAGAAGCCGACAGGACGGCTTAGACCTTCTCGAAGAAGAGCGTGAGATAGCGCTTCAGCGCTCCGCCATTTATCAGCAGAACATGCGGCGTTACCACAGTCGCAAGGTAAGACGGAGATCGTTTCGAGAAGGCGATTTGGTGCTTCGCCTTGTTCAGCAAAAGGAGCACAAACTATCTCCCATATGGGAAGGACCCTTCGTTATCAGCAAAGCGCTTAAGAACGGGGCATATTATCTTGTGGACCTCCGTGATATGAGAAAAAGAAGAAAAGAGGCCGCAAAAGGAAAAGGAACGAAGAAGCAGTGCTCAAGGAGACGAAACGTCCTTGGAACATTGAGCAGCTACGTCCTTTTTACACTTAGCAATTCTATTGTAATCACACCATATATGATTATGAAATAAAAGTCTTTGGTTCCCTCAATTATTTTTATGCATGAGTTCTCGCCGTCTTTTATTTCCATTTGATCATATATTTCGATAAAAATATCAATGTTAACCCGAATTGGCTCCGTGCTTGTGGTTACTCACATGATGCTTTTGCCTTAAGGCCTTACAAAAATTAAAATTGCATCCGTCTAAGAGTATTTATCTGATCGCGTATATGCTGGCTTGTCTTAGTAGATGCTTTACGCACCAAAAGCCGGCGCCGTTTCTGTGTTTAAACAGTTTGGTTACTAACCCTGTTGCCAGCGAAGTGTTCCGTGCCTTAGGTTCTGCCAGCATACGAAAAGGCTAAAGCATATAAGCCAGAAAACTTGAAGACGGATAAGGAGCATAGTTTGCAAGCCTTTTAAAAATAAGTGCATGCGTTGCAAAACAAACATGTTCAACAGATAAAAGGCTCCTGCCATTACAAAACATAACTTAACAAGTCTTTTGTGCCATCTTTCATGACACGCTTAATGCAAAGTTTTTCCTGCATCTTATGCAGGGGACTGAGGAGGCGAAGACGCAGGGGACTTGGATGGATCCAGCGTAGCTTCAGACTCGCCTTCTTCTTCTTCTTCATTTCCGTCTTCTGACTCATCGCCATTGCCAGTGGTGGGTGCTTCGGCTTCGTCATCAGACACGTCGTCAGGACGGGGAGGCACAGGCTTCTTGGAGAAGAAGATAGCCAAGTCTACCATCTCGCAACGGCTGAGGCAAAGCCAGAGACAGAGGCATAGACCTTTTCTTTGATGAGCTCGTTGCCGTCTCTGTCCTGGCTGGGAAACACTTGATAACGCGCCACATGTTGACTTCGGGGTAGTGGCCGCGAACAAGTCCTAGAGCAAGTTTTGCTCCGCCTCTAGCTGCTGAGCGAAGACGCTCCACCACCTCTGGGACGCAGTTCTGAAGAAGTGGCAGCAAGTTGCTGGTGTTTGTCACTTGGGGCAGCTGTTTTGGGAAGATGTTGGCGACAACGTCTCTTCCGCAGTACAGCCCTGACACAATTTCGCCACACTCCAAGATAAGCTCCAGGCGCGTCTCAGAGGTAAGCCTTTCCCCAAACCCAGCTGGAACTGTGGAAAGGAGGAATGAAAAAAGTTAAGGCGTACTGAAGTGTTGGAACAAAGGCGAAAAGTGACAGAAATGCGAAAGTAAAAGAAGAGAGCTTACTTAGCAGTTTTCGTCAATGGCGGTGCTCTCATCAGCTTGGCGTTCAAGACGACCTTGTAAGCTCTGGATTAGGAGCCCATCCTTTTCAGCCTGTCGCTGCAGTTTCAGAAGTTCTGCCTTCAGTTTTCTTGCCCTTCAGCAGCGCTGTCTTGGACGGCTTTAAGATTGGCCTCGGCCGTCTTTCGGTTCTCCTCCAGTTGCTTAAACAAGGCGGCATTTTCCCGCCTACAACTTCTATATCGCCAGTCTCGCTGACGATCTGTTTTGCCTTCGCCACAACAGCTGTGAAAGACACATTGCATGTGTTGAGCATCTTATGCCTTCAAATGAATTAAACACAATGCATGTGAAAGAACATTTACCTTCGTTCGCCTTATTTTTGGCGACGGCTTGCTTGAGCACTTGCCTTTGGTTACTCAGGAGTACCACAGATCGCACGTAAGCTGCTCGCTGCTCTGCTAAGGCAAGGGCAGTAGTAAGTAACAAAGGTAAAGACAATAAAGTATAGCTACAAGGGGCTTGGGGACTGAGTCTTTATCAACATTAAAGAAAGGCCATTACGTCGGCTTAGTCAAAGCGCAACGTAATGCCCGGGGACTAGTATGTACATAAAGACGGAATATTTACCTGCATCATGGCCTTCAAGGCTTTGTAGCTCTCTTCATTGTGACGTACAGCTCGTCACAATTATCTTCCAGGTTCAAGATGGTCAATGTTTGGCCAACTGGCCTTAGCTTCGGAGGCGGCTCGTTGCGCTCCTTCTCATCGGCAAGCATGGCGGCGATGTTGGGTAAGATGTACCCCTCGTCGTCAAAGAGCTCTTGCTTCACCATGTTGCGGATAGCTTCACGAGTGATGGGCTCGTTCGGCTCTTCTGACTGAATTACCGCCGCCTTCCCAGCAGCGGCAGCCCTGGCCAACTTTTCAGTTTCCGTCTTATCAGGAAAGACGGCTGAGTCCAAATCTATATGATGATCTCAGATGGGCCTGGGGATGTCTCTTGTTGAACGGAGGGAGTGGGGGAGCGATGGCGGAGAAGGCTCAGTTTCCTTTGCCTGGAAGAAATTACTTTCTTCCTCTTAGAGGTGCAGTTGGTTTGATCCTGCAAATCACATACAAAATAAGATAACATTCATACATTGTTCGCCTTACTAAAGAAATTGAGGTTCGGCTTACTTCTGTACTGGAGCATTAAAGGCCGCATCTTCATCGTCCTCAATGTCGAGCACTTCGGCGTTAGCAGGGATGGCTTTCTCACGCTTCCGCCTTTCTGCTGCTGAAGTTGCTGCAGTAGCTCCTGAAGCCTTTCGTTTCCGAGTCTTTGGGGGCTCGGGTGCCGCTTCAGGCACGTAAAACAAAGGAGCCAGCAGATTATCCGGCAAAAGGGCGAGCTGAAATCAAAAGTGGTGTTAGTAAGGCAAACATTGTGGAAGTATAAAAACAGTAATGGTAAATGCCTTACCTTTGGAGCTGGGTTGGCGGCTGTGTACATAGGACGCTGCTCTGTCAGCTGGATCCTTTCCTTGGCAATCCTCTTAAAGCGATACACAAGGGCGTCTTGCGTAAGGTCACTCTCACTAACACGGAGGGGATCTTTCTTCTGGTCCGTGTAGTGGCACATGAGGCCTTTGCGATCTTTCAAAGGCTGGATTCGCCTTGACAACCAACATAGGATGGTGTCTGCGCCCGTGAGTTTGGGCACAGGTCTTTGTTAAGTACTCAATCCGCCTTTGCATGCGACGGAGGTTGTCAGGAAGGACCTTCAGCGGTTTCTCGCCCCAAGAAGGCGGGGCTCCGCAGGCAAAGGAGAAAAGCGAGGAAGTCCTATGTCTTTGCCTACTGGCGCCATGTCTTTGCAGTAGAAGAAGGAGCTATTCCAGCCTTTAATGGAATCTATTTTTGGCGCCTTAGGATACCAGTCTCTGCCTCTACGAAGGTTGATGCTAACTGTTCCTAAGGAAAGCAGTTCTTCCTTCTCTGTTTGGCGCTTGCAAGTAAAGCAGTACTTGAAGAATTCTAAGCTGGGCTCTATGCCTAGTATCCTTCGAATAAAGCCATAAAGCCAGCTATGTACAAGATACTATTGGGGCCTACGCTATGAGGCTGAAGGCCATAGTAGTCTAAGACTGATTGGAAAAAAGGATGCGGAGGCAAAGACAAACCGCGAAGGAGATGTGAGACGAGGAGCACTCGTTCATCGCCGGCGGGATCTGGAGCAGGGTGGCCGTACGCTGACCGCCAGTGGCAGTTCTCCTTTGGTGGGAGGATGCCCTCCTTTCCAGCTGCGTGAGGTCCGCGTCGGTGATGGTGGAAGCGCCCAGTTGCGGGATGATGCTTCCTCTCCCTCTCCTCTGCCTCCGCCGCATCGCCCTCGTCGGAGGGCTGGGCATTCTTCTCTGCTTCGATGGAGGTGGCCGCAGAACTTGTCGCCGCCGCCGCGCGAGATGCAGATGCATCCGCGGTGCTCGATCCCCTCATGGCCAGATCTTGTCCCTCCGCCGCCGCCGACGCCGCTGCCGTTGCCGCTCCCGCGGTGCATCGGAGCTCTCCATGGGTGGGTGCGCAGGTGGTGGTGGTGGAGCTCGCCGGAGTTCGGAGGGGATGGGCGCGAGGAGGACGATGAACAGGGAAATGACCGATGGAGAAAATCAGTTCCCCTTTTATGGGGGCCGCGCGCCGCGATTAGTGCGGTGAGATAACGCTCGCGCGATTTTCGCCACGCGTCCCGCAACGGTCAGATAGTGGGCATCTTCTCCCGCACGCCTCGGAGATCGTGTGCGGAAAAATAGCAGTAATGGCGTCACAACGTCTCTTTGCTTGTCCAACTGTCGTGGACTGGCTTTGACTGTGGTGACGTCATGACAAGACTCGACGCTGACAGAATCTTTCTGCCAGATTGTTCAAAGTGCAGGAGAGTTCGGCTTAATCCTTAAGGCAGACTGAATGTCTCATTTTGGAATGCTCCAAGCTCTTCTGTCCGCCTTCGCAAAGGCGAAAGCCCGTGTTTCACAAAGACGGCAAACGAAGAACTTAAACCTTTCCGGGGACTACTGTGGAGGTTATGCCGAACGGGTATACCTGCCACGGTGGATAAAACCTGGCCCACCAAGGAGGCCCATCAGATAAAGCCGGAGGGCTTAATGGAGAAGGCCTCATGGGCTTAGGCGCAAGGATAAGCTCTGGGCTGGCTTAGTGAAGTCCAAGACGAAGGCCTGGCTGCGTTCGCCTTAGGGAGCAAGTTAGGGTTTGTTACCGTGTTAGTCTAGGACTCATGATCTAGGTCGGTTAAGGCTTTCCTTGTAGGGGAAGGCTTGGCGCCTTTATAAGCCAGCCTTCCAGCAGCCTTAGGGCACGCATACAATCTCATTGTAACCTGTACACATATTCTCCTTGAGTGAATTATAGCAGCACGTAGGATCTCGCCGCCGTGTGAGATCCGAAGCTGGGTAAGATCGTGTGTGCAATCCCGTCACTGGAACCCTCTACGTTCTTCCCCACCTCCTCTACGGTACGTATGAATCCATATAGTAGTTCCGCGTTACCAATACCTCGACACTGGTTCATATTTAACATGTGTTTACTTCCAAAGCCAAGACAATAGATACATAAACAATCAAACATTCCAATAACCATTGTTGGTGTATGCACATAGAGTTTTTTGCAACATCCAGAAATATAAGGCTTGGAGTGGGAAGCAACGGTCGAACAAAGATACAACTCTGTGTACTGCATGCCAAATTTGTAAGTCGACATAGTGAGTACTGCATGCCAAATTTGCAACATAAGGATTGGAGTACTGCATACAACTATCCAGAACTATAAGGCTTGGAGTTTTTTGCAACATCCAGAACTATACTGCATGCCAAACAAAGATACAACTATCTGTACAATCGAACAAAGATACAACTATTCCAATAACCCCCATCTGTACTGCATGCCAAATTTGCATATCAACTTCTAAGTTTGAAGTACATAGTATAAAACCGCAATCAACTATTCGTACATGTGAATCATAAGTCATACAGTTAGGCTTAGATCTTAAGTCGCACTACCAATACAAGAAAATGGGCACTCCTCTTTCTGGAAAAATTAACTCCACATACCCGTATGCACCCACCCATGAAGGCATAAATTGCAGTGTTATTATCCTTTAACAGCAAGAGCCAGTACACACAAGTACAGAGACGATCAAAAAAAATGTTCTGAGTTACCTCGACCCGCTGATTCGACCGCCGCTCCAGCCAGCCGCGTTCGGGAGGGGTCTCGCGGAGGTGGGCGGCAGAGGTCTCCGCGGCGGTGGGCGGCAGAGGTCTCCGCGGCGGTGGGCGGTGGTCGTGGTGGGCGGCGGTGCAGCGACCCAGCCGCGCGGTGGTGGGCGTCAGGGGTCTCCGCGGCGGTGGGCGGCAGAGGTCTTGTCGGCGGTGGGCTGCAGGGGTCGTCGCGGCGGTGGGCCGCCGGGGTCGTCACGGCGGTGGGAGGCTGGCGGCGGCACGGCGGTGGGAGGCAGGGGTCGTCGCGGCGGTTGGCGGTCGGGAGAGTCGGCACGGCGGTGGGAGGCAGGGGTCGTCGCGGCGGTGGGCGGCCGGGAGCGTCGGCACCCAAGGGGATTCCGCGGTGAGCCGGCGTGGAGGCAAGAAGACGTCGGCGGAGAATTAGCGTGCGGTTTTTTCCCTTTCCGTGGAGATGAGGGTGCGGGTCGTGGGCTCATCATTGGGTGAATTCAGGACGTTGGATTCAGCGGATGGACGGTTGTTAGTAGGGGGGTACGACTAATGAGAAACCATCATTGGGTTAATCTGGATCATTAGATGACGGTAATCTAAGGGCTAACGTTATTTGGATCAGCCACCTCTGGGTCTTTTTATATTAGTGGAGATAGATATTATGACATAATAAAATACAAAATAGTAATAATATCAAAATGCCTACTATATTGACGAAACAAAAGGACAAAGTTACTTCGAAATTAATGATTTCTACCCTTTTCAAATTTTAAAATACATCATCAAGAGCCAACACACAATAGCCTAATGATAAAAAAAGATTTAATTTTCAATTGGAACATAGTAAAATGTCCAAAATTATAGTTGTATCAATTGCATCTTGCATGGATCAAATTTACACCTCCTCTTTCGGTTCATGTCTGCCAGAACATCTGTGGTGGAGCTTTTCTTTTGAGAAGAAAGATGCGCATAATATATCCGCATTTGACATATAAATGTTTCACATGATGACATGAGACTTCAAACTTTGCGAAGGGAGTGAAATGTACCAACTAGAATTAGTAATTACATATACCGATATACGTATATCCCTGTAGAAACCACATTCATTATCTTCATTAGAATTCATCTATGGCCACACTTTAGGGAAAGCTAGATTGAATTTTAGAGAAATTACCAAGAGATAGAGTTGAAAATTAGACATATGACGATTTTAAGCTTGGCTTTTGATTGGTCGAGGGCAGGGTAGTCCCGTGTGAGACCTAAGAGCATCTCTAACAGAGCCCGCAAAAGGCCCAAACCCGCAAAATAACCACCCGATACGGATTTGAAACCTTAAAATGCAGAGAACAGAACCCTCAAAACTCCCCGACCCGTAAAAGATTTTGAGGGGCCCCGTGAATCCGGCCCTCGAAACCGAGAAAGCTAGGTTTCCATCCCCGGCCCGCAGACGGAACTCATCCTGTTCTATCATTGGCGCGAGGGGAAGATTCAGCCCCCGAACCGCCGCCGCGCACCGATTTCTCTTCCCCACTCCGGCCATCGCGCGCCCTGCCCCATCGTTGCCATGAGCGCCTCGACCCGTCCCTGGTGACCATCCCGGTCGGGGCGGCGCCATCGACAGATCTAGCTGGCCGGGCAGAGCTCGGCACCGCCACCGCCACGGCTGCTCCATTGGCGCCGACGAAGCGGAGAAGACTGGGCACTCCCGCCGCCGCGGCTACGAAGAAGAGGGCGTCCGTGCGGAAGGTCAGTGCCAGCGCCGCCCCTGCTGCAGCCAACGCGCCCGTGCCCGGCGCCGCTGCTGCAGTCAACACGCCCGTGCCCGGCGCCGAAACTACGCCCGCGAATGTCGCCGGGACCAAAAGGTATGAACAAACCACCCTCCGCCGCCTATTTGTCAAATTATGCTCGCCAATATCAAAATTGTTCTTCCAAATTGCAGCACGCAAGCTTTCATGGACATGCTTGGGTCGGTTGAGATCAACAACCCTCCGCTCGGCAATTTCGGCTACAACGAGGTCGAAGGTGGCGTCGATGGTGGTACGTGCGAAGAAGACAACGAGGTCGAGGAGGTGGACGGGGCTGGAATTTCCCGGAGAGGTCCGAATTACACCGTTTTGGAGGACCAAACATTGATCGTGCTTGGGAGAGTATTTCTCTCGATGCAACTCACGGCAATGATCAAACCAAGGATCGGTATTGGCAAAGAGTGGAGAACAAGTTCTTCCAACTCATGCCACGCAATGGCCGCACGGTGCCTCGGACCTTTCGATCACTACAAGGCCGTTGGGAAATCATCAAAACAACATGTTCCCGGTGGAGTGGATGTTTGCAACAAGTGATGAATGCTCCTCCGAGTGGTACCGTAGAGGGTGATTGGGTGAGTTAAATAACCATTGCTATTGTTCACCGTTGGTATATGTAACCATATTGTTCACCATTGGTACATGTAAACTATTGTAGAAGCGCATTGCAGAGAAAGGTTTAAGGACATGCCCGCATCCAAAAAGAAGCTGTTTGTCCTTGATCATTGTTGGAAAATTCTCCAACATAGCGAGAAATGGAAGTTGAGGGACAAGAGCAAAAAAAGGGGAAATACGTGTTGAGGATGACTCCGATGATGATCAAGGTGGGAGGAACAAGAACAAGCCCGAAGGCAACAAGAAAGCCAAGGAAAGAGTGGCGAAGCAACTTGAGGCACAAAGCTTGAGAGAGAAGCTTGATTAAATGGTGAAATCCAATGAGACCATGGTGGCCAAGACATTAGAGGCAAAGCACCAATTGTCCGAGAAGAAAGCTCAAGAGAAGAAAGAAAAGTGGGAAGTACTCCGTGAAGAAGGGAAGCGCAAGGCCGAGATTGAGGCCAAAAGAGCCTCAGCGGAGGAGAACAAGTCCCTGGCCAAACTCTTGGCCGAGGAGAACAAGATCATGATGATGAACCGAAATGAAATGGATGAAGTCACCTTGGAGTGGCATGACATCGCAAGGAATGAGATATTGCATCGAAGGAAACAAGCGATGCTAAAAGCTAGCGGTGGTTGGTGCCGGCGGTGGTGGAGGCGGTGGTGGTGGTGCGGCGGCGGTGGTGGTGGTGGAGGTGATGGTGATGTCTTGGTGTAGGGTCTTTCGATGATGCGGCGGTGGTGGTGTAGGGTCTTTCATGTTTTGCATATGCAGTTTCTGAACGAGCTGCGGCGGAACAGAAACCGCAAAGCCGAAGCTCAAAACAGAATCCGCCGCGCCGCGTCACGTTCCAAGACCCTCAAAACTGTTTTGTGGGTTTGCGTTTTGCGGGCTCCAGTAGAGATGCTCTAAGGGCAGTGGGCGTTGTCGCGGTGATCGACGGAACGGCGCTGCTCGCCGAGTCGCCGTGAATAAGGTTTGGACTTCGACGCGATACTTGCAAGCGGTGACGGTCGGCGGGCCAGGCGTGCGCCATGCGGTGATTCTGAGACCGAGCAGGATTAATGGATTATAGGTGGTCTCGTCCTTTTTTTTTGATCGGCTCAAGTCGATCCTATTTAATACGGAATACTCTCTCCAATTACTAAATATAAACCTTTTTAGAGATTCAAACGCGAACTATATACGTAGAAAAAGAGTGAAACTACCGACTGAAATACGTCTACATACGTTCAATTCTTAAAAAAAGCTAAAACATCGTATATTATACTCCGTATTATGCAACGGGAGAGACTTAACTGCCAACTGATACGTCTGTCCACCTTTTTTAGCGACGCTGTACTTTTTTATTTTTTTTGAGGGAAAGCGACGCTGTGCATTGGGGTAGCAGATAGCAGTGCGGTGCACCAGCGCGTCAGACTGCCGCTGAAAAACATTTGGGCCCTGGTGCACTCCGTCCGGCCCATTTTGTAGCACAGGACCATTTTGTTGATAAGCAGCCTTTGTACTCTGTGCGGAAGACAGGATTCGTGGCAACATTCGCTAGTGTCCAATGAGCCGTTCGGTGTGGGCACTAGCACAGAATTGATCACAGAACATATGAACCGCACCGGATACCTGATGCCAAGCAATGGATCTTTAGCATGATCAGCACCCTCAAGCATGAAGAGTTAACACGCTGCTTGGTTACGCTGTGGGCAATTTGGTTTGCCCGGCCGGAAGGCGATCCATGAAGGGGAATTTCAAAACCCCATGTCAACTCATCTCTTCGTGGAATTGATGCTACGTGATCTCGAGCAGGTGACTGCCCGAGAGCGGAGGACGACACCTACCGCAAGGAAGTGTCACCGGTGCGATGGATTGCACCGCCGGAAGGGACCGCAAAGATAAATGTCGATGCTGCGGTTCGGAAGCAAGGTAACGTGGGTGCAGTTGCTGCTGTGTGCCGCTCTGATAGAGTGTGTTTTTGGGTGCTTTGACATGGGTAATGCAGGTTATCTCCGACTCGGCTGTCCTCGAAGCGCTAGCATGCAGAGAGGCACTTGCTCTAGCCTTGGATTTACAGTTAAGGAAGATCAAGGTAGCGTCAGATTGCCTTGAGGTGATCATAGTATGCAGACAAGCTACATGGGCAGATTCAGTGTAATACTGCAGGAAATAAAAGAGAGTTCAAAGGTTTTCGCTGCTGCAATCTTCGTGCACGAGCGAAGATCGTCGAATACGGAGGCACATGGGCTTGCCCGTGCTTCAGCCTATCGTCAGTTGGGCCGCCACGTCTGGCTTTCTGAGTCCTCGGACTGTTATTGTATTCCTATGAACTCGATTATGAATAAAGTGGCGGCTGTTTATCCTAAAAAAAAAAGCTCCGAAAAAAACTTGGACTGTATTACTCCAGCCCCTGGCAACACCCTAGGCGTGCAGGCCTATGGACTTCCTCCAGCTACCAACCAAAGGTGACTTGTATCAGGGACGCCGTCTGTTGCTCCTGAATTCGCCTGATACAGATCTTTTATACCTGTTATGATTGTTCAATAAAGAGAGTTATGGTCCCTAAAAAAAAGACGATGAACGACGTCTTCTTCTGAACAACCCTAAAACAAAACATCTTCTTCTAAACAATTAAGCGACCTTTACCTTTTCGGCAGGAGAAAATTGCAAAAAAAATACCACGTTTGCCTTTAAAATCTAGAGAAACCCACTAGCATCACGAAAAAAAAACTAGTTACAAAACACCAACCGGCCGTTTTCTGAAACCAACTCACTTGGATACCAGTTGTTTTTGTGATTTTCTGCAATGCTAGTCGTTTTCTAGATTTTGGACGCAAATGTGGTGTTTTTTTTGTTTTGCAATTTTCTCTTTCGGCGGGAAAGATTAGCAAAGTTCACTCCAAGAATAATGACGAAACAAACCCATACTTACAACATTCTCTTGTCCGGCCTCGATGCAATAGGTTCGCGGCTCTAGCAGAGTATCTGTTCCGACGGTAAAAATCTGAATATTACACTAAACATTGTTTTTACTTTGAACAGAGAAGGGTTCTGACGGACCCAAAGCAGATTATTCATTCATAAAAATACCATACAACAAGTAGATGGAATCTAAAAAGACAAAATACATCCTGATGTCTGAAAATTACATGAGGGTTCCTGAAACATAAACCTAAATTGCAATTTGGCCCTTTCCCAGCTCTGCACCTACCACCATGAACCAGATGCAACAGTGCCGGGGACGAAACCACTTGGGTCCTTGCTTCCACTGCGAATCCACCTCATGAACGAATCGGAAGTGTCCACATACACCATTGACTTGGGCGCATTTCCTCCCCTAAGGCCGCTTCACGGGCGGAAGAAGAACATCAGCCGACGAGCTCCAATTAATCGCCCGAACTCCATCAGGTCGCCTTTCGACTATCGTAGGCCATAGACATGTAGAGAAGAATCTCACACAACGAACCACAGTGAGTAAGCTCGAGAACTTATCGTGGCCACTCCAGATCCATAATCATCAGCTCTAGAAAGAAGGTCCACCCGACTAGATCAGCACCCCAGCTGCTGCCATGCCTTGAAACCGGCACCACGACTGCAAAAGGAAGCGAGGAAACGTACCGCTGCTTTGAGACGTTGATCAATGTGGTGGGGTCTTTTTTTGTTTCTTCTTTTTTTCCTTTTTTTTATGTTACCGTCACCTAACTTTTTTTTAACCAAACGAGCTCGCCTTGTCGATTTTATTTTAGCTTGCCAAAAAATGTTACGTGGCGTGGGAGTAACATTACTCACTACTCCTTTTGTCCTCTAGTATATTAGGACATGTACAATGGGGTGACGAAACCCTTCTTTTAGATTTGCCACGTCGGATTTCGCTTAGTTACAGTAGAGAGAATTAAGAAAAAGAATGGGGTTCTCTTAGTTAAGGGCATGTACAATGGGGTGACGTCAGCATTCCCTTATAGATGCCACGTTGGATTTTTATTTAGTTTGAAGAGAGCGAATGAATAAAGAGATGGTTGTCTTCCCTTAGCCATATGATCTCTTAAAAATTAAGAAAATACTATTTTCTCCATTGTAGCATATGCCTTCCCTTATTAACACTATTTGACACTAATTCTTATTAATTGCTAAAGATGACAATAAGAGATAACGAATTGTACGACGGATATTTATTGCCTTCTCTAAATGACATGGAGGACTAAGAGAAGACTCGCATTCTCTACCATTGTACATGCCCTAAGAGATGATCTCTTAGAAAATAAGAGAGAGCTATTTTCCCCACTTTATCATTTGTCTTCTCTTAAAAACACAATTTTCTACTAAAATATAATAATTCTCATTAATTGTTAGAGGTGGCATAAGAGACAATGCATTGTATAAATTATATCGTTTATCTTCTCTAAATGTTGTGGATGGCTAAGAGAAGGCGGAGTGGTGATTAATTTCCCACGCGGGATCCTGGCAATTGCGTGCAATTCCCATCAGATTAGCTACGCGCCTTCCATCCAAGTTACTCCTTTCCAAATAAGGATCGTTCACGCTCCAAAGTCTTCAAGCCGTACGTCTATCCATTACGCTTTCGGTTGGCGCGCGTGCACTTTTTTTTTTTTTGTAAAGCGCCCCGTCTGAAGCTTGCATGAAACCTGTCGTCATCTATCTTCGGCAACAAACCCCGAGACTCGACTAGTCCGTATCGAATTCAGGCAACCGGAGAACGTGCAACCGAAGGAGATCGAAACGTATGCACATCTCCGACTCGACCAATGCGTCAACCCAAGTAATACGCGTCTGCCGTTACCGATATAAACTGCACCGATACCCCGCCTCCACGATCCACGCGCACCGATCGAACCCGATTACCAGCGATCAACCGGCAATGGCGCTCAAGGGCACGCCCCAGTTCAGTGCCGACTCCTGCTGCTCCTCCTCGTCGCCGTTCGCGAAGCAGCCGCCGCTGACGACCCTGGAGGTGACGGTGCTGTCCGCGGAGGAGTCGTACTCGGGGGCACCGTCCTGCGCAAGGCGCTGGACAAGGGCGCGTACGTCGTGGTGCACACCGACGCGGGGATGGCGCGCACCCGCGTCAACGACGAGGACTACGGCGACTGCAACGGGTACCCCTACTGGGGCGAGGCGGTGCGCGTGACGGTCTCCGAGCGGGCGGCGGCGATCGACGTCGAGATCTGCCGCCAGAGGAGCGACGGCCGCACCGAGTCCGTGGCGTCGGCGCGCGTGCCAGTGGCAGACTTCAGCTCTGCCCCGCCGGGCTACCTGCATTGCCTCAGCTACCGCATGTTCGACAGCGGGTCGAGGATGAGGACTCGCAACGGCATCGTCAACATCAAAGTCAAGAGGCTTAACGGCGCGGCGCCAGCGATCGAATCGGGGAAAGGAGGGAAGGCCGTGGATGATGCCGCCGCGAGTGGGAGTGGTGATTCTTACTGTGGTGCTGTCGCCAAGGAGGGGAAGGTGGCTTCGGCTTCGGTGGCGGCGGCACCAGCCGGCGCGTGATGGGGTACCCCGTCGGGTTCAATGCCGCTGGCCAGACCAATAGCAAGGGCTCCGCATAGAGTAGTAGAAGAATTAATGGGGTTTACGATGATGCACTCTCTTTGATCATGCAAATGCAATGTAAATATTATATATTTTTGCTACTATTTGTCTGGTGGATGTTAATTACGAATGTGCTTCTAAGGGGGATACATGTTGCAAAACTGAAAAATCAGCTAGACGCAACAAGAGATGCTCTTTCTTCAGGGGCATAGTTTCTGTGTCTTGTCACAAAAGTATAGTATTACTCATCGGTCTTGCACAGAGGTCAATGCTAGACTACAGGTTCAGGGTAGTACTAGTTTTGTTAGAAGAAATTCGTCCTATTCTGCACTGAAATCCATCGCTTTGACAAATGAGCGCATCCTTCGTTCACTCGTAAATTCAGAGCAGGAAAACACTGCTGAGTTTTCTGCTACATATTCAAGTAATATGTTGCACAACATGAACTCACATACAGATCTTAACTGACAGATTCAGAACGTTGTAGCCTTTAATTGCAGTAGCGCAGCCTACTTGCAGATCATGTCCGAAGCTGCAACACTATAATCCAATTCTTCCGTTAAACTGACATTTGCATTTTCAGTATCGTGCTCTTAATTTGGAGGATGGGGAATTGGAGATTGCGATCGATATCATCGGTTTCGACGATGCACTCTCTTGATCATGCAATCCAACTTAAACTGTGATATATTTTCCTACTATACTCCCTGCGATTCGAAGGACTGTGCGCTGTTTGCTGCTTGTACGGTATTCACCATTGGTAATGGACAAACTGCTAGATTCTGGACTGATCATTGGTTAGATGGAGAGGCTCCGGCAGCCTTTGCCCCAAACCTTTTCAAGTTGGCATCCCGCAAGGCCCTCTCTGTGGCGGAGGCCTTGAATGATGGCCGCTGGATGAAGGGGCTGATCCGAATTGACAACGCCATTGATCTGGAAACTTTTGTTGCTCTATGGAGCAAAATCCAACTCGTGCAGCTGAACCAGGAAGGGGACTCGGCAACCTGGAGCTTCTCAGCTAACAAGAAATACTCAGCAAGATCAGCCTATGAAGCTCAATTTCTCGGAGGCTGGAGATGCCAGGGTTGGGACTGTTTGGAAGGTCAAAGCGGAGGAAAAAATCAAGTTTTTCATCTGGTTACTTCTGCAAAATCGTTTATGGACTGCTGAACGCCTTAAGAAGCGAGGTTGGGATCATGACGACAAGTGCAGCCTTTGTGATCAGGTGCTTGAGGATGCTAACCACCTTTTTTTGCAATGCGCTTTCTCCAAGCAGGTTTGGCACAGCTTCGTTGATCAGGAGCCAAGATTGGTGCAAATTGCCTTGGCCTCGAACAGCTTGGACAGTTGGTGGATGAATCTGACTGTCAGGAACAGACAGGGAGCCAATAGCCAGACCACAGTCGCCTTCTATATACTCTGGAATATCTGGAATGAACGTAACAAACGAATCTTCCAAAGAGTTCTGTCAAGCCTTTCGGCTGTGGTTACGTTGGCAAAGCATGAGCTTAGTACCTACAGACTGCCCTCCGCCTGGGTAGTTCGACTGCTTTATTTTGTTAGTAAGAGTGTAATCCGTTTTTTCCTTGTGGGGTTGCCAGACGATCAGGCTGTTGATCGATCCTATGGCATGATTGGGTGTATGTACTCTCTTTCCTTCTATAATGCACAGGCAGAGCTCCAGCCGTTCAGTTTCAAAAAAAAAATCCTACTATTTGATTGGATGTTAATTAAGCGGCAAGCGAAAGTTGGAACAGGGTATCTGCCACACCGTGGCGCCACATGAGAACATACAAAATAATAGTACTTCCCACTCGATTTGCTAAAAAATCGAAAAATCAGCTAGTACTTGGCAAAATTTCTAAAGTATGGCACAACTTATCAGCTCGCTACAGCGAGGGCCAAAGGGGCAGAGGTTCTGTGCCTTGTCGAGAAGTATACTCTTTCCTTATCTTGCTGGATAAGACAAAACACTTTAATCAGACTTTGTTAACTTTTTTTCTAATAATAAGTTTTCTTTTCATCCGTTTGATTTGTTTACTCAAGTGCTTCACTAAGGATGTGTTCGGTTCCAAAATTTGGTGGAACGGAACCGGTCCGTTCCGCGCCTAGCGCTAGTCATGTGTTCGGTTTGGTCCGAGGAACGGAACAGAGAGTAGTCCTAGGAACGGCATATTCCTCAAATATGCGGAACGAAGTCATCCGGCCAAATTGGCGGATCGCGCGGAACGGCTCGCTAACGAAAAAAGTAATCTTGATTAATTATTCCTAATCTTGATTAATTATCGCTAAACTTGATTAATTATTCATAATCTTGATTAAATATCGCTAAACTTGATTAATTATTCCTAATCTTGATTAATTAGCTGCTTGTTCACTCAGATTAGGAAAAAAATAATTAATTATTACTAAAAGTTTAGCAATGCGGAACGGTTCCATCCTCCCAACCGAACAAGAAAACGGAACCATTCCGTTCCTCGAATTTTTCCTAACCGACACAGGGTCGGAACCGTTCCATGACCTCGGAACGGAACCATTCCGTTCCATCCCCTCTCGTTCTAGAACCGAACACATCCTAAGAAATTGACATGTGATTTCATTGGTCTTGCACTGTCAGAACCAAGTGGGTCGTTTTTGTCATCAAGAGAAGGTAGCCTGTCATATTTCATTGTTCCCGCCTGTGGACTTGGACTCGAGTCTTTGATTTGTTTACACGGTCTTGAACAGAAGTCAATTCTAGACGCGTAGAAAGAGTTTCGTCCGCATTCTGTGCACTGAAATCCATCGTGCAGCAATTGCAGATCGTCTCTAAAGCTGCAACCCCTATACGTCATCCAAATGTTCCTGCTAAACACTTTTGCTATCTTCCTGTTAGCACTTGCTGTTAGATTGAAGCCGATGATCAGTTGCGGCGATGAAAACATGTTCACAAACAACCTTGAAGTCCAATCCTCCAAGCAGTGTAAACATCCTGAAGCTGAAGAAAGGAGAAGAGTTTCTTTCCTCGGCTCCGAGACGATGCAACACACCAAAAGCAATTTGTGCATTTGGGCTCCATAGAGATCTGCGTAGTATTGTTTGTTTGTGTGGCTTTTGATCGATCATGGTGGTCTCAAATTAGGTGAAATTATGATGGCATGAGATTGCTTTGATTTGACAACCCTCTCCTGATTCCTTCTGAAAGTTGGAAAGTTCAGTCGGAGGAGATATTCATTAATTTCATAGCCTGCCAAAACGGTGCACGAGCAATAATTGCCTAGAAACAGGAGATGATCTTGCTATACTAATGACGGCGATCTTCTGTTAATAAAATGAAATACGCAATGTGGAAGGTAAAAATATGGCTGTGATAGATAGCAGATCAATTTCCAGATCCGGGATTATAGCACCATATTTAACTCCTCTACCTCTCTCCCTATATATACGAACGTCGTGGTAGACAGAACAACCATTTGGTAGCTAGAATTGACTAGAATTGATCAGAACACTACTCTTCCGCGGACATCGATCTTGCGTAGTCTCCATGGACAAGCATACGACCCCTCTCAACGCATCTACCGTTCTCCTGGTGATTCTTCTCACGGGCTTTGCTACCCACGCGCAGTGTAAGTGCAGATAAGCAATGAACCAGGACGTTACTCCATGTAGACCGATTAATGCGTCTTCCAAATTCAGTTTCCCCTAGATATATTTTCTGTTTTGATCGATGAATACTAATGCTATATCTATTTATTTTCTCTGTTACATAGGCCGTTTCCTGGAAGGCGTGGATAATGAGAAGATAAATTTACCGAACGGACTATGCGTCGAGAGAGGAACTGAGTCAGGGTGCAGCAGCAGTTGGCGTGCTTGCCACTGTTGTTTAGTGACGGGTATGTGCTACCAAAGTGCGGACTTCTGCAAGGAGGACTGCAAGAATTCTTTTCTTCGACGTAGCGGTGACGAAGACCAATCCTCCCTCGCCCTCTAATTAAGGCATGTGCCAATGCACCATCTCTTAGCACGATTTTATAGGAGCAATAAATATTTAAGATACGATTAGTCTAATGCATTGTTTCTTATGAGTTGTATCTACATTTAATGATTTTAGGCTAATGCATAAATATGATTGGGGTAAAACCATTTTTGCCTATGGCCACGTGCAAGTGTTGTATCTTAGCTAAGCTATAACATCATCATCTCTCTTCATTAACTAGTGTGCCACGTCAGCAAAATACATATGAAACCGCGCTAAGAGCCTTGCATTGGCACAGGCCTGACCAAGCATACGTCGTCTGAAACGAGATGGTGTTGGGATGTGCCAATGAACGATAGGGAATAAGATGCAACATCATAGTTTGTTGGAAGTGATTGGGGGGGGGGGGGGGGGGGGGGGGGGGGGGTGTGCTGATTTGAGCATTTAATGTGGAACAAGAAACGATATTGTAATAGTTGTTTTTCTTTTTTATACATCTAGACATCTATCAAGAGCTAAGAGGTAAATTCATTACCAAGACCAATAACCATGAGCGTTATTACCTATTTATCTCCATGAGCAATGAAACGAAAACAAAACCAAACATTTCGAAAATAGCTAGTCATATATTCCCCCCATTGTGGATTTGCAAAAAAAAAATCCACCGTTGCTAAATAAGTGTCGTTATTTTAGTTCTAAAATCATGACACTTTTTGTGAAATGGAGGGAGAGTAATATTATTAGACCTTAACTCGTCATATAGGTTGTCCCAATATGTTCATTTTTCGAGATCGGATCCAAAAATCACTACTCTATAGGAGTTCAAAATCGGTGGCGTCCTGGAAAATGCTCAAACTCTTTATGTTTAATTAGTAACTCATAAAAGTTATAGTTGAGGAGACTAACGTGGTGCAATGGTCGGCAGGGCTGAAGCGCTGAGCACCAGCACCCGGTTCGAATTATCACTTCTATTAATGAAAGCCGGACTCTGGTCTTGTTATAAAAGCTATAGTTTGGAGAGGAGTCCCTCGTGTCGCTCCACAACCCCAATTCCCTCACCCTCACAGGTCGATGTTGCCACCGACCTTCGCAGGGCGGGACCTACACCGAGGTCCTCCGCCTCCCGGCTGTCTGCTCTACGAGAATTTTCCCATAAAAATTTCGCAATAACTGTAAGTTTTTTTTTGATACACGCAATAACTGTAAGTGAAAGAGTGTTTAGATCTTGGCCACGGCCCACCTTTATGAGCATACAAAAAAAAATTACCAGCATATATGGGCATCAGATCAGGACTAGTATTTGTTGGCCCAATACCCAGTATGTTTCATTCCGCCCAGTCTACCCGTATGAGCTATGGACCAGATAAGTGTTGTGATGCAGTTGGCCCATGCTGCATTGTTGAACCGCGAGAAATCGCTCCTACACGTAGTTCTTGTTTCCATCAAAAAAAAAATGTACGTTCTCGTGATGCTCAAAAAAAAAAAAACGTACGTTCTCGCGCCGCCGCCGATGCGTGGTGCCGCCGTGCGCGTGGAACAAGATCGATCGTACTGCTGCCTCTGCTTTGTCGTCGACGACGCAGTGCGAGAGATCAAGTGACAGACAGCCGGCCGGTGGGTGTGTGGGTTCCCGCCGGCGGCGTGTGGAGGCGGTGGTGCGGTCGGTGGGGTTTTGGCGTCGGCGTCCTTCCTCTGGCGGTGGAGCTCCGGTGGGGCTACGTCGCAGGTCGTCGACCTCTCCGTGCTCGCGGATCCAGGGATCTGCCGTGCGCGGTCTTCTTCTCCAGCTGCTGCGGTGCGGCGGCGCTGGAGTTGTGTCGCTCGTCCAGGGCTGGACGGGATCTCCAGCTTCTTCCTGCGGCGGTTCGATGGCGGCGAGGCAAAGAGGGGAAGCGGTGCCAGGGGGGCGTTGCCCTGCGTGTTCATCGACAAGAGGTCCGTGCGGCGCGCGGCGGGCAGGCTAGGCGGCGTCTCTCAAGGGTTTGAATGTGCCCAGGCAGTGGTAAGGTGGTTGCTGACCTTCGTCTTCGTCGCTGGCGGAGCTGCGGCTCTCGATGCTGGCTCTGGATCCTCCTCGTATTGTTGTTCTTCCTTTGCTTTCGATCTATGTTCTGTGTATGTGGATGATCGGTGAATATACGTGGAAGTTGGATGTGTCAAAAAAAAAAAAGAGTCCAGAGACGTAGGGTTATATACGTAGGCGATCCATCGCCGTCCCCCCCATCCCGTGTTTATGGCCCAACCATCCCAAGCAGCCAAAGCTAGTACGGAGTAGCTCGGTAGCTCGACGCCGCCGCCTTCGTTAATCGACCGATCCTTCGCTTAACCTGGATCGCGCCCGCCCGATCGATGTCCAGTCAGTACAGGAGACTAGTACGCGGGTGTCCCATCGCCAAACTGCTCGGCCACAGCCGCGCCGCCGCTTCAATGCGCCATACGCCCACCGCTAGCTGCATGCCGGAGATGCAGACGGCCGGCCGGCGGCGCTGATTGCACGTATATACATGGCTCTCCTCCATGGCGGTTTTAGAGCATCTCCAATCGAGGCCCCAAATCCGCCCAAACGCCCGGCACTATAGGACGCAGGCACTAGCCGACGACAAAAAGCCGTCGGCAAAAGCCTAAAAACTTTTTTTTGAACTTTCTAATTCTTTTTTATTTCTATTTCAAACTTCTCGCTTTGCCATATACTTAATCTCTAATTATACACTTAATCATTGGTCAAAGTAATTACTCTGGTCAAACTTTTCATTCGGTCACCATCTTCAAATTGCTCCAGCCCAGCACGCTTAACTTTTGAGTTCCTTTCAAATTAGCTTCCAAATGAGAAGTTAGAACTTACTGATATTAGTATCCTATCAATCATATTAACCCTCGGTTACGATGTTACACTTATTCAATGTTTAAATTTTAAAAATTGTTTGAATAGTAACAATGTTTATGTAATGTATATTTTGAAAAATAACAATAAATGAATTTTACTTTATTTTTTCCTTTTACATTTAATATGGAATAATTCATATCTTTAAATCCGTAAATCGAAATTCGACAAATAAATGTCTAAGTCGATTAGAAAAATGAGTAATTCAAATATGCCATCCATATCATCTTTTGCATCATAGAAACATCGATACTTTTAGAAAATTTGACAAAAGACTAAAAGAAGGTATCCTCTGGCATGGAGTCATTTTATGTGTACTAATTTCTATGGAAAATGATAAACTTGATTTTGACAAATTATTCAAAAAAATCTTCCAAAAAGGTCTATCATGTTATAAACATCTATAAGTTTCAAAATATACACCCAACACACGGGTGAAGCCGGTCACACAGGAGTAGGATCTTGGACAGGTACACACCCAACATACTTGTATACATATGGTATGGAACCACCTAGTTTTGGTGGGTTTCCGACGCTCCGGAGCTCCGCTTCGGTGAAACTAGACCCGCTGGAAAAAAAAGTCAAAATTCCCGTCTACCCCTTTGAACGGAGTCAAAAGGGGATAGGCCAGTGGTCTTTTTTGCTTGTTTGTGTTACGTTAAGAACATCCAAAACCAAGATCCACCCAACTCTGTGAAGATTCACTCCGTTTCGCCCGAAGTGGGAGTTTTCAGCTATAAGTCCACCAACTTAATAGGGAGAAAGTGAAGCCGGGTCACACCGGAGTAGGATCTGGACATGTACAACACCAACACATTGTATACATATGGTATGGATAATCCCCAATTATTAGCAATTTTCTCATTTCTACCTAATTTTTGCCTATTGAATGACTTTATGCAAATTTTCCAAAAGTAATTGAAATTTGAACTATACGTGTGTGATAGTTTGGTCTAATTTTTTTACAAAAATAATTTTTAGGTACACAAGTAGTGACTTTATCACAGAAACATCGATAGTTTTGAAAAATGTGACCCTTTCAATGAATAGGCACGGCGGCCATTTTGACCATTTTTTCAAAAAAAATTAAAAAAAAGTGAGAAATTACTCAAAAAGTGAAATCCTTTGGCATGGAGTCCTTTTATGTGTACTAGTTGTTATGAAAAATGATAAACTTGAGTTTTGACAAACATTAAAAAAAACTTCACAAAAAGTTCTATCATCTATAGACATGTATAGGTTTCGCGTCAAATGACCAAGTTATGACCATCCCCGTGTCATAATTTGTGATAATGTGTGCATATTTGATACATAGGTGTGTCTTGGTATGGAAAACATTGTTGGAAAAAACAATTTCGAATTTTTTTATAAATATCATTTCCATTTTTAAGTGCCAAAAAATGACTTTTTTATTAAGCAAGTACCAAAAATATGTTGCAAAAAGTAATACGCATGGTGAAAATGATGATATGGATGTCATATTTGGATTCCTCTCATTTTTCTAATCGATTTAGACATTTTATTTGTTAAATTTCGATTTACAGATTTAAAGATATGATTTATTTCATATTAAATAAAAAATAGAAAAAATGAGAGGAACCTATGCCAACGGCTTTGCCGTCGGCTTAGCCCTGGTGAACCTATACCGACGGCTTTGCCGTCGGCTTAGCCCTATGTCAAATGATTTTCCTTCTCGGGATCTATGCCGATGGCCCCGACAAAAAGCCGTCGGCGTAGCCTCGGGCCGTCGGCATAGGCCGCCGTTCCTGTAGTGCGGGCGGTCCGCCGGACAGCCTTTGGGCCAAAAACCGCCACCCAATCGAGGCCCCCATAGCCATCCCGAACGACCGGGCGGTCCGGCACACCCAAAACCCAGCCCATATGTAGGGGGGTTTGGGGCCGCCCGGACGCGTCCGCCCCGTGGTCGTGACAGGGCGGACCTACCCTTTTCCCATAAATCCGACAGAACCCTCGACCGGCAGTAGATATTTCTCACACTCCTTCTCCTTGCTCCGCCCTTTTGCCAAGCTCCGGCGCCGCCCATCGTCTTCGCTCGCCAGCACCCCTGCCGTCGTCCGCACTTGCTCGCGAACTTTCCCCAACCAGTTTTGCGAGCTCTTGCGGCTGCATTGCGACGGATTTGGGCTGATTTGCGAAGGATCCTACGCATTTGCAGCGAGGGATTTCCGCCGCCGCCCCCGTCACTCCAACGACGGCGCACCACTACCACTCGATTTCCCACGGCTTCTCATCCCGCCCGGCTTCCCGATCTATAAGTTTGTCGGAACCCAATCTCACCCCACAGCCGCCCTCTACATCGTGGTCAAATCGGTCTAGGACAACATGGTCACGAACGAGGACTCGGGCTCCTGTCGTGAATTACTCCCGAAGGAAACTGAAGTGTAGTGTCGTTCAAACACTGGAGATTGAAACACGCTCTCAACGAATCTCTCGGTGACCTCGGTGAAGAAGCACACACGCAGCAAGGAGACACAGCAGTTATCCAGGTTCATGCCACCATGGAGGTGTAAAACCGTACTTCCTGCTTGAGATGGATTGCACTGCACAGAGCGATTACAGTACAAGTGTTGGTGTTGTGTAGCGACGTAGAAGAAGATTGGATCCCTCTCTACGGCCGCAGTGAGGCCCTATTTATAGTGTTCCGGTCCTCTTCCCAAATGTTTAGGCGGGAAGGGTTGCCACATAGCACCAAGAGGGGTACCGGCGTACTACCCTAGCTCAGATAAAGCCCGGCCGTCTTGCACCAAAGAGGGAAGTCTTGGGCTCCGCTTTGCTTGTCGTGGATGGTCGGCGCCCTTTAATCACCAAAGTGGAAAGCTTTGGCCGACACGCTCTGCTGGGCGGAGCGTCACCTGGGGAAGACGCAGTCGCACATGCCTCCTGGCGCGGGGTCACGGGTGCGCCAAGTCTTTGTCTTGTACGCGTGAGGCTCGATGGCACAGCTCTTTCGCGAGGGTGGCCTCGCGAGGCCCTTCCTTGGCCGTTTGGTGAAGCGTCCCCCGAGGCTTGGAGGAGCCTGGCGAGGTGGGCCATGCTCTGTTGACTGTTGACTTGTCTTGTTCTTCATGCGTGGACTTCTGGGCCAACGGATAGGGCCATGGTACCCTGGTTTCCACTGGTCCGACAGTAGCCCCCGGGACCGTGTTGTGCACGCCTTGCGACCGTTGGATGCGAAGCGGCACGGGCCCAAAAAGATGCCGGGCCCAGGAGATTACGCGTGTCATGGCAGTTCTGCGTGCATGCGCCCACGATGGCCGCGACGCCTCGGTAACTGCCCGAGTTGGCATAAGACCCTGGCCGCGCGTGGCGCGGCGGCGTCTCATCGTCTTCACCACCCGAGGGGGTTAATGCGCCTTTGACTCCTGGACTCTCGGTCGAGTGGTGGCCAACGTGGTGTACCACGATGGCTATTTAAGGACAGCGAGTCTGCCTTACTCCGTCTTTGTTCTATACTTCTTCTCCTAGTCGAGAGCCTTCCCTTATACATTCATCTCTCCTGGCGCCGGCGTTCTTGATGGTGAGCATGAGGAGAGGCCCGGGCGGTCATCGTGCGCTGCCGTCTTCCTCGGGAAGGTACCAGCGCTCGTGGGGGACTCGCGCCCCGCGGTCGCGGCAGTCGGGGGCGAGGAGGCCTGGAGTTAGGGCCGCGGTGGAGCTTCCGCCCCTCTTCCGCGTGAGGTGGGCCACCTTGGGCGAGCGGCGTTCGAGTTCTTCTTGCATCTGGGCGACAGGCCCCGCAGCCGGCCCCTTCTCCCTGATTCCTTCCTGGCTGGAGTACGGGGCAACCATCCCCAGGCTTCTGGCTTCACGTGGAGGGGTGTCCGAGCGGACCCTCCTGGGTTTACACGGATTACCTTCACCAGGTCTCTGTTCTTCGTCTCGGCCAGGGGTGGCGGTTGTTTGCTCGTGCCCGGTGTCTGGCCCCTGGGCAGGTATCTATCCTTCAGATATGACGGGGACGCGGCTCTCTACGTGAAGGTCTTCCACAAGCACGGCGGACGCGTGGAGTGTTGCGCCGAGAGCGAGAGCAGCTACAGCGTCGATTCCTCTGGTGAGGATGAAGATGAGGAAAACTCCTCCAGCGTTAGAAGGAGGCTGAGTCTTCCTCCTCTTGAGGAAGATCCTTCCGCAGGGCTACTAAGATCTCCTTCACTCCTTCCTCGTGGCCTTGTCGACGTGCTTCTGGGAGCGGGGCTGCCGTCTTATAAGTACTTTCTGTATCCTGCAGGGTCGTTAGAGCTTTTCCTATTCTTGCCTTTTGAGCTACTTTGTAAGCCTTTTGTACTTGAGATGAATGAAAAGAAAAAGGTTGTGTCTCGGTTGTTTTTACTTATCTTTTTGTTGCGTAAAAGATCCTCGAGGACGAGTGTGCGGTTGGGGTTATCACTCTTGTAGCTTGCGAGCCTTCGCTTCCTTCCTGGAACTCCTGCGTCATGTGAGACAAAGACAACGAGGGTTGTTTGTGGTGCGCGCTTTGCAGGTTCGCGCCTAGTGTTTCATGAGGAGACTCAGCACCAAGGACCTTGGGAGGTGGCGTGTACGAGGGCGTCCCCCCGAATCCACTCATGGTTTACTGGGACTGACCCGAGCACAGACACCGTGCTCCAACCCCTGCTCGTGTAACGCTCGGGGAGAAATTAGCGCGCACCGGAGAGGGTCATACACAAGTATGCTTGGCGCAGAGCGCTTAGTTTTCCTTGCTGAATGAATAAGTTCATTACAAAAAGTGCCGCTGTGGGCAAGGAGATCCTCGTGGAGGGGAGTCTCATTGAGGCTGTAGTGGCAGCGTGGCACCCTCAAGAAATAAAGATGCCGCCGTGATGGAGCACAGGGCCCCACGTGAAGTGGCTGGAGTTCTAGCGGCTCGAGGCAACACTAATGCAAAGCTCCAGTGAGCCCTCCTGGCGCGGAAATCTCGGCGTCGTTTTACCGTGACGTCACGGGTCGAACTTACGGAGGGTGTTGGATGTTCCACGGGTTCGGCACCGGGATGCCGTCTTCAGTCTCCAGCCGCGCCGCTCCTGGGCGCGCGATGGGGTGACCCTGAAGGGGCCTTCCCACATGGGGGAGAGCTTGTGCAGCCTTCCTGGAGAGGATCCTCCGGAGGACGAGGTCGTCTGCCTCGAGCGTGCGGGGTCGGACGTGACGGCTGTGGTAGCGCCGCATGGCCTGCTGATACCTGGCCGCGCGGATCTTGACGTGATGTCTTGCTTACTCCAATAGTATGAGGCTCTTCCCTTAGCTTGTCTTGGTTAGCCTTTAAAGGCCATCACCCTAGGTCACCGTGCTTGAGCTCGGCGGGGAGGACAGCTTCCGCCCCGTAGACGAGGGGAGAATGGCGTCTCGCCGGTGGGCTTGGTTGGCGTGGCGCGGATGGACCAGAGGACGGAGGTGAGTTGTCGATCCATCCCCTGCCGCTGGCCTTGAGCTTCTTCTTGAAGCTCCGCGTCTTGAGCCATCGGAGCACTTCAGCGTTAGCCCTCTCTGCCTGCCCGTTGCTCCGCGGGTGTGCGACTGAGGCATAATAATCCTCGTGCCAAGATTGGCGCAGTAGGACTTGAACATGCCACTTGTGAACTGGGAGCCGTTGTCCGTGATAATCTGGTGGGGACGCCGAACCTGCATACTAGGCCTTTGATGAACTTAACTGCTGACCTTGCTGGGATGGTGCGCATGGGCTCTACTTCCGCCCACTTGGTGAACTTGTCGATGGCGACGTAGAGGTACCGGTAACCGCCGACCGTGGGAAGGGTCCCAAGATATCAAGCCCCAGACCGCGAAGGGCCATGAGAGGGGGATTGTCTGCAGCGCCTGGGCTGGTTGATGGATTTGCTTGGCGTGGAACTGGCATGCTTCACAGGTCCTGACGAGCTCCGTCGCATCTTCGAGGGCAGAGGGCCAGAAGAAGCCGCTGTGGAATGCCCTTTCCGGCCAGCGTGCGGGACGAGGAGTGGGTGGCCGCAGTCACCATGGTGTATGTCCGAGAGGAGTTCGCACCCATCCTCGGCAGACACACACCGAAGCGCGACTCCGTTTGGCCGATGGCGGTACAGGACGCCATCCAGCAAGCTGTAGCTCTTGGCCTGGCAGACTACCCTCTCCGCCTCGTCATCATCTTCCGGGAGTACCCTTCTCTCCAAGTAATCTTGGATTTGGTGGCGCCAGTCGTCGTTCAGAGGGTGTGCCGCGAGCAACAGGTGGCCGGGGTATGCCTGTGTCGGGTGCTCCCGTGCAGGTGTGGCGGCAGTTCTTCAGGTAGCATGCCCTCTTCGGGCGACGGAGACGCAGATGGCTTCATTAGTCTTTCCTCGAAGACACCCAGTCGTTGTGGCTCGCGCCGCATCGCCCGCTTGGCGATGTCGTCGGCCTCCTGATTCTCACTGCGGGACGTGGGCCAGCTCCATGCCAAGGAATCTTTTCTCCAGCTTGTGCACTTCCTCAGGGTAGGCGGCCATGTGGTCATCCTTGGTCTTGTAGCTCTTGTTGGAGAAGTTTACGAGGAGCTGTGAATCTCCCTGGACGATTGGATTCCCAGGCGATCGCCGCCCGGAGCCCGGCGAGGAGTCTCGTACTCCGCAATGTTGTTGGAGACCTTGTCGGTGTCCTTGAAGCACAGTTGTACGTCGTAGTAGACCTCGTCTCCTGTGGGGACGTGAGCACGACGCCAGCCCCCGCGCCGTTCCGGGAGAGCGCGTCGTCGAAGTTTATCGTCCAGGCCCTGGGGCCACCTTCCCCAGGATGAGAGTCGCTTCCTCCTGATCTTCTTTGGGCGGCTCCGTCCACTCCGCGGTGAAGTCTGCTAGGGCCACGCCCTTGATGGTCCTGGTAGTGTGAAAATCTAGCTCGAACGGCTGCAGCTCAATTCCCCAGTCGGCTACACGGTCGGTTAGCGTTGGGGTTGCGCAGAATCTGCTCCAACGGGAAAGGACAAGACGACCTTGATGGGATGTCCTTGGAAGTAGTGACGCAGCTTCCTGGAGGCCATGAGGAGGGTGAAGAGAAGCTTCTGTTGCTGCGGATAGCGCTCTCGGGCGTTATCGCAGCACCGTGCTGACGTAGTAGACGGGGTGCTCGACGAGGCGCTTGGGGGCCGACACCCTCGTGAGGCCCTGTGGCGTCCCGGCACTGTATCCTTGAGGCCGGCGTCCCCAGGAGGGGAGCCCCCTGCCGAGGCGGCAGGTTGACTGCTCCTGAGGGGCTTGCGATGGGCTCTTCACGCTCCGCTACCAGGACAGTGCTGGCTGTCTGTGGGTCACCGCCAAGTATAGCAGAAGTGGCTCGCGAGGTCGGGGGGCCACCAGAATCGGGGGACTTGCTAGGTACCTCTTGAGGTCTGCGAAGGCGGCATCTGCTTCGGGGGTCCACTTGAAGGGTCATGTCTTCTTCATTAGCTTGAAAAAGGGGAGCACTTTTTCGCCAGACTTGGAGATGAATCATCCCAGTGCGGCCATGCATCCGGTCAGCCGCTGTATGTCCTTGAGGCGCTTGGGCGGCTGCTTCCTCGATGGCCTTGATCTTGTCAGGGTTGGCCTCGATGCCGGGTGGGAGACTAGGAAACCGAAGAGCTTGCCCGACGGTACCCCGAAGACACACTGGCGGGGTTGTGCTTGATGTTGACCTTGCGCAAGTTCGCGAAGGTCTCCCCAGGTCGGAGATGAGGGTATCGCCTTCTAGTCTTGACGACGATGTCGTCGACGTAAGCTTCGGCATTCCGCCCCATCTGGACTCCCAAGGCAACGCGCATCAGCCTCTGGAAGGTGGCGCGGCGTTCTTTGGCCGCCGAAGGGCATGCAAACGTAACAGTATACGCCGCACGGGGTGAGGAAAGTTGTCTTCTCCATCCTCCTTGGCCATCTTGATCTGGTCGTACCCTGAGAAGGCGTCCAGGAAGCACAAGAGGTTGCAGCCAGCCGTGGAGTCCACGATCTGATCGATGTGTGGCAGCGGTAAGGGTCCTTGGGGCAGGCTTTGTTGAGGTCGGTGTAGTCGATGCAGAGCCTGCCCCCTCCAGTGTGCTTTGGGACGACCACCGTGTTGGAGAGCCGGTCGGTGTGCACGACTTCTCGAATGACCTTTGCGTTTTGAGCTTCTCCACCTCCTTGATGATGAACTCCTGCTTCTCTGACGCCTGCCGCCGGGCCTTCTGCTTCACTGGGCGAGCAGTTGGGCAGACGGCCAGATGGTGCTCGATGACCTCACGAGGCACTCCGGTCATGTCGGAGGCGGTCCATGCGAACATGTCGGCGTTGGCTCGGAGGAAAGCGGTGAGCGCCTCTTCTTGCTCAGGGGCCAGGTTGGCCCCGATGGTGACGGTAGCCCCCGTGCCATCGGCTTGCAGGGCCACTTTCTTGGTGGCCGTCCGCTCCGGGGAGAAGAGCTGCTTCTTCTCCTTGGAAGAGCCGACGAGAAGTTCCTCCGGCAGGTATGCCTGTGTCGCCCCGTCCTCGACTGAGAGCGCCCCGGGGAAGTCGCCAGGGGCCGCCTTTCTCTTCCGGCCGGGCGTCTCGTGGACGTCCTTGGGGGCTCCTTCCTCGGCCAGGCTGGCGACGAAGTCGTGCGCGAAAGCCTGCCTGGCCGTGTCGCCAGGGGCCGCCTTTCTCTTCCGACCGGGCGTCTCGTGGATGTCCTTGGGGGCTCCTTCCTTGGCCAGGCTGGCGACGAAGTCGTGCGCGAAAGCCTGCCTGGCCGTGTCGCCGGCCTGGTCCCCGCGCATAGTGATGATGCCGCTGCTGCCGGCATTGAGGAGGTTGTACGCAGGGTGATTGGCCGCCATGAACTTGGCCAAGGCCGGGTAGCCTAGGACGGCGTTGCACGGGAGGCGGATGTCGGCGACCTCGAACGTGATGTGTTCCGTGCGGAAGTTCATGAGGGTACCGAAGGTCACTGGGAGACTGATCCGCCCGTACGGGTGCTCGACCCCAGGGGCGATCCAGAGAACGGATCGGCCGGGGTCAGGTGGTCAAAAGGCACCTGGAGCTTTGCGAACGCCTGGATGGAGAGGAGGTTGACACTAGCGCGCCATCGATGAGCGTCCTGGCAACGGACACGTGGTTGATGGTGGGGGTGCAGACCGCGGGTGGTCCCCGACTCTGGCGGTGTCCTTCGGGTGGTCATCGGCGTCGAAGGAGATCTCAGGCTGCGCGCGCCTGTGTGGCCCGCGCGCCCTGCCACGGGGGAGGGCGGCGCCTACCATTCTGGCCGGGCGCTTGGCAACGCGTGCAGGGGAGGAAGTCTGGCCTGCTCCCAGGATGCAGGCCACGTATATGGGGGTAGTCCTTCTTCCTGCGCCTCGGGCCGCCCGGCCGGGTCAGGCGGCACGTGCCCAACGGCTAACTCTACGAGCTCGGCGATGCGCTCCAGTCAGGCAGCGCGCCCAGCCACCGAGGGACGATGCTGGAGGAGTTCTTGCGCTAGCAGCAGCGCAACTTCTGGTGTTGGTGGAGCCCGGATGAAGGTGGATGCGGCGTGCCGTCGGACGACGGGGGTGTGCTCTGCCGGTATGGGCAGAGAGAAGCCTCCGCGTCTTCCGGCCCGTGCCCTGTCTTCCTTGGGGGCGGCGAGAGCAGTGCTCTCGCGCGGGTTGCCGACGACGGATTTGGGGGCGGCTTGGCTAGCTGCTTTCCGGGCCGCCTTGCTGCGAGTGTCGACCATGGCGGGAGGAAAAATGAAGAGAGTGCCTCAGTCCCCTACCTGGCGCGCCAAATGTCGAGGATTACTCCCGAAGGAAACTCAAGTGTAGTGTCGTTCGAACACTGGGGACTGAAACACGCTCTCAACGAAGCTCTCGGTGACCTCGGCGAAGAAGACACACACGCAGCAAGGAGACACAACAGTTACCAGGTTCAGGCCACCATGGAGGTGTAAAACTCTACTTCCTGCTTGAGATGGATTGCACTGCTCGGAGCGATTACAGTACAAGTGTTGGTGTTTGTAGCGAGGTAGAAGAAGATTGGATCCCTCTCTACGGCCGCAGTGAGGCCCTATTTATAGTGCTCCGGTCCTCTTCCCAAATGTTTAGGCGGGAAGGGTTGCCACATAGCACCAAGAGGGGGTACCGGCGTACTGCCCTAGCTCAGATAAAGCCACCGTCCATGGCGCAGTCGTAAGGCCTTGTCGTTGACGTTGTCGATTACGCCCGCGGTGGCGCGTAGCGCTGGTCCGGCTGTCTTGCACCAAAGAGGGAAGTCTTGGGCTCCGCTTTGCTTGCCATGGATGGTCGGTGCCCTTTAATCACCAAAGTGGAAAGATTTGGCCGACACGCTCTGCTGGCGCAAGCGTCACCCTGGGGAAGACGCAGTCGCACATGCCTCCTGGCGCGGGGTCACGGGTGCGCCAAGTCTTTGTCTTGTACCGCGCGAGGCTCGATGGCACAGCTCTTCTCGCGAGGGTAGCCTCGCGAGGCCCTTCCTTGGCCATTTGGTGAAGCGTCCCCCCGAGGCTTCTAGCCTTGGTCGCGCGAGGCTTGGAAGAGCCTGGCGAGGTGGGCCATGCTCTGTTGACTGTTGACTTGTCTTATTCTTCATACGTGGACTTCTGGGTCAACGGCATACGGGCCGTGGTACCCTGGTTTCCACTGGTTCGACAGCTCCTACCCTCTATACGAGGAGGACAGCTCCTCCGACTCGGTATGTCCTTGGTTGAGCTCACATTTATGTTTTCCCCAATCTTGTGCAATGTGGTGGTTTTGAGTTGAATTTTTTTGAATTGTAGGATTCAAAACATGTAGCTGCAATGTCCGTGGAGTGATATCCGAGTTGAACGCCTCCCTACGAGGCAAGATACGTATATTGGAGGATTTGAACTTCACAATTAAGGAAAAGACAAAGATTGAAGAAAAACTTGAAAAAGTTCACGGTGCTAACCGGAAGTTGGTGGAGAAAATAAAGAGGATGGAAGAGGAGAAGATGAAGATGGAAAAAGAAAAGAAAAACACAGAACAAGAGAACAAAAAGATAGAAGAAGAGAGGATGAATATGGAGTTGCATCTCGCGGATATCGTCGATGATTACAAAAACAAGATGGATGCAAGTCGTACAAAGATGAAAAAGTTCAAAAAACATGCCATCGAGAAGGAGATGCATCTCCATTATGCATTGGGAGTTATAGCTATTTTAGTTATAAATATTTGCTATGTATGGTATCTTTGTGCACTAGATAGATTTACGTATGCAAGAAACGTAGCTGCATGTAATGCATGGATTTGAGGACAAAAATATAAGGTTCATGATTGTAGAGTACAGATTATAGAGACTGTCCCGTCATTATCCGCGGACGCGTCCAGACGTATCCGCGGACAGTTTGGAGACCGATTTTGGCTCTCCGACTGGAGATGCTCTTACGCACCCGAGCCGTAATCAACAGCATATGCCGGCCAGCTCGCTACTGCTAGTAAGATTCTCGCTGAAAGCGATGATGATCGTGCCGTGCAGTGTAGCAGTGCAGGTTGTTGCCCTAGGCCAGAAGGTCGCAGCCTAGCTAGCTCGCAGGCCAATAACACTTTTACAGCATGCATGATAACTTTCTGTGTCCTCGCACCCCAGACTACTACTGTACTACACGTTAGAACATGGCTGGAGTTAATATCAGCAGCAGCAGCAGCAGCAGAATTAACTAGCTGATTCATCTCTTCTTGCTTTTTGCCAAGACTGCTACAGATGCACGCCTGTCTAATCATACTATCTCTGAAAGATATACACGCGCACTCTCACGATTCTCTGCAGTTTAATTGCCCTTCTGTTAACACCAACGAGTGCCAGATTTATTGTAGCCGCAGTGCGTTTACAGTCAAGATAATGTGCGTGTCTAGAAACCCCAGAACACACATGATTTCGAAGAACTTGCTGTGAAGTGATTTTTTTCGTAGAGGAGGTAAAAACTTTGCCTCGTCTAAGAAGTTCAACAACTCTTGGGGTCCCCCCAAAGAGTGAACCCCCACAACAAAAGGCTACTATCGTGAGGAAATCCATTTTGACTCGTAGGACTAGATGATCCTATTATGAAAAACATATTTCGCAATGTCCAAAAATTCCGAAAATAAATTTGGGTGTCCATACAAACTTTTTATGTAGGCACATAAATTTTTGTCAAGAAAAGACAATTGTTGTGCCCGGTATAAAAAATACAAAATATGTCCAGTAAAATTTATTTTTGAGCACCGAATTTGTCTTTTTTATACAGAACACAAAAAACATTATTTTTTTGTGAAACTTATGGGCCAACATAAAATGTTAGGAGGTACATCCAAAATTTTATTTCAGAATTTTTTCACATTTTAAATATTTTAAAAAATGTTATTTCTATAATAGGACTAGATGCTCCTATGAGCCAAAACGGCCTACTCTCTAATTTTATTCACTTCGACATTGGGCATGGTGGACGTGTTTCGAAAGATCCTTGCATTTATTTCTTTCAAAATTTTCAACGCCGTGAGCATGACAAGGGAGGTAATTGCTTTTTCTTAGAGAGGTAGATGCTCCCCCCCCCCCCCCCCCACACCAAAATTTGAAGTTACTAGTAGTCTAGTACAGTACCAAAGTATATCAAAATAATAACTTTGCCTATTGCTATCATTTATAGGTGGTTTAAAAGAAGTTAAAGATCTTTTTATAGTTGTTGTAAAAGATTTTTTAAGATGGGTGCAAAACTAGATTTTAGGTGGGTGACAAACCTCTATGTTTCATTTTCCCTAGATCATATACATAACGTTTCCAAGAAATGTCACTTGTGGCTACATTTTTTGCTCAAGACTTCAACTGTATTGGGCTTAGAAGATCACTATGGTTGACGTGTTTCGAAAGATCCTTCCATTTCTTTCTTTTAAATTTTTCAACGCCGTGAGCATGACAAGGGACGTAATTGCTTTTTTTAGAGAGCTAGATGCTCCCCCCCTCCCCACCAAATTTTGAAGTTACTAGTACAGTACAAAAGTATATCAATTAACTGCGGAACTACTTCCCACCAATTGACTGTTCTACTTTTAGACAATTTCCTTTTCTTTTCTCTACAATCTATTGGTTTACAGGGGAAATCTGCTGTTTATTTTCCCTACAATTGTTGCATGTTTAAAAAAAAGTGCAACCATTGTATTTGTAGCATAGAAGATGCTTGAAGCTAAGTATTTGAAATCAACCGGCAATCTCTCAAAATAATAACTTTGCCAATTGCTATCATTTATAGGCTGGTTTAACAGAAGTTAAAGATCTTTTTATAGTTGTTGTGAAAGATTTTTAAGATGGGTGCAAAACTAGATTTTAGGTGGGTGACAAACCTCTATGTTTCATTTTCCCTAGATCATGTACACAACCTTTCCAGGAAATGTCACTTGTGGCTACAGTTTTTGCTCAAGACTTCAACTGTATTGGGTTTAGAAGATCACTATGTGGAGAAAGTTTGGATATGTGGTATAAGCTGTTGGATTTATGCAGTCAAGTAACAATATTGTTTGAGAAACAAGGCGTGTTGACTTTGACCAAATCTAGGACCTTCTTAGTTAAATCCGGTATTTGTTAGGCTTAATTTTGGCCTTTGAATTTGGCTTGTAGGACAAAAAATCACCCATATTTTTGGTTCTAGATTTTGACTTATAACATTATTCGGCAATATCCAATCAAAAGCCAAAAGCCAAAACCAAAGCAAAAGAAAATTATTTAGGTGTTTTTTTTGCATATAGCCAAAGTCCAAAAAAAAAGCAAGCCTAAGCAAACACCCCCAGCTAGAAGAGTATTCTTTCCTTACAAGATAATTTGGAGGATGAAAATACATCTTAAAACCAAAGCTTTTGTTTGGCTAGTTGTTAACAAAGATTGTTTACTAAGGATAGGTTAGTTAAGAAAGATTGGAAAGCTAATGAAGTTGTGAATTGTGTGGTAGCAAAGTAATAACAACAATTTATTTATTTACTATCCTCTAGCTAGATATAAGTGGACTGTGGTAGGTTGTGAGTTGGGGAAAGTACAAAGTCGGAGAATTTCTTTGATTTATGCCAAATTAGGTTGCCTTGGTTTACTGGTAGAAATAGAGTGGCGGTTATGATTGGAGCTGCTCGTTGACTTTGGAACTTACAAAAACCAAGGAATGATGCTTGTTCAAAGGAGAAAAAAAAAGCCTGGTGATCCTACTAATGTCATGTTTAATGTTTGTCGGACATTGGACGACAAAATATTTTTCAGAGAGAAAAGGTTTGAGGAATGCTTTTTAACTGTGGGATTGAGAAAAGATTGCCCCCTAGAGCAAGAAGAATCTGCGAAGGTTGATGTTGTCTACATAGGTAGAAAGAATCAACTAAGTGTTAATGCACAAACATCTTTCTTGCTCATCGTTTTGCTTTTAGACGATGTTATTAAAACTCTCTTTCGGTATTCTTTTGTTTCTTTAGTTGATGCTTTTGTTCCTAGCTTAGTGGTTTGTTATATGGTAGGGGTAATTTTTCTAGAGTTCAGCATGCTCGCATTTGGTTATGATACCGATGTCCGTAAAAAGTCAGATGACGATGTTAACAAGCTTCAAATTTGAAGGAAATTGGGGGCATTCAGCTCCTTTAATAAGAGAACGTTGCATTTCTAGTGTGCAGCTATATTTAAATTTGTTTCTTTTACTTGCACGTATCCGTTTTTCTAAAAAAAGAAAAACATGGTACGCACTGCCACTTTTTACCTCGTTGTGCAAAATATATTCATTTGTACTAGCAAATATGGTTTATTTTGTTTTTTAAACTTTATTTGGACCGGTTGCATTTAATGTATACACTAGTTGCAATTTTTTTAACGATGCGTAACTTGTGTTTAATGTGCAAATATCATTTTAATACTGAATATATTTTTCATGATTTTTCTTTCATTTTATTTATTTCACTTTTTACTTGGATTGAACGTAACTTTGCTTTCTAATGTGCTAATTTTTCTTGTTACTCAATATTTGCTTAGTTTTTTTCTCCAATTTATTTTATTTTGCACTTATTATTCGGGATATTAATTTTTCCCGGTTTTTTTGGTCTACCTAGTCGGGTGATGTACGGTTGGACGAAATTAACCATCTATCTCATCGATGTTGAATGAGATGCGAGCATTATAACGACTATCTATACTTAATGCCATTATATTAAGACCAACAAGTCACATATTTATAATTTGCATCTCAGTTACAGTGAAGATAATTTGTGTGCCCAACCATCCTAGACCACTCATTAGTTTTGGAGAACATGATGTAATTACTAGCAGTACAAGAAAAAGTATATGAGTTGCTTCCAATTAGTCGACTATTTTAGTTCAGTCAAACATTTATTTCTTTTCTCTTGAGTCAACTAATATTTTTAGTGAAATATGTTGTTTATTTTCGTATGCAATAGTACTTGTAATGTGCAACTATATTTCTATTGGTTATGTTACTTGCAGTGCAACTAGTTACCTAAAATGTGCTAAATAATTATTTTGACTATTGAATATTTTTTATGCATTATTTTTTTATAAAAATATTTTGACTGGTTACATTTTGGGTATAAACTAGTTTAACAGTTTTCAAATGTGCAACTTGTGTTTTGGTAATGTGAAATGATTTTTTTGTGTTATTGAATATATTACTGATTTTTCTTTTCATTTTATTTTCGTTGACCAAAACTTTGCTCTTCTAATGTGCTAATAGAGTTTATGTTACTATTTTTTATGTTTTTCACATATTTATTTATTATCAATATTTTAATTGGCCAAATGTTTTGTCCAGTTGTTTTGAATCTACTGTGAGTAAAAAAACTTAAGTTGAGTGATGTATAGTCGCACCCAATTAACTATTGATCTCAGAGATGTGAGTGCTCCGACGATTCTATGTAGGTTATTGCCCTTATGTTAAGACCAACAACTTAGTATTTATAGTTTGCAGACCATTTATAATCAAGATAATTTGTGTCCAGACGCCCCAGTCCACACATTAATTTTGAAGAACATGCTAAAGTTATTAATATTACTAATTAACTGACGATCGTCAGAACATGCTAAAGTAGAAATTAACTGACGATCTCATCGCTGACGAGCGCGCTCTGACGATGCTGTGCAAGTTATTGCCCTTCTATTAATACAAGTCACAGATTTATAGCTCGCAGGCATTTACAGTCAAGATAATTTGTGTGTCCAAGACATACGAGACCATTAACTTAGAACATGCTGAAGTTATTAGTAGCTCAGTGTAGAAGTAAGTACTTAACTGTCGGTCTCATCCTGCCATTCAAATGAGAAATTGAAAATTGGTTCATAGAAAAAGTACATATCCATGAATGTGGCCTGCTGAGTGTCACTAAATGTGTGGTACGTGAGGCAGTAAACTTTTACTATATCAAACTTCAGTGTTCGTCGGCAGGCACTGTTTACTCAGTTGTTCGAAGGCCAGTGCCCAGTGTACGTGATACTAGGCTTTTCTCAGTCAAGCCATGAATTATAAAAGGAGATGTGAAATCGGCATGCAAAGCTTATAAAGCTTTAACAGACGCGTCATAATGTCAATATATAGTCGCTACATGAGTAATCATTCATTCATTTGTGTCAGATGAAGTTATGAACCCAACTAATGAAAACTTGCAGGAAGATCACATTGGGTCATCCAAGATTTATTACGTCAATTCAAAGGGCCACATTTAGGCTCTGGGTTCCACCAAATATCTGGATAAAACATAATTCTGCCCATGAGCGTTATTGGCATCCTGATGCCTGATAGACGTAGCTGGCATATTATCTTCATGTCTGTCGACTAAGAATATGTCAATATCACTGCGTCGATTTTATATGGCAATATTACCCGATAGTGGTAGGAAGTAGGAACCAACATAACTGGTAATTTGAGGGTGCAACTAAAATTTACTCCACTAGGAAACAAGGCTATAGCTGGGTTGGACGTGGGCATGTGTTGAAATCACCCGCATGGCATAATTCTGAGTCTCTTTTAGGGTAATTAAATAAAACTAGCTCATGCAGTAGCCGTGTGCTGCCATGAAAAAGGATGACAAGGAATTAAATCACATTGCCTTGCAAGCCTAACCACCCAATCGAATATCTGATCCTCTCTCAGTCGATGCTACCGCCCCGCATTCCGGCGAGGTCTCTTGCGTCGATTCCGTCCCGCCACCGCTCTGGTATCATTTGTGGCATGACTCGTGCAAGAATCTTTACTCTCATCCCCTTGCCTTGCTATTCATCGCCATAATAGAATCAATTGTTTATTAGAGAAAAATTTATGCGCTCTAGGTTTAAGGCGTAAGGTTTAAGTGTGCAGCTCATCACGCTATAGTGTGTTCCATAATACATGAACATGACCTTCTTCACCGTAGGTCAATCGGTATTTCTTTTAACATTGTGCCTTCTCTCCACCAAGATATCTCTAGCTGCGTCATGATTTGCAACGTATGGGAGGGATATGCTCCTTGCCAAGATGGATCTTTGGTCCTCGTAGCCTCTCCCTAGCTATAGGACCCGTGGAAGCGATGAAAAACCAAAGATTTGAGGAGGAAGATGAGCCTATCTCCCTAGTCTGTTCGTTCGTTGGCAAATGAATTTGTTTCTTTGGTCTTATTGATGCGCAAGTCGTTCTCAAAAATCTCTGATTACGGATTGGGAAGTTATGTGTTCCCATTTGGCTGCCTCTCTATAGTCCCCCCAACATGTACAACTTGTATAAATAGCCATGCTTTTAATTGGTATATTTTTTAGATGTTTGGTAGCAAAGTATTTGAAAACTACCGTAATTTAGCATGTAGGTAGGGTGAAGTTCCCAGTATTGCAAGGATGGGCATCCCCCTAGCTTGATTTGTGAAGAAAATTTAAGATGCATGTGTTCTTTATGAACATTTCGAATGGTCATGCGCAGAAAATGGACTCTGTACGCATGAGATATTTATACTTGTTTCACTGAACACTGCGCAAAATCACTTCTGAACTAAAAACAAGGACTAGGCTTAGTCTAGGTGAAAACCAATTCTTTCTCTTTAAAATATCCAATTTTCAATCTAACAAAAACCAACTCTAAACAATGTCTGAGGTGGGGGTATTTAAGTAGGACTTAAGGGTATTTGGCCAGCTTATGGCGGGTGGCAGAAAACAACGCTGGTATGCGATGGTTCTGCTTCATGATTCTACTTTAGCTTTGTATATTTTATTTATCTTAAAATTTTGATTGTATTAATTCAGTCAATGTCTTTGGTTAAAGATGTGAGGACATGTTTCCTCAATTGGAGAAATGATGGTTGATAGCACCTCTTGAAAGATGTCAATTTGCTCTAGAAAATGACATCGCAATACTAAGTATGGAAGAAATGGTAACAATATCGGAGAAATTAAGAAAACTGGGAAGATGCAAGGTCATCGTTTATTCGTTTACAGCATGGACACCTTCTATGCTGTTATAGACTCTATGACCATCAATTGACAGTCGCTTTAATGAGATATAGTAAGGATTGATTCAAAACTTTTCTCGCCTTGACTCAACATACCATTTTATAGGTTCAATGTGAACAATATTGTCCGTCTTATAGAGATTTATCATCGGGATTCTGTAATTACGAGCATGAGAGAATACATAAGATAAATTTGAGATACTAAGTATTCATATTTGGAGAATTGAGACGTAAGAGATTGTCTTGATATTTGAAAGGCACATCATGTTTCCTACGGTTATCAGGTCATCGAGTGGAAACTGATTTTACGGATGGAGAAGAGAATAGTTGAAAGGACCTTCTCGACGATTAATATCATGAAGACCGATTTGTGCAACAAGATGACCGTGTCGGCTTCTGAATGACTTGATGATGTACTACGTCGAGCGAGGGATATTCAGAAGTCTTGATCAATAAAATCAGGAAAGGTCTTCAAAAAAAGATAGAGCTTGCCCGTTGCCTAGGACTTATAAACATCATTAAGATTCATTTTGGTAAATTATTAGGTACTACTAGTTATATTCAAATATGTTTTTTTTCTACTAATAGAATATTTTAGAGTCATATATAGCTATTTGGTCTTTGCATCATTTTGTTAGGGTTGGCCCTAACACAGATTCTTTTCGTCTTCCTACACTTCTTGTAGGTGCAAGATATTGTCTTTGACATATCAAAGAATTTTGAAGTTTTGAGTATATCGTGACTTGTTTACTAGTAGTGGCGGATCCAACGCTCTTGTTGCCCCGGCAGCTGGCCAGCTGGCCGAGTGTAATTTGATTGATATTTGACAAAGAATTAGCATCATAAGCCTTGCAATTAAGTGTTTGCCCGGGCTTTAAATTTCCCGAATCCGCTAATGTTTACTAGAGTTGTATTATCAACACAAATTACCTATAGTTAGACAATTCCGTTTGTAACTCACGAGAAGAACAATAATTGTTTTTGTTTTCCCATTGGTCGGTTATATTGTACGCCTTCATCTGAACAAGGGTCGAGCCAAAAGGACTTGGATATTTCATAGAGTACGAATGGTGGGAACAATTTCCAAAAACAACATCACAAAAAGCAAAAATACTGGAGATCAGTCACCAACGATTGAGCTCAGCGCAGCCACCTTCAGCCATAAGAGTCGACGACAGAGGACAAGAGGCTGTCAAAGCGTCGTCGAGGATGCGCTCCCAAAAACATCTACATGGGCAAGATCGAACCTTCCCCACAGTCGTATTAGACCAAGTCTCTATCTCTTAGTCGGTTAGATCTTTCCTTATAAGCCCTAGGTCTGACCGCCTATATAAGTGGCCTATGGGGAATTCTTAAGGCTATGATCTGTAACCATGTACGCACTTTGCATATAGTAAGTTATTTTTATGCCTATTCGCTAGCACCTTCGAAATTATTTTTATGCCTCACGTTGCACGGACTTACTGGTCTGAACTGAGTAATCAACCCAAAAAAAAATTGTCCACGCGAGTAGCAAATAATCTCCACAAATGTAACGTGAGCAAACCAGTACGTATATCAGTATATGCACGCACCGGACCAGTGGCCCACGCGACAACGAATAGACCCCAGGGCCAAACGTTCGAGCGTACGTAGTACCGCATGAACGTACGTGCTAGGGGTGGGCAGAAAAAACCGATAACCGAACACCGAACCGAAAAAACCGGAACCGAAACCGAATAGACCATGACCGAAATGACCGAACAATAATTTGGTTATCAGAATCACTAACCGAATTTAATCAGGTAAATTCGGTCCTTTATACTAGTTAACCGAACAGACCGAACTAACCGGAAAATAGGCCTTTTTATGTGCAGTACGTAGGCTACTAGGCCCAGCCCATTATAATACAGTGGCCCAAAGAGCTTAGCAGCCACTTGCATCGCTCCATTCTCTAAAATAAAATTTGCATCGCTCCAGCAAGACTTCCCACGATCCCAACCCTAGCCGCCAGTGTCTCTGCCCACGACCACGTGCTTGTAATCGAGCCTCCTTGGAAGTTCACCACGGCGAGCCCCTCCTCCGGCTGGCCCCTGCAGCTTCCGCCGCCTGCCCATCCAAGTTACATCGGTCTGCTCCGGCTGCGGGCTGCCTCCTTGTGGCGCACTCGTCTACATTCTCATGGCCGGCAGAGCCGTCCCCAACTACCATGACACTGTCCTCCCGACCAAGCACTCCTCGACCTTCTCCTCCTTTCCCTCGTTGGAGTGCGGTCGCCTCTAGCCATGGTCCATGGCGTGTCGCCAGCAGCCGGCCTAGTCTCCCTTCTGAGTTCCTGTGGAGTATGTTGTACCTAGTTCGGTCAGATCGGTCTAACCGAACACCGGACCGAAATTTTCGGTGGACCGAACCCTCGGTTCCTACATATGCTCACATGAATTCGGTCATGATTTGTTGAAAACCGAAATACTTAAAAACCGAATAAACCGAACCGAATAAACCGATATACCGAATGCCCACCCCTGGTACGTGCTCTAGTACATATACACGTACGACGGTGGATCGACGAGTCCCACGAAACGTCGGCCTTTGAAGCCAGCCATCCACTCCACCCGTGGCACGGCGCCAGCCTCGCTCGCATGCACGGCGGGATCGGGTGCGCCTGCCCGCGGCCGGCATTTACTCCGCCCGTGTTACCGTTGCCAGCCCAGCGCGGCTAGCCGGCCGGCCGGACGTTACACCAGCCAGCCGAAACGCCACCTCCCCGCCATTTATGGCTCGCTTCCTGCCCCCACTCCGTCCGTTGCGCCACCGCACACCGGAGGCCGGGGCCGTTCGGGCATTTCGTGGGAGAGGGAGAGGGGACCGTACGGGCAATGCGTCGGATCGATCCAGAAAAAGACCCGCCCGCCCGCCCGCCCGTGAGAACCTTTCCGGCCCCTCATCCACTTTTTTCCACGCCAATACTCCTTCGTCTACCTCCACCTCCACCTCCGCAGCACGGCTGACAGCGAGCGCCGGCCGGGGTAATTGATCGCGAGGTAAATTAAAGAGATTTCGTGCAGCCAGATCCGTAGTGGGGTACGGGACGAAACAACGAGCCGGAGCGGCCGTCGGTGTCGTCGGCGGTGGGAGCGAGCCCCGTGTGCGAGTCAGCCCCACTTGATTTTTCCTTCGTTTCCACGCCATGCATTTTCTTCCACGAAACCAGCACTAGCTTTTACATGGAGTTTTCTGCAGGCAGCGGTAACAGAAGCGGACCCTGTTAGTGTTATCTGCTCTCTCTCTCGCTCCCCGTAGAAGTCGACCTCCCACACATGTCCCGCTTCATCTAGCACGCTCACCCTCGCCGTCTTCCCTAGTTATATCCACACCCAAAGCTGCCAGCCTCCCAACCCCTCCCTCCTTTCTCCACTCTCCTTCCACCAGTTCATGCCATCCAGCTCGCTCGCTACTGATCGATAGTTAGGGGCGTCGCCATCGCCGCCGTTGTGACGCAACGGCGGCTGTCTAGTTACCCGGCCGGGGATCCAGATTGATTGATCGCTAGCGGAAGCATCTCCGAAAGCCAGAATTGGTGATATCTCGCACGTCGCGATTCTTTCCTTCTTTGCGCGCTGCCGCCATGATTCCCTTCCATCTTGCCGCCCCTCTTAGCGTCCAGCCCTTTTAATGCATGGAGGAGTACTCCTCTCTCTGTCCTCGTAAAAAATCTGATAAATCGTCGGGATCTGGGAGGATCGCCTAGCTGTGGTTGGTAGGAGGATCAATTCTCGGGATTTTTAGCCCGAGAAAAAGACGAGTCTTTCCCTCTCATACTTCCCTCCTTTGTAGCTAGTCATCGAGGTCTGGTCTTGTGACAGACAGATGAGCTTCGGCGGCATGTTCGACGGCGCCGGCTCAGGCGTCTTCTCCTACGACTCCAGCGGGGGTATGCACAACCCCGGCCGCCTCCTCCCCCGCGCCGCCCATGCCCAGACCCGGCGGTGGCGGCTTCTCGTCCTCCACCGGCCTCTCCCTCGGCCTGGTAGACTTATATGGCTTCATTTCGTATACGTTGTTTATTGGTCTTAATTGTTCAGTTTTCTATCCTTTACTCCCTGCAGTGTTTAATTGCGTTGAATTTGCTTATTAGCAGGCGAACATGGAAGGTGGGCAGATTGGTGATCCGAACCGCACGGCGGTCTGCTGGGGAGCACCGGCAGCGCCGGCGACGGCGACTCGCTGGTGCGCGGCCGCGAGGACGAGAACGACAGCCGGTCCGGGAGCGATAACCTCGACGGCGCGTCGGCGACGACCTCGACCCCGACAACGGCAACCCGCGCAAGAAGAAGAAGCGCTACCACCGCCACACGCCGCAGCAAATCCAGGAGCTCGAAGCGTAAGCACCCAAATCTTGACTTGATATGAGTTTCGTTTTTTTTTCGGAATTTTGGTCAAGTGTTTTTCAGACCTAAACCGCTTTATACTGAGTACAATTGGCGTACGTGGATGGCGCAGTGTGTTCAAGGAATGCCCGCACCCCGATGAGAAGCAGCGGATGGAGCTCAGCCGGCGGCTGAACCTGGAGAGCCGCCAGGTCAAGTTCTGGTTCCAGAATCGCCGCACACAGATGAAGGTTCGTTCGTTCAGACAGATCGATGATCCCCATGTGTTTGTTTCCACGTGTTGATCGATCTGACAAGGTATCGTGTTGATGGATGTCAATGGCAGACGCAGATCGAGCGGCACGAGAACGCGCTGCTCCGGCAGGAGAACGACAAGCTGCGGACGGAGAACATGACGATCCGCGAGGCGATGCGGAGCCCGATGTGCGACAACTGTGGCGGCGCGGCCGTGCTCGGTGACGTGTCGCTGGAGGAGCAGCACCTGCGCATCGAGAACTCGCGCCTCAAGGACGAGCTCGACCGCGTCTGCGCGCTCGCCGGCAAGTTCCTCGGCCGGCCCGTCTCCGCCTCTCCTCCCCGATGAGCCTCCCGTCGTCGCTCCAGAACGCGTGCTCCGGCCTCGATCTCGCAGTCGGCACCACCAACGGCTTCATGGGTGGCGGCTCGGTGCTGCAGTCCATCCCTGACCTGATGGGCGGTGGCTCCGCGGGCATGCGCATGCCCGGCGGCATGATCGCGGCGGCCTGGACGACGGGACCGGCGCGGGCGACGCCATCGACCGCGGCGTGCTGCTGGAGCTCGGGCTGGCGGCCATGGAGGAGCTGGTGAAGGTGGCGCAGGTGGCCGACCCGCTGTGGCTCCCCAGCCGGCAGGACCGCGGCGGGTTCGACACGCTTCAGGATAGCGGGTTCCAGACGCTCAACTTCGACGAGTACCGCCGCACGTTCCCGCGCGTGCTCGGCCCCAGCCCCGCCGGCTTCGTCTCCGAGGCCACCCGCGACGTCGGCGTCGCCATTGTCAGCAGCGTCGACCTCGTCAACAGCCTCATGGACGCGGTACGTACTTTACATAGAGCAGAAAACCAGCACGTACTAACTAGTTGGATCGACCGGTGCAACTAAAATGAACGGGAGTGGCAATGCGATGCAGGGTCGGTGGTCGGAGATGTTCCCGTGCGTGGTGGCGCGGGCGAGCACGATGGAGATGATCTCGAGCGGCATGGGCGGCACGCTGAGCGGCTCCATCCAACTGGTGAGCATGCACGCACTGCTAATTCAACGTCTCGTGCTAGCTTCAGCTCGTGTGCCTGACTGACGATGTACCTACGTTAATTCCTGGTGTTGCAGATGCGCGCTGAGCTGCAGGTGCTGTCGCCGCTGGTGCCGATCCGGGAGATGACGTTCCTGCGGTTCTGCAAGCAGCACGCGGAGGGGCTGTGGGCCGTGGTGGACGTCTCGGTGGACGGCGTCCTCCGCCCCGACGGCGGCGCCGCCACCGCCCCGGCGGGGTACATGGGCTGCCGCCTCCTCCCCTCCGGCTGCGTCGTGGAGGACATGCGCAACGGCTACTCCAAGGTACGCTCGCACATCCAACCGACCCATCCGTGCCGTCATCAACCACACGTACACGCGCTACCCGTACGGCGGTTGCGCTCCTCGATCGGCTTAATTCGCCATGGCCGCCGCCACCGCCAGCACCATGAATCGGTTGCCTTGATTGCGGCTACAGTGGTAGGCACTGTCAGTACGTATGTACGCACACCCGGGCGCATTAAGAGCAGGCATGTACACGCACGTCCCGGTATTCTATGCACCCGCAGAAGGACGTGGACAGAGATGAGTCCAATGCTATAGAACCATTCGCACGGACCCCTCCTCCTCTTTCCCCATCTACAGTGCAAGAGGCGATTTTTGGGCCCTCCCCGTGCGACCAGCTCGCCGCCGGCGGATCCGCTCGATTCCTCGCCCTCCGCGGCCGCTCCGGCGGCGGGAGGACGGGGAAGCGACGGATCCCGGTGTGTACATAGCCTAGGTGTGCGTGGGGTGCTTGCCGGCGGCGCTGTGGAGGTGGCGGCGTAGCTGGAGAAGTTTTTGTCGGCGACGGTCCCTCCTCTGCTCTGGGTGCTCCGGTGGAGGCCCTTGGCGGAGCCGCCGCCTTTTGCGCGTCTACTGCTCCTTGGAGCCGCGGATCGCGTCCCCTCGAGCCACCGTCCGTGATGGCGGTGGTGGCTCTGGTTTGGGGGGTCCTTCGTCCTCCGCTGCGGCGGATGGAGGTGCTTTTGGTTAAGATCCTTGGGAGTTTGCAAGGAAGAAGCGCGTCGGCGACGGCGTTTTCGGTGGGTGATGCGGAAGATGGATGGCGTCCTCGTGCTCGTCTCCGGCGTGAGACGGCGAGGGCGAGCTGGCGGCTCGGAGCGATTTCCGTTCAACGTCAAGATGCTGGCGCCTGCGTCAGCTAGATTTTGCGGCGACTCAACATGGTTGTTCGAGCTGGCGGCTTCGGTGCGAGGTGAGCATGCCTCTTCTTTCTCGGCGGCGTGCCGGCGGTGCTGGAAGGTGGTGTGCTGCTTGGTGGCTCCGAGTTTGGCGTGCGTTGTGTGCGTTTCGCCTCTATTCGTGCGTGTTTGTGCTTGTTCTTGTTGATCTTGTACACGAGCTCCTTTCAAAAAAAAAAAGATGAGTCCAATGCTTCCGTCTGCAAGCTCGCAGGTCAATGCTCTCTCGCCGTTGCGACGAGCCGAGACGTGCACGTGCAGGATCAGTCGGTTCCCGTGCCGCCTGGCCTGCCGACGACTCCGCCGTGTTTTTTTATAAACTCCGGCCGCCGTTCGTATTCTGTGCGTCCGTGCGCGCGAATTGCCTGGATAGGTAGATACTGCAGTGGTAGTTGATCCAGTATTTTAGGGTTTTGTTTAATCAATCATGCGCGGCCTCGATTGTGCATGATGAATTACTTACTGTTTCTAAGCCTGTTGACGCCCACGTGACACCCTGCCGCGCGCGCAGGTCGCTGGAATCCAAACCTAAGCATTAATTGCATATCTACAGATTACGAGCGGCCCCCTGCACGATCGTGTCCCCGTACTGAGCGCGCGCTCGTGTTTCTTGTTTCCTAAGACTAGTCACAATGGAGAGTATCATATACTAGTATCATGCATATGATACTAGTCTATGTTACTACCTCCACAATGGGTAGTAACATATGTGTGGTATCATATAATACAACATTAATTAGGTTATAGACTCATATTGCATTGGAATCCGTTATGTTACGGTATCTACCTATGATACCACTATCACCTCTCTCATCATTAATTGCAGTGCCACGTCAGCTTTTCGCCAACATGGCATGCATGATACCACCTATGATACCACCATTGTGGCTAGTCTAAGAGCATCTCCACCGGGGCCTCCAAATTCGTGTCAGACACTTCCAATAGAGGTCCAATTGGGGTGTCGGACATGTGTCCGCCCATGTTTTCGACCGCGTCCACAGCGGCTCACCCAAACGTCCGCCCCCAAACAGTCTGACATGCCGATCAAAGAACAAACACCTTGTGGGCGGCACATTTTATTAAACGAGATTTAACAAACTTATAATTTAAAATCTAAATGAGATTTAACAAACTAAACATAACCACGCCGGTACCGGCTACACGCTACAGCGTCTAGCCAACCACTACACGCGCCGGCGGCGAGGAGAGATGCCGCTCCATGGCCTAGCGAAGGGGAAGAAGATGTGAACCAAGCGCCGGAATCATCAACAGACTTGCATGTCTCGATGATCCGGCGCGGGAAGTTTCATCTGCTATTCCCATCGGCTACGGCCTTTAGAAACGAAGCCTCGCCGTGGCTCAGGCTTCTGGTTTCGCGGCCGGCGCGTGGTGGGATTTCATCTACCGCCTGGCCGCCTGATCGGAAGCCTCGCCGGCTTCACCTTGCGCCCCCTTCTCCGGTGGCGGCGTCGCTGCTGACCAAGATGCGTCTGCCGTTTCTATAGGTAGATCGGGCAGCTCGGGATCGTCGTCGTCGTCCTCGGCTGCGTCGTCGTCGTCCGATGCAGATAACTCCGGCGTTGGTTCCCGCGCGCCGGTAGGGAGGAAGTCGCCGCCACAGCGCGTCTCGTACTCCGCGTCCACCACGGCGTGCCAGTAGGGCGCCGAGATGGAGTACTTGGGGTCGATCTTCTGCTCGTACGACATCGCTTGCCACTTCCGCATGATGAAGCCGGCGCGCTCCTTGCCGCTGAGCCGCGGCGCCACCGGCACGTTGACGGCGTTCCTCGTCCACCCTTCGGGTAGGGACGCGTCCCCCTCCACCGGCACGCTGTGGCGGCTGCACAGCTGTGCCGTCTCCAGCGACACGACCTACGGAGGCGCGTTGGCTGCGTCCTCGAGCCACCGCTCGCGTTCATACGCCCTGGCCATCTCCGCCTCCTCGTTGCGGCGACGGCGTTCCTCCATCTGCTCGCGGCGTCGCTGGCCGCGGCGCTCGCTTTCTGCCGAGAGGAAGTCGCGATGATGCCGGAGCTCGCGCTCCTCCGGCATCTCGCGGTTGCCTGCCTTGCTTGGCGGCCGATCTGTTGGTGGCGAGTTGGGAGAGAGGAGAAGCGGTGGTGTGGGGAGAGGAGGGTTGCGACGCGCCGGGTTTTAAAGGCGGCTGGAGGAGCGGGGTTGGGTGGCCTGCATTAACGCGGCCACCGGTTCGCCTGGCCACGCATTGACGCCGACGACGCGTGCGCAGGGCGCCGCCGTGGGCAGCCGCTACGACTGCAGCACGCGTCGCTAACGCATCTCCGATCTTTCTTCCCTGGGATGCTATTGTAGTTAGTGGTACTGTGCGTTCAGCTAGGGTTTAATTTGCAGTGGTCAACCGTGGTTTCGTCCGAATCTATGAATCCTCTTTCTGCATTCCACTATACTGATGACATCCATCATGATCAACAAGCTAGCATCAGCATGGCTGTTGCTGTTGATGGCTGGCGTCTAGGGGTCACGCGGCTTGTCCTCTTGCTTGACGTAACATATGTTGCACGTCCGACCTTTCTAGCTAGCACCGCTGCGTTGTCCATCGATCGATCTCACCGGCCGGCCTCCGGCGCCATTACTGCCTTGTCGCCGCAAGTGGCCGGAGCCAGCGGGGAAAGAAAGCTGCATGCATGGCAGTAACTGACGCCATCTATCTGCTGTTACAGGTCACGTGGGTGGTTCACGCGGAGTACGACGAGTCCGCGGCGCACGAGCTGTACCGGCCGCTGCTCCGCTCCGGCCAGGCCCTGGGCGCGCGCCGCTGGCTCGCCTCGCTGCAGCGCCAGTGCGAGTACCTCGCCATCCTGTGCTCCAACCCGCTCCCGTCCCGCGGCGACGGCCGCCACGAGGCCATCTCGCCCGTGGGGCGCCGGTGCATGCTCAAGCTGGCGCAGCGGATGGCCGACAACTTCTGCGCGGGCGTGTGCGCCACGGCGGCGCAGAAGTGGCGCCGCCTCGACGAGTGGCGCGTCGAGGGCGGGGATCAGGCCCGCGGCACCGGAGAGGACAAGGTGCGGATGATGGCGCGCCAGAGCGTCGGCGCGCCCGGGAGCCACCAGGCGTCGTGCTTAGCGCCACAACCTCCGTGCGCCTCCCCGGCACGCCGCCGCAGCGCGTGTTCGACTACCTCCGCGACGAGCAGCGCCGGGGCGAGTGGGACATTCTGGCCAACGGCGAGGCCATGCAGGAGATGGACCACATCGCCAAGGGGCAGCACCACGGCAACGCCGTCTCCCTCCTCCGTCCAAATGTAAGTATATCCATTGCTCATTCCATGCATGTGCAGCTAAAATTAATTCTTTCCACTATTTCTCCTTTTACACATCTCAGTTCCTTCTTGCTGTAGCACTATTTCTATCTCTCATCAATCTCTGCTAGCTTCTTCTGACACTTTTCTCCGGAACTAATTAAAACGTCTGTGCTTCTAACATTAAATAGTGGCAATTAAACTTAGTACAGACCTCCTGCAAGCAAAACAATGATAGTGTGTTAATGAGGATCTCATGCTAGTAGTATAGCTTTTGGAGATGTTTTGACAAGTGCCACCACCTCTCCTAGTACTGTACCACATGTTGCAGGTTCAATGGCCTTTACTGGTGATGCATGGGTGGGCCGGGGGAAGAGGACGAAGTAGAAAACTTCCAAGGAATTATTGGGCTGGCTAGACGAACTGGGGTCTCGGGGTAGCAGTAGGGTTGACATTTTGTGAGAGAAAGCTAGCTGTGAACTTTTCCCTACGTTTGGAGGCATGCAGCCATGCAGCCTATCTGCCCTTGTCCTTGGCTTGCCCACCAAAGCGTGTCAGCCTTGTCTCTATCTTCTCTTTGCCTTTTCAGATCGATGACATACCTTTTCATCCTTGTTTTATTTATTTTACCGGACCATTAATTCGCTTTCTGTACGTGTAAAGCTAGGCGCATGTTTCTTGATTGATAGAACATGAAACCTAGAAGAGGTAGTAGTACATATTTAGTTAGCTCTAAAATTGGCCACAAATCTTTGCCAGCTTATTTGTTGTTTTGGACCTTCCTTTTGTGCTGCATTGTTGTTTCGGAGTACTGCAAATGCATTAACACTACTATGTCTGAAAGCAATTGAATGTACAGTTATATCCATGTGAGGTGCATAAATGCTACTCCAATTAAGAGCTGTTTGGAAAGAGAAATGTTACTTTCTGTTGATTCTTTTGCATAGTACCGCCAATGGTTGATAAATTTCACCAATCTATATTGCAGGCGACCAGTGGGAACCAAAACAACATGCTGATCTTGCAGGAGACGTGCACCGACCCGTCCGGCTCACTGGTGGTGTACGCCCCCGTGGACGTGCAGTCCATGCACGTCGTCATGGGCGGCGGCGACTCGGCCTACGTCTCCCTGCTGCCCTCCGGCTTCGCCATCCTCCCCGACGGCCAGAACACGACCGACGTCGCCCCTCCGGACCAGGGCTCACCGAGTGTTCCTGGTGGTATCATCGGCTGCAACGCCACTACCGGGTCGCTCGTTACGGTGGCATTCCAGATACTGGTGAACAACCTGCCGACGGCCAAGCTCACTGTGGAGTCGGTCGACACCGTCAGCAACCTGCTCTCCTGCACCATCCAGAAGATCAAGTCCGCCCTGCAGGCAAGCATCATCTCGCCCTAGCTCCCTTGCTAGCGGGCATTTGACATGCATTCCGGCCAACACAGATACAACGCCGGCCGGATGCCATGTCAAATGTCTAACTAGCCTGGTCAGGTCGTGTGAGATTACAAAGCTAGAGGAAAAAGAAGACTTGAGCAAAACTTAGACCATACCGGCATTTTACAGAGAGCGAAGGGAATGCGGAGAGAACAATAAATTACAGTGTGTGGAGATCGAATTAAAATATCGGGTAGAGCAAAGTGAATGGGGCGTGCGATGCAAAGGGATTAAGTCAAGAACGAACCGTGCGCTTGGCTTGCAAGCTGATGTGGTGCATGGTTCGGGTATTGACTTGAACTCTGGTGAGAAGAAACCCTAGGGCTTCGTTTACTATTTATTTATTTTTTTATTTTTATTTTTTTGAAACGAGCGTTTACTATATACTAGTGGTGTGCTTAGTTAATCTATGGTTATGTGAAGTTTTCACGTTCTTAGCTCTCCAAAACGGGAGAATATATAATGTTTGAGTTTGTTTAGATTATGCAAAAAATGTTGGTCTGTGTTGGTATAGTGTCTTTTGATCAAGTACTTGATTAGTTGATTGTTTTATTATTGTGTCGTATTTAGTCCGTGTGAATCTTCTAAATAGTAGTCCGACGGAAATCTTAGTCCCCGCAACATACAAAGAAGTAGAAATCTTGACATAAACATAGATTAATGAATTTAGTCATGTGAAAGTTTAACAATTCGTAGATATATATCTGTACGTACTACTTATATGATTTTTATAATTCAAGTAAAATTAGCTTAGCATTTTACATATACCTCTTTATTAAAATTCAAGTAAAAATACGTTCAAGTACCACACCTTGTTCATGTCCATCATGTATATACTCCCTCCGTTCACAGTTCTCCTGCATTTTAGTTTTAGTCAATGTCAAACTTTGTAAATTTTGACCAAATACATAAACAATTAAAATATAATTTAATCTTATTAGAATCAACATGAAATATATTTTCATAATATATGCATTTGATATTATAGATGTTCATATTAGAATCAACACTACAATTTCTAGTACAAGTACACAGACTTTTTTTTTTATTCCACACACCTAACGTTTCAGCGTACGATAGTACGTGGAGGTAATTACAAAAACATACCACAATTGGGGCAGTGGTAACGGGTCAGTACCATTCTTGGAAAATTTTGCATGTCAGTACTATTCCTGGGCCTAACGACAACAAATCGTACTGATTTTTGACTAACTGCATTTTGACAGCGCTGCTGACCGATTGGGCCCACCTGTTAGAGCTGACTAGGCAGCAGACGTGGACATGGAGCTGAGGTGGATGTGGGGCCCACCTGTCAGCCCCACATTTCTCCCCAATTCCCCTCCTCTTCCTTTCTCTCTCCTCCTTCTCCTGTCTCTCTCCGCCGCCACTGCTCCCTGCTCCTGCTCCGGTCAGCTCGGGCCCCTCCGCCCGTCCCACGCCGGAGGCGAAGAGGTTGGGACTCGGTGGGTGGCGGCTCCGCCGCCGCAGATGCCGCCAACCAGCAGGGCCGGGCGACAAAGAGCAGCGCGCCCAGGACGCCGAGTCGCGACCTGCTCAAGCTGCGGGTCGAGGACAGCCGACGACGAGCAAGAGGCCATGGTCGTGCGGTCGCCGTGCGCCACCGAGACAGGCATGCCATGGTCGCACCGTCGTCCTCCCTTCCTCCGCCTCGGACCGCCCAGAGATGCGGTAAGACCGGATGTCGGCGGCTGCACCCCAGAAACACGCGCGGTCAGGTCTCGGTGGGTGGCAGCGAGGCCGGGTGAGGCCGCGTGTGGTGGAGCATGCGGTCGGGCGTGGTGCAGCGCGCGGTCGGGCGTGGGTCATGGCCAGACATGCCATGGCGCGGACTCGACCGGCGAGCCGCCGCCCTGCCTGCTCGTCTCGCTGGCGCTAGCCCGCTCTCGGCGAGCGTGCGTTCTTGTGGCCGGCCACCGGCGAGCGGTCGCGCAGACGGCGCGGGAGATGGCCGGAAAGGAGCGCAAGGGGTGGTCCGTCACGGTGCACGACCTGTCGGGGTCCCCCCGTGGCGCTCGCCTCCATGGTGACGCCGTTCGGGTACCTCGCCGCGGCAGCCGCTCGATGGCGTGCAATAACGGGCATACGGACCTCGTCGGAGAGCAGCATCGTGCCGACCACGTCTACCTCAGCTCCACGTCCACGTGGGCTGCCAACTAGACTCTTACAGATTGGCCCCATCGGTCAGCAGTGCTGTCAAAATGCAATTAGACCCGATTTGTTGTCGTTAGGCCCAGAAATGATACTGACATGCAAAATTTTCCAAGAATGGTACTGAACTGTTACCACTGCCCCAATTGTGGTATGTTTTTGTAATTTTCTCTAGTACGTGCTTGCAAGACTTTAGCATGCTTGTCAACATATACATTATAGTATATATATCCATCAAAGCTACCGTATCTTTATTACTTTATATACCTGTGTAACAGAACAACATCGATGTGCTATGGATATAGATCTACGTATGAATCACAGACGTAAGTACGAACTTATATTCACAGGTAACAGGTTTGATCCATCTAAGCTACACCAACCAAATTAGTTGCACACGGCCGGCCGACGACCGGTCACGTTGGGACTACTGGTGTGATCTGGTTGCAGTAGTGCAGTACGTTACGTAGCACTGCAACTAGAACAACAACTTCGTCGGTGCATGCAAGGCCGGTGGGTGACCTGGATTGTGTGGATCAGCCAAAACGGGTATCATATGCGTTACGAGGCGAACCTAGCTAGCTAAGACCATCCGCACCGTTGAATCAATTCAAAAAATATCGAAAGCTTCGAATCACTTCACTTTTACGCCAGTGCTAAAATCACATTCCATCAGAGGCCATGGTGGTTCATGCACCATGAAAACTCAGACAGAAATATAGCACACGAGGCTTCGGGAAAAGAAACCAAACTGGCTCTCCTGCCTCCCGGGTCGCTCTCCTGGGCGACTCCGGAGGCGACCCTAACCCTAGCCCAACTTCCGCGCCTCCTCCTTCCCCCTACCTCGCTGCCGGCGGCGGTCACCGCCGGGCCGAGCCCGTGCGGTTGACGGTGGCGGCGAGGCCCCCTCCTCGCGCAGCTGGCTAGTGGAGCAAGGGAACCGCTCGGGTGGTGGTGCGGTTGCGGAAGGCGATGATGCCCTCTGTCGCGGTCAGTAGGGTTCTGGCTTTCGCGGTGGTGCTCGTCTCTCTTCTCGGTTCGGTGGTACGGGGAGTTTCGACACCGGGGTGTGGCGACCTTGGACAGTGGGAACCGCGTCGGTTGGCGGACGTGCCGGCGGTTCTGGTGCTGGTCGGTGACGGCGGCCGTGCGGGCGGCGTGGTGATTGAAAAGGGACTTCTCGTGGCAGTGGTGCGGATGTCATCCTCGGCGGCGTTTCAAGCCCTAGGTGGGAGGCCTTGAGTCATGTCGAAGGGAAACTTTTGTCCGGGATCTCCCCGGACCGCGGCGGCGACGTCCATGGACGCCGTTTCCTTCTTGAAGGCATCATTGCGGCTCTCTCGGTCCTCCTACGTGCTCAGGGTGAAAATACAGACCCTCGGATCAGGCGCTGGCGGCGCTTTGGCGTCGTGCTCTTCTCGAAGACCTTGCCTTGGAGCATACGAATGGTTGCTTCCCGGAGGTTGGGAGGCATTGGCTGCGGGTGGCAGCCTCTTGCCGAGCTCTCTCTGGTAAGGTCTAGAACTTCTTCAGCACATCGACGTTTATTGCTTGCGGCTACCTGGTGCATGTCTTCAGCTTTTGTGGTAAGTGGCGGTGTTCGTCGGTGCTCGCTTGTAATCTCCTTGGCGTCCCTCTTTGAGGCCTCCCTGTTGAGCCTCTGCAACTTTGTGGTCAGTAGCAGCCATGGTCGGTGGTCGCCTGTAATCTCCTCGGCGTCCTTCTTTGAGGCCTCCCTGTTGAGCCTGTCTACCTGTGTGGATAGTGGCGGTGGTCTTCAGTGTTTACCTATAATCTCCTAGCTTGTGTGTGTGTGCAGGGTTATGTTGTATGTTAGGTTCAGCACTTTGTATTTTACTCGCCATTTGGCGTTATTAAATTAACGCTGGGCCTTTTCGGCCTTTTATCTAGCCGAACTTGGCTAATTTGACACAGGGTCCGGTAAGCCCCATTTGTCCTCTCCCACAACCACACCTCCCTGTTCTAAAACCTCTAATCCAGGCAAAAATATGCACGTAGATTTCATCACAAAAGTCATTACACATTCAACACAAATTCATCACATATTTAGCACAAATTTATCACAAAGTCATCACAAATTCAGAAATGAGTCAATCACACCCTTTTTCTTGGCCATGGAGAATCTACTTGTCATCACCAGATTTGCTCTTCCCCTTGTCATTTTCCGGGTCGGGTACCCCTTCAATATGCTCCAATAATGGGCCAACCTAAATGACCTTCTCAAGTTGATGATACAAGATAGTGCCCGACTCTATCTAGCAAATAAACAAACACACAACACATAATTAAAAGTGAAGCAAATGAAAAAAATGAAGCAAACAAAACTTGCATTTTGCATTTGGTCATAGAACCCACAAATTTGTTCAGAGAGTTTTGGATGCATGCCTATCTATGGCAGATAGACTCATTCGGTGCGCGTGGTATGGATTGTATGTGGACGTGTAAACGTGATAGATTTTTACCCAAAAATCTGAGGTCTTTGTTTCATCAACGGAATCCATTCTTGTGGCCAGCAAAAATTTGCACAATAACTCATCCTCATAGATAGAGCAGAGCCTAAGTCTCAATAGCTTTGGTCAGACAAAAAGGATGTGTATGCAGAACATCAACTCTCGGTAACGAAAAGCGCTCGACAAAGTCGAAAAAAAATTCCCTGCAAAATAGATCTCTCGGTAAAGGTGGTTGATGGAAAGGACACAACGCTCCACTTTGTTGATTGACAAGACACTCAGAAAGTTTTGACTTTTTTCTTCAAGTTTTGTCACATAGATGCATCTTTGCATGGTAAATAATATTGAAAATAAAAGGATTTTCAACCTTTTGTTAAAATGTTTTTTATTTCATTTTCGAAGTGTAAAAAATGGGGGTTTTATGAAACAAGTGCAAATAATGTGGTTCCAAATAACATTATTCAAATCTTTATACAAAGTAGACCTTATTGAATGGTTAATTGTAAATATTTTCATTTTTCTACTTGTCTAGCTACTTTTCCCATTTACATAAAGTTTGAGCGATTTATTGAAAGTAATTCAAGTTTTAGTTACAAGTGTGATATGGTTTGGTGCTGCTAGTCTTCCTTAACTTCTGAAGAGCATGTGCGGAAGAGGAACAGAGTATAAGAGCAACTCTATCAGATCCCGCATATTGGGCTGAACCGCAAAATTCATGCCAATTTGCGGTTCTTGACCCAAAAAAATGCCGCATTGTTTCTTTGTTACGAAATTCAGCTCTGTGTTCAGTCATTGCGCTGCTAGTCTTCCTTAACATTTTTGTCACCTGGTGTGGATGCTGTGAAATTCGGCTGTGTTCTTCCTGGTGCCGATCAAGTACTACTATAGGGCTTGGAGAATCGGAGGATCAGTTTTTTCCAATGACCAGCGTGGGCAACGGTTCGGCAAGAAAGAGGACGAGACCCAGCTGCCCAACCCCGACACCAGTTGCACTCGACACAATTTCTGGATCCTTCCCCTCTCTACAGTGCTATGAGCCGAATCGGAGGTGACTCGGCTTCTCCCGAAGGCCGCCGGCGTATCTGCGGGATTCCTCACCCTCCGCCGGACGCTCCGGCGGTGGGAGGGTGGGGAATCCCCGGATCTGCGCTCCGGTGTGTAGATATGGGGCTCGCGGGCGGCGCTGCTGTGGTGGGGCGGTTGGCGTCGTCGTTTTGGTGCTCTGCGGCCTCCCATGCTCGGCGTCGTCTTCGGCGGGGCCGTTGGGCTGCAGATGCGTCTCCGTCCTGCCATTGTTCTCTCCGGCGTCGGCGGCCGGCTGGTGACGAGTGTACGGGAGGCTGGAGGAGGGGTTTCGAGGCGGCTGCCGCGGGGGTGTGCGGTGAGAAGGCTGAAGATCTGGCCACCTCCGGTGAGGTGGTGTGGCGCTGGCCCCAGGTCTGGGGCGGATGGAGCTTGGGGTGTGCCCCCGGCCGATGGTGTATAACCGTCTTCAGATCCAGCTCGTCGGAGCTGGTGGTTGCAGCGGCTCTTCAACGCCTTCGGGCAAGGAGTTCTACCGTCCCTTTGGTGTGTGCTCCCGACGGCTGGTGTCTTCGTCGTCTTCGACGATGGAGGTCTCGCGCGTCTGGTCACCTCGAGGTTGAAGATGGATGGCTACAGCAGTGGCGTGTTCTGTTTCCTCTCGATGTTTTCTTTGCTTGTATCTGGCTGTGTACTGTGTTCCTTTCTGTATGAATACAAGTTTTTCCGTTTCAAAAAAAAAAAACCCCCGACACCTGTTTACTGTTGGATTCAGACGAAATTGTTGACCTCCGAACATTGGGGATGGGCACGGCATGTCGGGCTCGCTGCAGTCACCGCTGCACATGCTCGCGAATTGGCCGTGTGAAGCAAATTAGCTCGTCCATATCACACGTACACTCTTTGTTGTTGTGGGGGATAACACACGCACACTGTTCATCTGTTCACATGTAATCACTTAGTAGCATCAAAAGATTTCCTGAAACGCTTTCACCCGCACACACAAAAAACAATTGTGCAACGAAACTGTACTACTGGCGACAATTATTTCAGTATTGCCAGATGCAGAGCTACAAACTTGCAATGGCTTGCAACGAAATCCTTCACGTGTTGCAATTATGCAACTCGCGAACAAAAGGGAGCAGAGAGAAAAGGGAGTAACTGACAGTTACTGCGGCCTGTCGTCATCACCAGATCGCTGAAAAGTGAGGACAGGCTACTGATTCAGGCGCACTGCACTTGGGCAGAGAAAGATGCAGAAATACACACTCGGAGTTGCAAATACTGACAGTCCCGAGTTCATTTTCCGTGATAACCGGGGGTCGTATTGTGGCGTTCCAAAACGGGGTCTTGCCAAGTTGCCATGTTGGTCTCCACACAGCTCTATCACATACTCTACTAAGTTCTGCATAAGACGGAGATACATGTACACGTTTCGTCAACACTCAAACAGCATGCGTTTAATCCGAAAAGCAGCAGCATGTGTTACTTAGCTGTGATGACGGAGCTGCTGTAGCGGGCTGACGGCTTACTGTGTTGTTATACGTTCTTCACGTGGACCTGTTCCCAAACCTACCACCAGCCATTATTTCTTTCCTGAATCCATCAGAGGCGCCGGGTTAGCAAACAGCAATACAACCTGCATCCTTTTCAGGCAATATCAGTGCATTTGCTGTAATGCGACGACCGGTTCAGTGAGAGGAGCTGCTTGGAACTGGGCACTGATGCAGCATCTAGACTATGGGTTTGACACAACAAGGACGAACCGACGGAGACGAGACAGTTCGTTTCGATGCTACTTCAGTAAAGGTTTGCAAGCGAAGCACCATTGTAGGTTGAACTGACTGGGACAAGAGGCTAGAGGACTAGAGGAGGCACCGTTTTATCTAATTTGACGGACGGCAACAACTTCAGTAATCCATAAATTAACACCGCTGGTACTTGCAAGAGAAGATTTTTGTTTTGGTTAGATCGTCATATGAAAACGAAAAATTCTGACTCTTCAAAAGTCAGGATATCCAGTGGTGCACCTAATATCAATTAATAACCTCTAATAATGATGGTTTTCCCTCGAGCCAAACACGCTCCCTGGATCAATCCAACACCTAACAGGAAAGGCTCGACAGCAATGGCAATTAATCTCGACCGTACCAGACAAAGCTACCTAACGCGGCTATACGCTCTTAATTTCAAGTTAGCACTACTTAATTATGAATCGAAAGCTTGTGCAATGTCACCATACCTGTAGACCAAGAAAACCAAGCTCATATAGGCAACATACACGATAATATCCCCAGATCTATCAATTATGTGATGTATATAGGCATATGACACCTTCGTTGTTGTGGACCATTCAATAACCGTAGTTAGCCCAGTTGCAGACAACAAGACACCACATAACGCTTTAGAAGAGACTGATTAAATATCAGGGCATAAGTCTTTGGCACATTAAAGTGAAGCTAACTTCAGAGTTTTTCCTAAAAGAAGTAATAAACGGAACATTGAGAAGAAATAGAGGGCAAATGAGCTATCCACAACTGAAAGCAAAGTTACAAAGAAACTGATAGCAATAATGCTAGTTATCAAGGATTGGACTGACCGAGAGTGACCTTTGTATGTCAATTGGATAACACGCAACACGATCAATCTTGTACATTCAAACCTTCCGTTGCACTTTCACACCATAAATGTGGTCTGAGCTTGATTGATGTACAATGTGGTAACGCCATGCTGTCATCGGTACATGATAAGGAAATAGATCATTAACTATAGAGGTAATAACACCGGACATACAACAACTTGCGTGGTGCGTGCAAATTCATACAAAAACTTGAAAATTGGGGTGAACTGGTACATAAACTTGTGGTACAGGTGCAAAACTGGTCCAAATTGCTGTAATGAGGACATGTGGCGGTGTTCTTTTTGCAAAAATAGCCCCGAGTGCGAAAGAAATCCGCATGAGTCCCATATCCTCTGTTCTTTTCCCCGTCCAGCCCGGTGTGTGTATATTTTTGCTCTTGCTGTTTTCCCATTTGCTCGTGGTCGTGGCGTTAAATGGCTACGCCCGGCCGACGTGGACTTGACCTCGTACGCACCGCCACCAGCCCACAACCTCGTCTACACGTCACCGCTCACTGCTGATAACCAGATGACCATCTCCACTGCTTTACCCCGTAGCCGCGGATTCAATCCTCTGTCGCCTGGCCGTGACGGAAGGCTCGACCAGGTCCTCGCTGACGCTGCCACTGTTCTAGCCTAGATGGAGCACAAAAAAAGAGGGAGCTAGCTAACTCAGTCCGGTTAGCAGATTAACATATCCAGTTCGGGTTAAGAAAATAAACTCGGAGCTACTCCCTCCGTTCCAAATTAATTGACTTCCATTTGTCCACATGTGGATGTATCTATACGTGTAACATGTCTAGATACATCCATGTGTGGACAAATGGAAGTCAATTAATTTGGAACGGAGGGAGTAGCTTCCAATGTGAGTTTGCTTCTGCACATTCATTGTCCACGGGAGTGAAGCACCAAACCAGCTCATACAGGTTCATCGGACGACGCTGCGTGCAAGCTCATGCTCGAGGTCCTCGCCATCGTCGTCACCTGGTAGACGCGAAAAACACCAGTGCGGAGGCGCCGCCGAACACCGCCAGCACACCATCGAGACAAGGCTGCCGGTGGCCAGAAGGCAGCGAGCTACGCGCTCGGCCAGATCGTGCGCGCATGTACGCGGCGCCCCTCTTGCGTGCACCTCGGGCTCGGGCTGCGGGCGGCCAAGTCAAGTGGGTAACTTCAGCAAGGACGACGACATGGTGCTATCATCGGCAACCGCCACAGACTAGTGCCTACTCTGCCACCGCCTGCTCTGCTCTGCTCGCGGCCCGGCGGGCCAAGCATCGTGTCTTGCCTCCGTGTCATGCTTGCCGTCATGGGCGGACGCAGGGGAGGGCCGGTGGGGCCGTGGCCCACCCAGAAATCTGGTGAATTATTTTTTTACCCCCAATCTCACGGCCCATCTCGTGTCGCTAGAGAGAGGCAGTTCACGGTCATGGAGTCGAACGACCTAGCGATGCGCATCTCCCTGGCCCGAGTCGAGTGACCCAGCGACGTCCGACGACCTAGGTCCAACGGGCGCGGCTGCCCCTCCCACCTCCGCGCCCGGTCGGCCTCCCCCAACCGCCTAGGTCCAGATCCCCTCGCCGGCCGTCCCCTGCGTCCGCTCGGCCGCCGCTGCATCCTGCCCTCGTTTCCTCAGCTCCCGCCTCCCGGCTCCGGCCCCGCCTCCTCTCCCCATGAATGACGCTCCGCCGCTCGCCGCCTCACCAGTGAGGCGCAGTCACACAGAGTAGGAGCAGAAGCACAATAGCGGAGCAGCCACCAGCAGTGAGCAGTTTAGCAGGAGCAGCCGAGCCGCCCGAGGAGTATGCAAATTTCCCCATTATTTCCAAACTCAAAATGTCTGTGATTGTAGAATTTCTTATATGTTTCTATTGTAATCCTAGAATACTATAATTGGTTATGAAGAGGGATAGACATGAAGGAAAGAAGATTGCACCTTAGATGCTTGAGGTTTCTTTTGAATCATAGAAGGGGAACTTTATTGAACTTCTAAAATGGCTTGCTGAAAGTAATGAAGAAGTTAATAAGATTGTTTTGAACAATGCTCTTGAAAATTGCATCTTGAACAGTCCCTGGGATACAATTTTTTAAGTTATAATCATCCTATGATTTTTTTTTGGAGTGTGCCCACCCTTCAATTTGTTCCTGCGTCCGCTGAAAATTTTGTTCCCGCGGAAGTTTACATGGTGCCTCCAGACATGCGCACACGACGTGCCATAGCCATTTGACCCCACAAGCAAAGGGGGTAACAACTAACAAGGGAATGCGACAGCGAGAGAAAAAAAATATACAGGCACCACTTACCGGATTTCTATCGTACTCGGGGGTATTTTTGCAAAAAGAACAATGCCACATGTCCTCACTAGAGCAATTTGGACCAGTTTTGCACCTGTACCACAAGTTCATTGAACGCGAATTATTTGCAACTAGTTGCGGGTGCAACCCATTTCCGGATACCCCATTTCAAAGTTTTCAAAAATTGCGAAATAAATCATGCACATAGATTATGTTGAATCTTCTACACCCAGAAAATTTCATCCAAAAGTATGATCATGCGTGGCCTGTGCAAAAAAGACAAATGAAATTTTGAATAGTGTCACTTACTATTCAAACTTTCATTTGTCATTTTTGCACAGGTCGCAGGTGATCATATTTTTAGATGAGTTTTTTTGGGTGTCGTGATTTTTGAAAACTTCGAAGTGGGGTATCCGAGAATGAGTTGCGGGTGCAACTAGTTGCAAATTAGAGTTTCCCAAGTTCATGTACCAGTTCACCCCAATTTTTAAGTTTTTGTATGAATTTGCACGCACCAGGCAAGTTGTTGTATGTCCAGTGTTATTACCTCTTAACTATAAGCATCTAACAACACAAGCAAAACAAACAGTTCTTCACAAAAAAAGGGACAGAAAAGTAGGAGTAGATAGCAAAGCACAAGCAGAGTTAATAAGTCCCATCACACGAGAAGGCCAAATGAAAACTGACAAAGCACTCCCTGCTGATACATGCAAGACAATATTATTATTGCTAGAGGATCAAAATCTTACTATTTGGAATGGAGAGCTGACAGCAGGCCTGTTCAGAACTTGGATCAAACTGTGAATAAAACTGTGACCTGTTCCATGTGCTTAAGAAGAACCAGTACAAAATCATTGAAATTAGACCCGGTCAACAATGCACAAAAAACAAAAACAAACACCATCATTTAGGAAATTAAAACATCTGCAGGGAAATAAAGGGTAAACAAAAGATGGCAGCATCTTTTGCAGACAATGTCAGACATTATAACTGTAGGTGATGATATCATGTACCAACTGGTGGCTTGTAAGTTGCATGCACTTCAGAGACTTCAACTGATGTCTAGACGAGCAGAATAGACGTGGCTAGTTCTTCAGTTCAACACGTTCATTTCTTCAGTGTATAGTGCACAGGCACAACAGTGACAACACAGAACATATCAGCCCAGCTGCCATGGGCCGAATAAGGGCCACTTCTTTTGGGCTTCTGGGGCTGTTTCTAGGTCCCAGGCAGCAGAAGCCCAAAAGAAGGGTCTAGATTCTGCCGGGCTATTTTCCACTGCGAAACTGGAAACACGAAGGAACTGAGAAGCTGGTCTCGACTTGTTTCTGGATGGTTTCTCGAGCTTCTCAGCGATGAAGCGAAACGTTTTCGGTAAGTAGACATGTCCTTGGGTGAATTTACGGCCGATTGCCACTGCGAGGCCCGAGGCCGCACCCGTCCGTCCCCGACCTCACGAAGAAAGAAAAAATACCATCTCCCGTCCCAACCGTCCCCGACCTATCGTTCTCTCCCATCCCCTCGCCCACGTACCACCGCCGCCGCCGCCGCCGGATCCCTTCCACCCCGCCGCCGCCAGATCTTGCCAGCCCGCTGCCAGATCCCTCTGCTCCGGTGCCCTGCTCCGCCACGTCGGCCGCCTGAAGCTCTGCTCTGCTCCCAGGCCGTCGTCTGCTCCCAGGCCGTCGTCTGCGCCCTGCTCCGCCACGTCGTCTGCTCCCAGGCCGTCGTCTGCTCTGCTCTGCTCCCAGGCCGGGCCGGCCCCTGCCGCTGACCGATCTGTCATGTCCGCCGGCGGATCTTGCTGCTCCGCCCGAAGCTCTGCCCCGACGCATCTGCTCCTCACCATGAGAGCGCGCGGCACCGATCTTTTAAGTCGCCGAACGCCCGGCCCTCTGCCGCACGCTAGGCAGCAGCTCCTCTCCTCTCCTCCACAGCTCCACCACCGAACCTCCAGGCAGCAGCTCCTTGTTAGATTGATCTCAATTGACCGAGTCCAACGGCTCGATCAACTCCTTGATTAGCGCCCTGATCGGGGCGCCCGACACTTAATGGTCGGTGGGCCCCTGTCACCAGCTGCTATAAAGAGAGGTGGGAGTCGGCGGCTCCGATTATGAGGTTTGTCCGTGCCACTCGACTCCACCGACATCCCTACCGATCTAGGGTTAGCGCTGAGCTGACGGGAAGTACCACCACCGCCGCCACTGCTACCCACTGGCATCACCGCCTCCGTCCACCATGGCCGGAGCCCAGAGCGCCTCCACACAAGGACAAGGTGATGATCCTCCTCCTCCATCTCTCTATTCTACCGGTAATGATCTACCCTAGAGATCCTACGGGTCTATCAATGGTATCAGTGCACCTAGGGTTGTAGATCTTACTCGTGTAGAAAAGGAAAATTGAGATCGAATCCAATAGATCGATCAAGAAAAAGAAAGGAAAAGAATTTTCCCCGTGCATAGAAACCCTAACCCTAATTCGAAAAGAAAAAGGGGAAGGGCAAAGAAATCTCACCGGAGCCTCGGCTTACCGGCAAAGAGCGCCGCCGCAAAGGCCGCGCCGTTCCTCTCCAACCGACGGGCATCGGCAAGCCGAGCCGTCGGAGGAAGAACAGGGCAGTGGTGGGGTACACCTCCGCCACGGCCGAAAGAGAAATCCCTTTCGGGGGCAAAGGGCGTGCCTCCGAGCCACTGTTTTCCCCTCCTGAGCACGAGCTCGTCGACGCGGAGGAGCAGAGGAGGCCCTCCCGTGGCGCTCTCTCTCTCTGTTACAGTGGGGAGGGAGGTGGAAAGAAAAGGAGGGGAAAAGGAGAAATAGAAAGGCACGGAGCAGCGGCGTTCAACACCGTCTCCGGCGGCCGGAGGTTGGCGGCCGGCCTAACCCTAACCGCATCGCGCGAACACAACAGAGCCGCGGGAGCGAGAGCTGCTGGAAGGAAAGGAAAGAAGAAAGGATGCGCCGCGGGCCGCCGCCGGCCGTCGCCGGCCGCCGGCCACCGGCGTGCCACGGGCCGCCGCCGGCGCGCGGGGGTCTAGAGAGAGAAGCACGAAAGGAGGAAGAAACAGAAAAGAGGCTAAGTTTTCGGTCGGGAGCGTCTTCCTCGTTTTGATCCAGCGAAATCAACGGAGAACCGTCCGATCGTCACGCACGGCCAGGATGGGCTGGCGGCTGTGAACCCTAGCTCTCCACGGGCTTTGGGCCGAAAGCTGCGAGAGACCGCTGGCATGGGCCGTTTTACGCGCCGCGCGGGCGACAGATAGCGCGGTCGCTTGGGCCGCGTCTGCGTCCCCTTGGGCGGCAGATAGCGAAACAGGCCGTGGGCCTGGCCCACACACAGAACAGTTTCCGAATTTTTTTTTCAGAAGCATATAGTATTTGTTTTTTGTCCATTTTTTGGGCAAACTTCTTCCAGTTTTTTCTATTCAAATTTATCCAACGAAAATTTTGTTTAGAGAACTGAAAAGTGATAGAAATATTTATGAAAAGTATAAAGTTGATGAATTTTATTCATTTTTCCGCTGCAAATAGTTAAAAGCAATAAAGTGATAATTGAATTTTTTAAAGATGTGATAAAGTGAATATTAAAGTTCATGGAATTTTTATGTTTTCCGCTGCAAATAGAGAAATGTGCTCTTTTTAAATTTAAAAGGTCAAAAGAATTAAAAGTAAGAATTAAAGGAGCATGTTAAAGTGTTTTTAGTAATGATTATGATTATGTTATTTTATGACCAACGTTGTTAATAACATAATCATGATTTGTTAATCGTTGAACAGTGCAAAGTTTGTGAAATACAGAGAATACATTACAGTTTCTGCTGTAAAGTAAAAGGACTCTCTTCTAATTAAATTTGAACCAACGGGAAAATTTAATTAGAGAGGAGGAAAAAGATAAACACTTGTTTAACAGAATAATTATGGTATTGTTATTTTCTGACCAACGTTGATGATAGCAGTACTATAGTTATGTGAGTTCTATAGTCAAAGGGCTAGATCTCTGATAATTTTGCATGAAAGTGATCAATTTTTCAGAGAAAAGATAAAAGATCAAGAAATGCTCTTGAACTATAGAAATATAAATATTTCATGTTTCCGCTGAAATAGAGTTGATGATAATGTTATTATCTAAACAGAGTTCTTTATTGCAATAGAACTATTATCATCATATTGTTTATGAGTTTTATGCATTGATTCTATTTCTGCCCAACGGTGATGTAGAATTAGTGTAAAAAGATGATGTTTCATTCTAATTCTGCCCAACGGTGATTTAGAATATAGAAGAAAGTTTTAAAGTTTTAATGTGCATATCTTTAACCAGACCAACGTAGGGTTATTTTTATGCTCATTATTGTTTATTATTATTGAATATTTTCTCAGACAAAGATTCTCATGTTTTCATTCGTGAAAGCAAAAGAATGGGTACTTGTGACCCGAAAGATGACCTAGAAAGGTCATAAAGTGAGAGAGTATGTTCTCTCTAAAGAATGACTGCAAAAGGAAAAGAATTCTTGGATGTTAATCCAAGAATACAAATAGATCATCGAGAGTCTTGTTTGACAAATGTCTTTCATGTACTCTCCATGTAGAAAACAAATAAATCATTCAGAGTTTTGTTTAACGAATTTCTTTCATGTACTCTATATGAAGAAATTTTTTAAACGAGCAACATGAATGCTTAATTTGACCAACGTTGGATTAAGCATGTGTATAAAATAGTATTCAGATTTATTTCTGAATTTGATGATTGAATATGCAGTCTAAAGAGCCAATTGTGGCATCTATGTCTCTTAATTACCCGCATGACGGGAAAAGACGATAATAATACCCACGTGGTGGGAAAAGTCTGGGAAAATACCCGCATGGCGGGAGAATTTTTTGACAAAGGACTTATACTGTATGACAGGAAGAAGATGTGATGACTCATGTGTTTTTATATCGACCGCACACTTTATGTGTCATAGTTACAAAGCACTTAATGAGTCTAAAGAGAATAAAGTTACAAAAGAACCTAAAGATGAAAATGGCATGCAAGTGTGACTTGCAAAAGTACCATTGAGAAAGAACTCTTGTGAGTTTTGAAAAAGGAATAAGGAAAAAGTACTCCCATACGTTAAAAGATAACTTCATATTGAATAAAGCAGATAATCAAAGTTTCGAAATTGTGGCAAAAAGGTTCTTGCCACATTTCGAGGGGGAGATAGAGAATGTTACAGTATAAACTCCCCTATACTTCAGATAATGTGATGCCCCTAAGTGATCTATGATGAATTGTGATCGTCTGGGGAGTACGACGGTCATAATAATGATACCCCTAAAGTAAAGAGATAGATTTATTCCTGGATCTTTTACAGCTCCGAAAGGAGACTAAGGACGGTACTCAAAGTGCCATAAAGAAGACAGATTGACAGGTTAACAGAATAAACCCAAATAAAAGGATTAAGGATACACCATTTTGGAGAAAACGGAGTAATCTGGGGGAGCATGGTATGAACATACCTAAGGCTCGAATAGATTTTATCTGGGGGAGACTTTACAATAGAGATGAACAAGCAAACATGGATCTTGTGTTTTAGGTCCTTGTAAGAGCTATAGCAATAGAAGACTACAGAATTAATTGCCTCTAGGCAATGACAGAACAACAACATCCCCATATGAGAAAAACAGATGACTAAAAAGTCTATATCAGAGAAATTTAAATGGAGGTTGATCCCACCTCATTTACAAAGATTATAAGCAGCGCTCAATCGATTTTGACAAGTGTGTACTTGTCTTAATGATTAGAGACTATGTGAATCCCGACGATGTTTGGGACTCATAAGTAATTTCCAATGGAGGCAAAACAGTAGGCTATAAAGGGTCTACAACGCCAATGTGACTCCAAAGGAAATATGTAAAAAGCGATTTTAAATCAAAATATTTGCGCTAAGAGAATAAACAGATTATAATGAGTGATAATGACACATAATGATCTGAGTTACATCAGATGAAAGTAAAGAACACAAGGGATCTTACGGACTAGAACAAGTCTCTAGAATCAGAAGTTATTTTGGATTAAAAAGAATGAGAGGACAATCGCTTTTCTACAAACTTATAGAATGGGAAATTCATTCCCTAATCCTGTGTATGTGGATGATATTCTACTTGCTAGTGGTGATGTCAATCTACTACCGGCAGAGAAAAGAAGTTTTTGTCCTCAAAAGAGTATTCTCGGTAGAGTGTCTGTCGTTAAAAGTATCGAGATTTACTAAGAAAAGAAGAAAAGGGGTATTAAAAATATCGCATGGACATGCTGAGAAGAAGTCTCTAAAGCATGCACATCGAGAAAACCTACGCCTGTTCTTATTGTCAAGGGTAATGGAATTGGGAACTTTAGTGTTCCAAGAGATAACATAGAACGGATCAAATGGATATGGTACCATATGCTTCAGCTGTTGGAAACTCAATATTACCCTGACAATTCACATATCCGGGTTGTTTTGGCAATGTCCAATCCAGATATAGATCACTGGAATGGAATCAAAGATATCGGCCTCATGCTAAAAGAAACAGAGTGCTCTCAAAAGGTTGTGAGTACGAAGATAGATCTATAAATGTGCTCTCAAAAGGTTGTGAGCACAAAGAAAGAATTTGTGAAATGTATAGCGAAATCCACAATTGTCGCTAAATTTCACATTTGGAGTTTTTGTGTGGAAAAGCTCCAGAGAATGAAATGATTGGCATCAGTGTGATGAAAAGACATCTTATAGCATGATATAAGGTCGAGGGATAGGCAAAATGGTTAAGGAAACCTGTACCCGGGATTGATAATGGTTGACAACAGCAATAACCATTAAGTAATTCACTCCTAAGACAACGAGTCAAGTGTGGTGCCAAACACATTGACACAGAGTTATACGTTGTAAAGGAGAAAGTCCGGAATTATGTTAAAATGCTTGGAGCATAAGAGGAACAGATAAAAGAAACACACAAGTGTTCGCAGATCTGCTAATTAAAGGCTTACCGCCCAGTGTGTTTTAGAGAACACATAGTCGACATGGGTTTTTATGGTATAGTCTATATTATTTCCGGACAATAAAGAGGCCCAAAAAAGTTTAAAGAATCTATTTCAAAATAGAGACGTATATTGTAGCTGTCTGATTCTATCGGCAATGAGCTGTGACGATGAAACATGCTCTATGTACTGATCCGTGATGAAACAAGTAAAGTATAAAGTTAAAAGTAAAAGTGAGATCAAAGGGGAGAATGTTAGATTGATCTCAATTGACCGAGTCCAACGGCTCGATCAACTCCTTGATTAGCGCCCTGATCGGGGGCGCCCGACACTTAATGGTCGGTGGGCCCCTGTCACCAGCTGCTATAAAGAGAGGTGGGAGTCGGCGGCTCCGATTATGAGGTTTGTCCGTGCCACTCGACTCCACCGACATCCCTACCGATCTAGGGTTAGCGCTGAGCTGACGGGAAGTACCACCACCGCCGCCACTGCTACCCACTGGCATCACCGCCTCCGTCCACCATGGCCGGAGCCCAGAGCGCCTCCACACAAGGACAAGGTGATGATCCTCCTCCTCCATCTCTCTATTCTACCGGTAATGATCTACCCTAGAGATCCTACGGGTCTATCACTCCTCTCCTCCATTGCTGAAATATCCTGTACATCAAAACTAGAGTAAATGATGATACTATGGTCTTTTTTATTGATGTAGGATTTTATTATTTTGACTAGTAGTCTACATTCTGAGACCGTTGGGCTAATTACACGCATGATGAATGTTTATATTGTTGAAACTCTCCGTTCAAAAAATATTGTTGAAACTCATGTACATCATGTTTTTTTCTTATTTCTAGCTCATTTCCTACTAAAAACTAGCTTAACATCACTTTAGTAAGTGTACATATCAAATTCAAGGGCATAACAGACATTTCACAACTCATCACATCAAATAAGCAAAACTGGATAAGCCCAAAAGAAGTCTCCCTTTAGTTTCTGGGAGTTTCTACCCACCGCAGTTTCTCCCTGCCGGAATCTATAAGCAGGCTTATGCTTATGCATAAGCCCAAAAGAAGTGGCCCTAAGCCTGACTACAGCGCTACAAGAACATTCATCATGCTGTTCTAGACTGAAAGAAGAACTCATCGTGGTATGCTTGCTCCGTATTTTCAACAACAGTGCATTTTGCACTGTCTATTGATTGTTCTTTCAATCTGTACCAACCTTGGTTCATTGCATCGACATGGAAGCCAACCAGCCAGCAGTGAGACCCCATATACATATGAACATCTACTGTTTTGCTCTTTTTCTGAACAGGAAACAAGAACAGTAAATAAATTTTATTCCATAAGGATTGTAGATTTTCAGTACTTCAGAAATGTAAGCTGATTAAGGTGGTATGGTTTCTCTGCAGTCACAGAAATACCTATAACAGACAAGTTCTGTTTTTTGACAAAGCTCGCAGATACAAAGTACATTTGAATTGACTTTGCATGTGTTATGAATAGTGGTATCGGCATTGATTGGACTGAAAAACATCTCATATAAGTAGCTAATGACTTACTAGCATTGAAGCTAATAGGTAAAGAATGATGCTAGACTAGAGCGATTTCCCAGGTTGCACGGTTGTTGATCCTATTCTAAGCAATTTTCGCCTGCACCAAAAAAAGATTGTCCAAGATAACTCGGAACACGACTTCCTTCGATGGGCTCCAGCCTCCAGACAAATCGGATGCTGGAGTAGAATGCCTGCTTACTAATTGCTTCGATCACTTCTCCATATCAACCTTCCAGAGTTTCAACACGTACACCGACAAGGGTGTCGATGACTTGAGTGAGGAATGGTCATGTGCTAGAGGCTGTACCTTTGGAGTAAGACCTCAACAAGGGGGTGTGCAGTTTAAATGTAAATGACGAGCATGGAGAGGCCAAGGTCATTTGTAAAATAAACCTAGCAAAATGCAATAATCCTCAGTTAACAAAGTATCTAGGGTGGCGATTACATGGCTAAATTTCAGCCCAATCCTTCACTTACAGAGAAGCCCAACCTTGGTTAATTGCATAGACACGAAAACCAGAGTGGTGAGACCCCATCCATATGTTAACATCTACAGTTTTGCCCTCTTTCTGAATAGGAAACTAGAAAAACCATTTTTTAGTCAAATGATTGTTTCTTTCCAGTACTTGAGCAATGTACTGAACGATCAGTCAAGCTGATTAGGCTTATATGGTTGCTCTGCAGTCAAGTCTAACTCAAAAGAAAAAACTCCTGTAATGTTTTATGACAAGCCTGAAACGACAAACTACAACCAAATTATTTTTGCGTATATAAGTAATTGTATTCTGTATTGATGTTGATTAGAAAAAAACATGCCTCACATAAGTAGGTAATGACTAATCACATTAGGGTAGACCTGCTCCGGATTAAGATGCTAATACGTAAACGACACTAAACTAAAGTAATTTCCCAGGTTGCCAGGGTTGTAGGTTCTACTACCTCCATACCAAAATATAAGATGTTTTAGCATTTTTCAGATACGGATGTATCTAGACGCGTATTAGTGTGTAGATTCACTCATTTCATCCCGTATGTATCCGTATTGAATTACCTAAAACATCTTATATTTTGATACGGAGGGAGTATTCTAGAGTCAACTATCCCTCTGGACTTGGAAGTGCAACAGACAGCACGACTGTGAGAAGATAGTTCACAAACACTATGATTTAGTCAAACGCAAAAATTCTCAGTTAACAAAGTATTTAGGGTAATGATTAAGGCGGTAAGGCCTAAAATAAATTCAAGCCAATCCTCAAACATAGACAGGCCCTAGTACACACATGAAAGGATCCAAAGGGTAATCACCGTAATAGAATAGCTATTAGGAAACACCATAATAGCGAACCTGAAATGGATTTTTTACAAGGATTATTTTTAGCTTACATTACTTTGCCCTAAGATCAACATTACATTGAATCTCTAAGTCATAAATTATAACATGCAGATACCAAATTATTGGCAGGATTAAATTCTGTTAGACAACTGGTGCAAAGTTTTGAGACAAAACACCTTCATCTTTGTTTTCATGCAGGTCATAGTACATTTTCTTCATTTATTTACCTTTTAAATAGAAATTTCTTCCACTCTGTGTATACTGAAACTGGATGCAAACGTCAACAATTTCATTCTGATATCTTATTATGGTTGATCTTCCATCCAATATACAATATGTTAGAAAACATGAAATGACCAACATAACGTTGACATAGTGATATTCAATCCGTAAACACAAACAGTTTTCTATTGGGCCAAATGAATAAAACAGATCCACTCTTTGTGTTAGAGTACTCACAGGTCAAAACACGCAGATCAGATTAGCTTGGGAACAGAAAGGAATGCTTCTTCCTATGCCTGTCTAGCTCGGGAACAGAAAGGAATGCTTCTTCCTATGCCTGTCTCTTCGCACAACAGGTGCAAACAAAGATGCGAACAGCCATTTGGTGCAGACGCATGGTATTGGTAGCACCCAGGATGATCACTTTCAGCAATTCAGAAGTGTCGTCAGTTTTAGTATGATACCTCACTCCAATTTTCACCTCAATGTAGCCTTCTCCCATCAAGATCAACACACAACGATGTTGACACTAGGATGAGAAAGCAATCTTCCCAGATGGTATACCCATGCCAGTTTCATAAGCCAAGCTTCCCAAGTTGCCATCGTATGATTCAATTCCTCATTCAATGTAGAGTGACTCGACACCAGAGTCCTCCCCGCTATCGGAACCATCATCATCACTACAATTTTTTCTCTTTCGGCCCCCAGCATCGCCAAGAAACTTCTCCCGCAATTCTGCTCCTCCACGACGACTCCCACCAAGCTCATCCCATCCACGACCCATGCTGGTGAACATACGATCCAAATTGGCCTTCTCTCGGCTCATCAAGAGCAGCTCCTCCTGCTTCGTCCTTACATCGTGTATCTCATTGGAATCCACGAGCTCCCCTTTGTAGTACGCCTCCCTGAGGAACACAGTGTGCAGCTTCCCCTGGTTTCCCCTAGTGGAAATGTAAAATATGCCCTGGTACTTGAGCAAGAACTCCTTAATCTTCTTGGGCACACCAAGGGCGTCGCGGAAGAGCGCGAGACGCTCCAGCGTGGTACGCTTCTCAATGGTGAGACAGAGCAGCTCGTGGACGGCAGCAACCGCGCGCTTCTCCATGCGGCGCTGCGCCTCGAGCGAGCGCAGGTCGTGGGCAGAGACGTCCACGTACGGCGACGCGTAGGGGAGGCGCTGCCACTTCCAGACCGCGATGCGGAAGTACTTGCCGATCTTGAAGCCCGGCGGGAAGCGGGTGGGGAACGCGAAGCGAGCGTCCTCCTCGCCGCCCCCGGGAGCGCGGTGCTCGCGGTAGTGGCGCTCCCGGGAGCGCTCGACGGCGGCGATGGTGAGGTCGGGCGGGTCGTCGGGGGAGGGCACGAGCTCGACGAACCCGTCGGGGGTGAGGCGGAAGAGGGCGGGGTTGGATTGGATGATGGAGTCGGCGAAGTCGTCGGGGAGGCCGAGGTCGCGGCGGAAGACGCGGATGTTCTCGAGGCGGAGGCGGTGGCGCGGGGGCGCGAGGAGGAGGAGCTTGCGGAGGCGGAGGATGGCGGCGGGGCGGAGGGAGGAGATGGCGTCGGACTCCTGGCGGAGCGCGGCGGCGGCGCGCGGGGTGAGGCGCACGTGCAGGATGCGGTGGACGGGGTGGAGGAAGAGGTGGAAGGCGTGCGGGTGGCGCAGCATGAACTGGCCGGCGTCGAGGGGCGAGAGGCGGAGCTGGCGGCGCGCGAGCGCGCCGAGGCGGGAGAAGGAGACGGAGACGGCGCCGCTCCCGGCCGAGGGCGCGGTGGGGGAGGCGGAGGCGTAGAGGAGCAGGGCGTGGAGCGCGAGGAAGCGGCGCACGCGCTTCTGGACCTCCATGATGTCGTCGAAGGCGTGGTCGCGGACGCGCTGCTGCTTCTGGGGGAGGGAGGTGGACTTGGAGGAGTAGCTGGCTTCGGCGGCCCAGACGGGCGCCGCCGCCGCCGCGCGGAGCGGCGGCCGGAGGGCGGCGATGCTACGGAGCATCGGTGTTTGGTTTGGGGGAGGTTTGGGACGGGTTTGGGCCGTGAGAGAGAGTAGCGTTCGGCATGGGATCGCTCATTTGATATGTACATGGGCTCATTGGATATGTACAACATTATCTTTCACTTGGATCTATTTGGTTTTGTTGGACATCCTCGGGAGATTTCTTCTGCCTTGTCAAAAGTCAAATCAACCGAGCTCGCATCATTCGCTAAAAAAACTAGACCCACACCGGAGCATCTCCACCCACATCCACCAAATTCATGTCCGGCATGCTCAATTGTGTCCTCTTTGGGATACTAGACATGTGTCTGTCACATTGAGGGTGCCGCCCAATGGCGCCCCCAAACGAGGGCTCATATCTCTTTTGATCATCTTTTGATCATTTTGCAAGAAAAAAATCTACGTCGACTATAAATCCAGCAACCAAATCAAAGGGAGGAGCAAATAAAGTCTCGGTCATGTTGGCCGGCATAAAACACGCACCTTGCCCAGTTGGGGCGTTTAGCCGATCATGTTGGGGCCGCACTGACCGAAGAGCTGGCCTCGGGAAGCCGTCGAGTCGGCGCTTGCGGGGTGGTCTTCCTCCTCTCCGACGGTGGTAGTTGCGGGGTGGTCTTTCCCCTCTCCAACAGTGGTGGTTGCGGGGCTGAAATCGTGCGAAGATTAGCATCGCCTGCTTTTAACGCCGTTAACAAAACATTTCAACTTGGCTAGAGCTACCCGAAATAACCCAGTTCCACTGGGACTGAGATCGCGCCATGTGCCAGCAATTACAGATGTGATAAAGAGTAGCTAGCATTTTGGCAGCACATTACGCCGCAGCTAGCCCGCGAGCTCCTTAATGCAACATGGCCTGGAAGCTAGCTATGGTAGCTGCAACTGCAAGCTCTCACTCAGTCTGTCAGTCACACACGCTGGAGAGAGTGACGACGCCGTGGAGAGAGCGACCGGGCCATTGAAGCTTTGAAGGTTCGCGGAGGTCGACGATCGGACGACGTGATAAAGACGCACGGGAACGTTCGGTACAGCGTCGACGGTTGCATTTGCGACGTGACCGTTAGTTTTAACTGCGGACCAAGCTGGCACGTGCACCGGACGGATGTCCATGAAAAGGCTCCATTTACGATGCGGTCGGTTGCGGCGCAATGATTTGCGAGATCGCTATCACTTCCGGTGTGATGCCAACAGGCCGGAGGATGGCTTGCCCCGGGTCCAAGAGAAAAAAATCCTTAATATTGAAAAAAGTTACTCCATCCGTTCCTAAATGCTGATCGAGGACCCGGGGCATTTAGGACGACAAAAACATGTCATCCTTGACCCATCTGATCAAGGACGATATGTTTTTGCTAGCTGTTAGTTTCTCTCATGTGGATGCCTTTAAACTCAAATCAATGTTAACCGGATTTTCACATGTGATATTTCGTTTGCCCTTTTATTTGAGAAATGGATACTGTCGCAGCAGTGGAACATGGGGTTCCCCTAGTACTGCCAAAGTGGGTCCACCCCATGTGGGCCCAAGATGAAGATGGACAAGACCAAGACTCAAGTCAAGCTGGCGGGTTCACCGTCAAGACACGCATGGCCTACGTCGACTAAGGGCTCCGGTCCTGGGGACCTTCCGGGTCCCCGAACCAAGCAAGAAGGCCAGGAAGGACCCGAGAGCCCGAGTTCCCGGCAGGAGGCCAGGCTCCCTCTCGGGTACTTCCCCACGTCCCTGTGGATAAGCACTCCACCTCACCGCGGAAGACTTGGGAAGCAAGGCGAAGGCAGCGCGGGCGGGAAGCACGTCCCGTGGTGGTGTCAGCTCCTGTCCACCCCAAGGCGGACGCTCCCACCTAACCCAAAGGAGACGCTAGGCTGAGGAGAGGCCACGTCTCCTCCTAAACTAGATGAGGAGGGTCCTTCACCCCGAAGGTCCCTCATGCCCCTCACGTGACCCTGTGGCAACCCCTTAGCCTATAAAAGGAGGACCAAGGCACGGAGGAGGGAGAGGTCGAAGCAAGGACGAACACAAGCTAGAACCAGAGCAAGACTAGACTAGGGCTGCGAAGGTAGAGAGGAAGGTGATCTCCTCCGGGTCAGGATCTGTCCTTCTTCTACCTCCAGCCAAAACCCTTCCGGGTACCCATCCGGGAGGTTCCATTGTAAGCCACACTATGAAGAACCCATCAATCCAGACATGCAGGAGTAGGGCTTTTAGCCTCCGGGCGGCCTGAACCTGGGTAGCTCCTTGTGTCCCTTTGGTTGCATGCTTTGATCGTGGAGAGGAGAGCTTGATCTAGACTCCGCCCAAGAAGACGATTCTCAGCCTCCTTCGCGCCCCGTGCCGAACCTAAAAGGGGGTATCCTATACTCCCGGTGTCCGTGCAACGAGACACGACATCTGGCGCGCCAGGTAGGGGGCGCAAGCGCTGGATTCGTCTTCTTCTTCATCGACCTCAAGTTCATCGTCAAGTTCATCGTCAAGTTCTGCGTCGAGCTTTCAGTCCGTGTCAAGATCTGCTCCAAGCCCCAGCGCCTTCGGAGCAGCGTTAGTTTCGGCTCTCGCGAAGAGAGGTACCGAATCCGACGTCCAAGATGACAAAGAAGAGAAAGGGAAAGGCAGCCTTGAGTTCCTGCGGTACCCCGGCCTCGGTTTCGTTCTTGACGAGTCCTCGCCAGCACCTGCCGCTAAAGATCGCGCCTTCGGAGTCCACTTCGTCCCTCCAGCCGCTTATGTCAGCTCTCTGGTCAGCAAGGGAAGACCTGAGGAAGGTGCCACGAACATTGATGTCCCTCTTTCCCCATGGACGCATGGAGCGAAGGAGGAACTCTGTTCCGACGCGCCGACCACAGTGCCGCTTCCGGAGGAGGAAAACCTCGACCAAGACACAAAAGGCGAGCCTCGGCAAGAAGATCCTCTCATCTACGTGCCCCAAGAGCTCAAGATTCCTCTGCGCAAAGATGGCCAGCCTGGAGTGTGGTGCATGTACCACAGATCTGACCGGCACAGTCTGGAAGATTGCCGACAGTTCAACGACATCCAGATACGCCAGAAGAACGGTGATTGCTATTCATGCGGAGAACCAGGACATATCAGCCGAGATTGCCCTCTCAACAAGAAGCCCAAGAAAGCCAAGGGAGTGCCACAGCTGGGGTTCCTCAAAAGGGAAGATCTTTCCGGACCTTTGCCAATGCATCCACTCAGACTGAAGAGCCCCGGAACCTTGCTCACTACCGGCGCCCCCACAGACACAAAGCAGTCAAGGGCAAGCTGCAGCTAGCTGGGATCAAACCTTCATCTGCGGAGATTGGCCCACGGAGAATGGGATCTCCCGGGTCACATCGTCACAATACAGCCAGGACCAAGTGGACCCCCTCAGAAGTACCGGATTGCTAAGTGGCTAGCATCAGGATCCCGCGAGTAAAGCAGCTTCAGGGTCTCCGGACCGGCACGAGCCAGCAAGATTGACGGGTCACCAAACAAGGAACATCCGGGTCCAGGAAGCTAAGACAACCGTGGGGTCTCCGGACCGGCGTCTCTGATACGCCAGCAAGTCGCCGGATCACCAGTTGGGTGGTCTCCGGGTAACTCGAGCAAGTAACACAATGGTCTCCGGACCGGCGCAAGCCAGCCAGTCATGCCCTTAGTCGGCATTGGAGGCTATCTCGGTTGGAAACCTTGTCCCCGCCAAGAATTGCTGGGCAAGGCAGAATTATGTCTGAAACACGGCATAGAAGACCCGCCTTGGCGGCAGCGCGACAGAACGATTACCGAGGTAGCCAGAAGGAGTCAAAACGCGAGCTAAGTATAAACGTGCTTGCACGGGCTTGTTCCCGGGTACATCTGTTTTATGTGCTTTGGCTAAGGCGAAAGCGGGCGTTCTCCTGGGGCAGCGCCTTCGCGATGACACTGTCAGTTTCCCTCGGGCAGTGGAGTCGTGGGCTGAGGTCCGTGCGGTCAGGAAACGGTGGGTCCTTTGGGGGGTTGCGCCCTGTGTCAGCACTTCAGATCAGTCTGAGTGCCCACGGCTGGTTAGCGCTCACACCTTTGGATCCTTCCCGAGAGCGTAAAGCCCCCACGAGTACGATAAAACTTATATACTTTGGGAAGAAGTTATTTACATTCAAAAGCATGAGTTCATAAGCCAGTTGGCAATATCAGTACAAAAGCATGGTTCACGGCCCCTGGTATTGTCCTTTTCAGGACTTCACAGGTTCACGGGTCGTCTTCTCGGGAAAGGCGCTTCAAGATCTCCTCCACCTGGCGGGTTACGTCTGGAGGAAGCGGCGTCCCGGGTTCAGGCGCCTCCAGCTCGGACAGCAAGGAGAGCTGCGGGTGCGTTGGCGAAGCGCTGTGACAAACCGGGTCGTCACCTGCCTCACTGCCTGTTCCCCAGCAAGGCGAGTGGCTCTGCTAGCCTGCTCCTTGATACCCTTGATGAGCGAGGCCACGTACTTCAAGAACCCGGGATAGCGGACGAAGGAAGTGGAATGGTCGGCCATGAGGACAGGCGGAGAAGGCACTCCCAAGTTCGTGAACTCCTTCACGATATCCAAGGACCCGTGGTTCATCTGGAGCAAGATGTTGTGATCATCGCGGCGGTGGTGAGCGAATCGTCGCTGTTCTTTCTCAAGTGCACCCTTTGCTTCCGCCAGCTCGACCTGCACTCCCTTCAGCTGGTTGGACACCTGCTCGTGTTGATGCCACGCAATCTGAGCTTGGATTTGGACGCTTCCATCGCCGCACGCCCGTCAGCCAGCTCCTTTGCTTCTTTCTTGCGAAGGACGGTCATGCGCGCATCTTTGTCCTTCCAGAAGTCATTGCATCGCCCAGATCCCGGATCTTTCTTTCCATGGCGACGCGGCCAGCCGTGGCCTCTTGCTTGAACTTCTCAGCTGCTTTGAGGGCCTGCTTCTGCGCCTCGATCGTGGCCGTCATCGCTCGACCCGGGCGGACAAGCTGTCTCTTTCGCCCCTAGCTCTCTGGAAATCCGAGAAGGCCTGTTCTCGCCTCTCCCTCTCGCTCTTGAGCTCGCTCTGGAGTTTGGAGACCTGCTTGCCTAGTGACGAGCGGCTCTGCTTTTGGCTCGAAGGTCATTTTCGACCTCGCTGCGAGCCCAGCTAGCCACGTTCTCCAGGCCTGCTCAAAGCGGTCCTCGTCCCGCTCCATTCTGATCTGGAGCTCCTCAATGGTGCCAAGGTAGTGGCGCTCTTCATCTTCCAGCTCGGCCTCTCGTCGCTCCAGCTCTTCTCGCGGCTGGCCACTCTCTGTTCCCAAGCGTAGAGCAGCTCTTCGTCCGCCGCCAGCTTCAGTTCACGGGCGCTAAGAGCTTCCTCCCCAGAGGGAAGCCGCAGCTCGCGAGCCTGCGAGTGCTCCCCGCTGCCGGAGGCCGAGGGCACCAGCCGCGCCAGTTCGGCACGGGCAGAGGACAAGAACTCCGAGACATTGGAGAATGTCTTGGAGAACCCGGGGCCTTCCTCAACTCTCCCGGGTTCATGGCAGGGGTCAGCGTTCCCGAGGGCCGAGCCCCTGGGGATGAACCCGCCTGCTTCGAGTCTACGCGGTCCGAGGTCGCCTGGGGATCCACGTCGCGCCTCTCCCCAGGGCCTTCCGCGCCAACAGCTTCCGCCTCGTCTGCGACGACTGGAGCCACCTCCCTGGTCCTTGGGGCGGACGGGGGCTCGGGGGCTCGGAGTTGCCTCCATCGGAGGTGCCGGTGGAGCTCGACGCTTCGACATCTTCGCCTCTCCGGGGTCGTTTGCTTGGCCACTCCGGTGTCGGGCTCCTGTGCAAGAAATCAGAGCAAGAAGTCAGGACGGCGGCAAAAGGGAAGCAACTCCACATTCAAGGACAGTTGCCAGCAAAGCTTACCGGCGGGCTCTCTTCGATCCGGAGAAGCTCCATCTCTTCTTCACCAAGTCGCCAAAGAGGTCAGGCAAGGACAGGCTCTCCTCCCCTACCTCCATGTCTGCAAGGGGAGGAGGGATAGCCTCCGACGCCTGGTCAGACTCCTGCATCGACGGCGAGCTCGGCGGCACTGGCTGCTCCGGAAGTTCGTCACCCGGCGGGTTTGTCGCCGCCCCGGAAGGAGCGCCGGGGCCTCCGCGCCCGCAAGGTACTCCCGGAGGAGTCGCTTCGTCGCTTTCATCATCCGAAGACCCAGGTTCTTCAGGGGAAACGTCCCCGCGGGCAAGGCTTTGCCCCCTTGGCCTCTCTCCTTGAGGGCTGCGTGCTTTGGGTGCCGGCGGGGGCTCAATCTTGGTAGTACCCGCCACCCCGTACTCATTGCACTCTGGCATCGAAGATCGGATACCGTCGGCGGCTGGATCCTCGAACAGCGGCAAGATCTCATCCTGGAACTCGAAGGGTACCCATGGCAATATGTAGCCCATGGTCAGAGCCCAGGTAGTCTCTGTCAAGTGGAACCTGGACTGTGGAAGGCTGCCACCCACCTGAGCAAGTTCCCAGAGCGGGCGGCTCCGGAACTGCAAAGGGGCAATCCCCCTGCGAAGAAAGTCTGCCAGGATCATGGCGCCTGTCACTCCCCTTGCACGGAGCGCAGCCAGCCTGTTGATGACCGGAACCAGGGCTTCCCCTTGAGAGCTTCTTTCCTTGGAGTGTGCCAATCGCTCCGCTGGATAATATGGAGTCATCAGATGGGGATTGGTCCCGTCAGCTTCGACAAAGTACCAGTTGTGCCTCCATTCTCCAACCGAGGCCTTGGTGAATGTTTCCGGGTACTGGTGCGCCGCATCACTCCGGAGGCAGAAAGAGACACCGCCAGCGATCCACTTGGACTTCCCCAGGCGTGGAACGAAGAAGTGGCGGAATAAGGCCACCGAGGGCATGACGCCCGCGAATGCCTCGCAGGCATAGGCAAAGGTAGCAAGCATCATCACGGCATTGGGGTGCAAGTGCAGCATGTGCAATCCATAAGCCTCCAAGATTGCCGAAGAACTCGGAGAACGGAGGAAGAAGGCCGACGACGGAGAAATCGTGGAAAGTAATCACCTCCCTTCTCGTTGAGGACCGCTCCCAGGGCGCACCACCACTCCCTCAGTACCGCGGAAGCTCGCGGCCAGGGATTGGCGGACGCGTTGAATGGCTTCCTCTGACGCATACTCGCTGGGAGAAAAGAGGGCCTGAGTCACCCTCATGAAGGCGGCGCTTCGGCCAGAGAAGCTTCCATCGCCATCTTCTCGGCGGCAGATTGCGACATCTTCCTCACTCCCGTCCTATCTCGCTTAGGCGGCATGGGCTGGGGGCAAGAACAAGGAACGGCGGCGGCCAAGGCGGGGGGCGGCGATTGGCAAAGTCAGGGAGAAGGAGTCTCCTGCGCGGCGATTTGGGGATTTCGGCGAATCTGGAGAGGTAACGGCTACAGTGGAAGCCAGTCGTGGCTTATAAGGCATCCCACACGTCGTCGCGGCCCCATTACTCCGACGGACGTGGGGATCGAGGGGGCGTGCCGATTTCTGCGTTTCGCCCGTTGGATTCCAAGATAAGCACGGGGTCCGTATGAATCGCAACGTTCGCCGATTCAGTCAACGGGACCCGGGGGCTCGTCTCTACCTCGCCTCGGCGGGTCCCCAACGGAGCTGAGCAAGGAAGACCAGGTGCCCGGGACCCACTTTGACCTATCTTTAGGCCATGGCCCCGGCAGCTGGAGCAAGAGCCGCCGGGACCATGCCCGGGGGCTACTGTCGCAGCAGTGGAACATGGGGTTCCCCTAGTACTGCCAAAGTGGGTCCACCCCATGTGGGCCCAAGATGAAGATGGACAAGACCAAGACTCAAGTCAAGCTGGCGGGTTCACCGTCAAGACACGCATGGCCTACGTCGACTAAGGGCTCCGGTCCTGGGGACCTTCCGGGTCCCCGAACCAAGCAAGAAGGCCAGGAAGGACCCGAGAGCCCGAGTTCCCGGCAGGAGGCCAGGCTCCCTCTCGGGTACTTCCCCCGTCCCTGTGGATAAGCACTCCACCTCACCGAGGAAGACTTGGGAAGCAAGGCGAAGGCAGCGCGGGCGGGAAGCACGTCCCGTGGTGGTGTCAGCTCCTGTCCACCCCAAGGCGGACGCTCCCACCTAACCCAAAGGAGACGCTAGGCTGAGGAGAGGCCACGTCTCCTCCTAAACTAGATGAGGAGGGTCCTTCACCCCGAAGGTCCCTCATGCCCCTCACGTGACCCTGTGGCAACCCCTTAGCCTATAAAAGGAGGACCAAGGCACGGAGGAGGGAGAGGTCGAAGCAAGGACGAACGCAAGGTAGAACCAGAGCAAGACTAGACTAGGGCTGCGAAGGTAGAGAGGAAGGTGATCTCCTCCGGGTCAGGATCTGTCCTTCTTCTACCTCCAGCCAAAACCCTTCCGGGTACCCCATCCGGGAGGTTCCATTGTAAGCTACACTATGAAGAACCCATCAATCCAGACATGCATGAGTAGGGCTTTTAGCCTCCGGGCGGCCTGGACCTGGGTAGCTCCTTGTGTCCCTTTGGTTGCATGCTTTGATCGTGGAGAGGAGAGCTTGATCTTGACTCCGCCCAAGAAGACGATTCTCAGCCTCCTTCGCGCCCCGTGCCGAACCTAAAAGGGGGTATCCTATACTCCCGGTGTCCGTGCAACGAGACACGACAGATACTCCCTCCAGTTTAAATATAATGTCACTATAAAAATACAATTTGTATCTATATAAGGTACGGTATTCTTGACTCGTTAGGAGGAGCAGCACGACCAAGACGACGTGGATTGGGAGTTAAATCCTTTTCTCTCCCTATTTTTCTCCAATCGGACTGCTCATAGTGGGGAGTCACACAAAGCAGTAACATGCACATGTTACTACTATATGTTACTACCTCTATAGTGGGGAATGTTATATGTGTGGTAACATAGAGTCATTCATTTATTACTTCGTAGACTCGTTTTACATTGAGAAGTGTGATGTTACGGTAACTAACTACGTTACTCCATTTGCTAGTTTCTTTATTAATTGCATGCCACGTCATATTTTTTGCCTACGTGACATATATGTTACTAGCTATGTTACTCCCACTATGATTAGTCTCAGCGCTTATCTATCTCGCGGTTAACATCATCAATTAATCACCGAGCACGCAAACCGATGTAGAAGGCCCACAACAAACGGTTTCCAATCTACATGCAAAGAGACAATAGGCAGATCACATTGATATATTTAATCTCAACACTACACACTTACTCTCTTAACTGCACCTATTAATTACTACTTAGGCCTTATTTTCCTGTTAATTCAGAACAAATTGTTTTTCACTGTGAGCCCTGAATACCATGGGACTATCTCTACGAAAAAATAATTGATTTGTGCCTCGTAAGATGGCGTTTATTAATGCAAACGTGGCATGCAACGACAAAACTAGAGGCACTATCTGCAACTTGTTTAATTGGCACAAAACATGAGAGGTTTTTTCACACAATTAATTATGCTATTTGGTAGTTGGCCTTATTTTCTTGCCATCTTAAAAATGGGATAGTGACCTTGTATATAAATACGGGGAGCATGATTTTACCAAGCACATTGCAGACATGCATACCGGATAATGAAATCTTATATCAAATAGACTATATGTTGAAATTGCTTTTTTACACAAATCCGTTGACTATTGTGATTGACGATATTTCAAGAGTACAAAGCATGTGTATAATTTAAACTTACCAACAAACCAAACTTGCAAGACTATTATCGAATTTAAATTTATGGCATATGAGTATATATATAAATGTGTTTACTAATCATACACAAGAAACTACTATTAATATATTCATTTACTAGACATTGCACTTTAGAGATCACCATGATATTATGACTATTAAAACATAACACACATGTGTGTATACACACATAAAAAAATAAACACTCTATAATTATATAAATATGATCAAATAATTTTTAAGACTTTTTACAACAAAAGGTTTAAATTTATCATGTGACGATATTTTATTGATAGAAATTTGAATAGTAAAACTGAAGAATGATATAATTAATATTAACAACATTCAAATATGGTTAACTACGATAACTATTTTTTAGAAAACTAGATTTTTAAGTTTATAATCTGATAAAACTTATTCACACAAACGTATAAAATTTTAGTATAAATATATTTATATTAATTCACCCCGGTTGAAAATATGTTTGAATGAGCCCTTGATGCCATGTGGTAGATAAATCTAAGGTCTTACCTTTAGATGTGCCACACATCTTATTCACAACATACTCAATTCCCCAAATAAATCATTCAAGTTCAACAGATTTCATATGACAACACAAATTGTATAAGGCGGTCTTGTAGGCGACGGTGGTCTATGATGGATGGCAACAATGTAGTCGTGGTGGGGTGGCGACGGTAGGCTCTGAACTTGGCCGATAGGTCTAGATCCGAGTAGCAGATGACATGTGTGTGTCCTCAAAGTGTGGTCAATTTTAATGTTATTTTTGTTAATTCTGTACTAATAAATAACTTTGAAATTTTTGAATTTAATCTTATTTAGGCAAAAAAAATAGAACGCACATATTTCGGCTGTCGATGAAATTTCCAAAAACTCAAAGATTTTCTAACTATTGCCACAACCAACAATGGCTACCTGCGAGTTGAACTACCGAGTTGTGTTAGTGATGAGGCGTGAAGCTAGAGAAGAATATAATTTTTATACTTAGTTTTTTTTACGCCCACTTCCAGTAGTAAGGATTATTGTAAGGAAGAGTTTCACAAAATGCATTGGGGTCTGATCCTAATGCCAGTCTACAAGATCTGCCCATGCCCCCTTAGAAAGAAAACTATTGGTACCTCACAATGAGGGGGAGGTTAAATTTTGGGAGGAGTTAGGGTATACGATTTGCCTCACTGACCTCGGAAGCACAAGATACATGAATCTTTAGTTGATTAATAGACGTACACTCTCATTTAGGCTTAGAATTATTAGGTCTTGAGTCAATGCTTCAACTCTAGGCTTTGAGTTGGTCCTTGGGCAATAGAGTAATGCTACGTCCTTTGCTATTTTTTCTTGCATTTGGCAATATAAACACAAGAAATTTTGTTTGTGGGGTTGCCAACCCCCGCTAACCACTTAACGAGAAGAACGAAAAGTCATTATTTTATCTTTTTGCTAATTTTCAATTGATTAATATATTTTTAAGTCATAGTTGGTTTGCAAGTACTGTTAATTTTTTTTTGAAACGGGGAACTGCTGATAAACTCAGTCGGATTAAGAGTTGGCATAGGCTTATTTTCTTGAAGGTTTGTCACAACAGTTTACTTCAAATTTGGGATGATGCCATATAATTTTAGAGTGAATGCAACAACTGTATTATCAATCCTAAATTAAAGAGGCTTCCGTATATCCTACTACGTACTGTACAACATACGGTTCATCATAGTACAATCCAGACATGAGGAGTAGCGGAGTAGCTAAGGGCGTGTTTGGCTTCCTGCAGCAAGCTCGGCCAGGCCCGCTGAATGCAGAAATGTCCCTCTGGTGGGCTGGGCCGAGTCTAGTTTGTTGACCAGCACCAACCTTAAAACAGTGCTCATCGAGGCCGTGGAGGAATGCTCCATTCGGCGGTTTCTTCAAGGCCAGGCCTTGGCGATGCAAGTTTGCCAACCAGGTGAGTGGCAGGTACATTCCTCTCACCTCCCTTATACTCCTCCATATAAAGTTCATAACCATGTTTCGATTCGAAAAACTTTATATATGAAATATGTGCGCCTCGACGAGTAGGTTACATTCCTGTACTCAGTTTAGAGTTTCGTCCCATGTAACTTTCAAATTTCATACCGTTGTTTGTTCCTTTTTTGGACGAATTTTGTCAAATTCGTCGCACTCGGTTAACCGTTTCGAATTTCCTTTGACGAGTAGATTCATCTCGATGTATCCAACAACTTTCGTGTTATAACTTTTCTGTTTCGCAGTACATATATGAGTAGATCTGATAATGCGTATTTAGACTGTGTTTGATATATGTGTTCTTCGACCTCTCTCACATGCGTCTAAACTCCGAGCTGTCGTGAACTCCGGCGTGTTCATGGTGTAACCTCCACCGCTCGCCGTCATTAACTTCGGTGTGTTCATGCTCTAACCTCCGCCGCTCGCCGTTCAGACTGTTCTTTGTGTACGTGTCTTCTTCGTTTTCGGTAAACCTCCGCAGCTAGCCGCCATGAACTTCACCGTGTTCATGGTAATCTCCTTCCATGACGTCCGCCGCCGAATCACCGCCGTGCCGCGCCATTGTACTGCTCGCCGCTCTTATAGTGTTGTGTGGTAAGTTCACCAAGCCTCAACATGAAACATGGAACTACAACCAAACACCTGTTTTTTCTGTTTCCCAGATGCAGGCAAGCAAATGGAATGCACAATATGGTTTTCATCTCCTTTTTCCCGTGGACAGGCTGTAGCGAGCCACGGATACGAGAGGGTAAAAAATGACCCAGAAAACCAAACACGCCCTAAGGAGCGGCGGGTTTCGTTTATCACGTATGTACGCGGGTATTCCTGCTGTGCTGCCGCCGTAGTGCCGTACCACGATACACCAAGACCAAATACCAGATGTGTGCAACGAGAAGCCGACGACGACTGCCGCTCCAGTCGGTCGACAGCCCCGACATGTGGCCCGTCAACAACTCACCACCTCAACCCCCGATGACGTCGCCACGAACGATTCCACGAATCTTGCCTTGCCATGCCTGCCGTATCGCGGCTCTGCTCCACTGACCACTCCTCCGCCTCCACGCCCACGCGCTTCCCTCCTCGTGACGCCACACGCACGGGCCTTCCAGTTCCTCCACTACTCTCCCTGCTGTCCTCCACGGCCCACGCCCACGACGACGTCGCCGCCGCCGCCGCCGCCTAATCCTCTCACGCCTCCCGCGTTCCCTCGCTTTCCCTTCTTCCTCACGCGGATCGGTTACAACCACTGCTAGTCCGAGTTACCACGCCAAGCTACGCGAATCCATCCCGTGCGCGCGCGGCGACAGCAACAGCAACGCCATCACCGCTCGCTGGCCCACCTCGCCAGCGTGCCATAGGCCCCCGCACTCACCACCGTCGCTGTCCGTCCGTTTCCCCCCGCGCATCTTCCATTCCGCTCTCCTCGCTTCCAACCTGAGAGAGCGCCACTTGACTCCAGCCCAGCAGCTTCCAGCTTCTGCCCCATCCATCTTCCCTTGTCTAGCTTCCACTCCACACCACATCACAGCAAGCGCGCGGGAACATGGAGGGGAACGGCGAGGGGAAGGGCCGGGTGGCGGCGGCGCCGGCGGGCGGCGGAGCGGGATACGGCGGGTACGAGGGGGCCGGGGAGCGCAAGTGGTGGCCCTGGCTCGTGCCCACCGTCATCGTCGCCTGCATCGCCGTCTTCGTCGTCGAGATGTGGGTCAACGACTGCCCCAAGCACGGCTCCGCGCTCGGCGGCTGCGTCGCGGGGTTCCTACGAAGATTCTCCTTCCAGCCGCTCCGCGAGAACCCGCTCCTCGGCCCGTCCTCCGCCACGTACGTACTGCCTGCTCCTCTCGCTCTCTGTTTTGCTCTGTCATGCCGTCGAATTGAGTGTTCTCGGCGTGCTTGTGCTGGAATAGGGTGGACGGATTTGGCTGTTTATCTCCTTGAGCTCTACTGGCAGGAACGCGAAATTGAGATTTGTTTTCTTGGCTGCGTTCCTACTTAATTAGAGAATTTCGGGGTGTTCTTTTCGTGGTTGTAGCTCTCGGAGTGTTCAACTCTCAAGTTTCTCCGAGGAAATCTCTCGAGCTTTTTCTTCCTTGGTGTCCGAGGCTACGCTGAAGCTCCTTACTAGCGAATTGAATTTTGCTTCTGAATTCGGATGCCTTCGATTCGGAACATGGGAAACATGGGATTCTGTTCTATGATGGTGCCAGTTCAGATCTCTCGCTTGGACTGTTCTCAACATGTCCAATTTGGTTCCATCGTCCAATCCACTAGATGATGCCATCTACCCCGCAGTTCGTCCATAGTTAATCCTAGATAGTATTACGAATTTACGATCCACCTCCACAGTACGCAGAAAGCTCAAGCTTCCTTTGTACTTTGTGCCAAAATTGCTTACCGGGAAGATTCCCTTGCTGATACAGACAGTCAGCTATGATATTTTGGTACTGCTTTTGTTGGATTATAGCCAGCAAGCAATTTGGGTGACCAGATTGTGGTGCTGGTAGATGGATCCTGTGTCATTATAATATGCTAGATGGATTTGTGGGAACTGTTCTGACTTTTGTGAAGTCTTTGTAGCAGTACTGTGTTATAAAACAGCCCAAGCCATTGCTAAAACTCTGGATTTTTCTCTTTGACACTAGTAACACGCCTGCTTATTTAATTGCAACTTGTTATATATGTATCCCATAGGATTGCTGTTCAGTGACCAACCATTGACCTCAAAACTTCGATCTTTGTTTTGACTTTTGGATGTGATCTAGATTATTTCCTCAGTAAGATATTGCAGGATACACGATGATGAAGTTAACGTCCTTGCTCTGTCTTTTCAGTTTGGGGAAAATGGGAGCTCTTGACTGGAACAAAGTCGTTCATCAGAACCAAGGGTGGCGCCTCATTAGCTGCATCTGGCTCCATGCTGGTCTGATCCATTTGCTTGTGAACATGCTAAGCTTGCTGTTCATTGGGATTCGTCTTGAGCAGCAATTTGGGTTTGGTAAGCTTCTTACAATGCTGAATCAGTGTGACCAACATCATTTGGAACATGTCTTGTTTCTGCATGGGAACATAGACCGTTTGAATGGCTGTGATCTTGTAAAGTTGTAGTAACATTTTAGCTTTCTGGTCATATATGCTATATAAAAAAAATCTAACATTTAATTACCTCGGAGCTGGTATGTATAGTGAAATTTGAAGCAGAAGCAAAAAAATCATTTCTGAGCTGTTGACAATATGTTAAAAATTGCATGACATATGTTCTTGATATTCAAATATGGATTGAATATTTCAATGTTGAGCATGTTTATTCATTTCACATAACGAATCATGTGTGGATTGACACTAGTTTTTTTCCTTGCAAGTTCGCATTGGTGCCATCTACCTTCTGTCTGGTTTCGGTGGCAGCGTGATGTCTGCACTTTTCCTACGGAATAACAACATCTCCGTTGGTGCATCTGGAGCTCTATTCGGGCTGCTTGGATCTATGCTTTCTGAGCTACTTATGAACTGGACTATTTATTCCAACAAGGTCAGAGAGATAGAAACACACATACATTTCTTCTACGCAGTAGCCTATGACCTCCTTTTGCTTATCAAATTAATGTGGTATTGCAGGTAGCTGCCATAATAACTCTTCTGTTTATAATCGTGATCAACGTGGCGATCGGGATACTGCCGCACGTTGATAACTTTGCGCATATTGGTGGATTCGTGGCGGGCTTCCTTTTGGGTTTGTTCTGCTGGCAAGGCCCCAATTTGGCTGGATGGAACGCAATGAGTTGCCCCATACTAATCAGCCTCCCAAGTACAAGGCATACCAATACGTTCTGTGGGTTGTGGCGCTCGTCTTGCTGCTTGTCGGGTAAGTCTTGACAAATCACAACACTGTTTGACATATGCCAGTATCATTCTTTTCTACTGTAATGCTAGTTAAAATAAACATGGTTCTCAACTTACACTGATCACCACTGAGACTGAGTTATACTAAATCAGAGCCACGTTACCTTAATGCTAAAAGCGAAACCAATCTGATGATACCGAGAACTCGTTGTTGCAGGTTCGTGGTTTCGTTGGTGATGCTTTTCAAGGGCAAGAATGGGAATGATGGTTGCCACTGGTGCCACTACCTGAACTGTGTGCCGACGTCCAAGTGGAAGTGCGATACCTAGGCAGTTTCTTCTTCAGTTTTCGGGCGAAATACGTAGTGTTTCGGAGGGACTGTTCTCATTCATGTATGTTTGTAGATACGGACTTTTAGCCGTTGATGATTACGTTTGTTCTTTAGCGAATTCTGTAAATTTGTTCGCCAGGCACTGTAATTTTAAACTCGACTTTTGTACTGTGATTTCGCACGTGATGTTTCAGACGGCTGACCGTTCTGTCTTTCTTTTCTTGGTTGATCAACTGAGATGATAAGCTCCTACAGTGGTAAAATTATAAAGCTACTTAGTCCACTAGTTAATATCTAGCCGACCTAGCTCAGTGGTAGAGCGCGTGGCTTTTAACCACGTGGCCGTGGGTTCGATCCCCACGGTCGGCGAAACTAGAAGTGTAGTTATGTACTTTTTTCTGTCTGAATCAGACAGAGACGCAGTTTTTTGTTTGTAATAATTCGTCATTCATTTTGTCTGTAATATTTTTATTTTTTTTGAGAGACTCTCCTGAGAATACAAGCTGTACCATCTGTTCGGACGCATAGAACACACACATGCACACCCCACGCACACCACACCTATGTGTCTAAACTCTAAACTAGACCTACAACCTATATCCTTAACACGTCCTGAGAGTCTTTTCCGAAGTCCAGCGCTTCGGGACCGACGGGCACGTCGACCTCGCCTATGGTACGTGGATGGAGAGAGAGGCGTCTGGAGATTATTACGCTGTTCAGAGAACAGTGCTGCTACAGTGTTCGGAAACAGTGTAGCACAGTGTGAACACACAGTGTTCGCGGGTGAGGCACCCGAAATTCACTCCCGTGGGAGATCGAACTCGGGCGGGGAGGGAAGGCCACTGCCGCATCCTGCCATCCGCGCTACGCGCGGTCCTCTTTGTCTGTAATACTTATTCACATCGACTGTCCACGACGATATAAATTTTGTTAGCCAGTATTTTTTACATATCCTTTCTTTGGACAAAACACCAACAAACGTAGGCTCTCACGAAGCACACTGAACAAACCGTGACATGTCTACCAAAATTTTGCAGCTTCAAATCAGGAAAATAAACAACTTTCCATCATTTCTCATGGATACAATAATTTTTGATTCACCGAAACAGAGAATTTTGATGTCTGCACTTGCAATATATATTTCATACAAAAAATTATTATTCACATTTTCTTAGGAAATATGGAAAGACCATAAGTGACAGTACAATACTTATTACAATCTTTATTCTTACAAACTCCAATGGATGTTCAATCGAAATACCGCAAATCACCACAAAAGTAAACAACACTAAATTTAAACTACATATGTATACAATATAATAGACTTATTGTATGTACTATCCTTCTCATTTCTTCAACCAAATGTCCATCTCCTTTGTAAAAATCTCCATTGCCGGTCTTGGTAGCAATATTGATACCACGGTTGAGTCTTCACCATCTTTATTCTTACACTTCGTGTGATAACTTATCAGTTTTGAAGTGAAATCCCCAGCATGTGGTGTGCCAGCGGCAACAAGCTCCGCTTTTCCGAGCCATAGTGCATTGCCTCCAACCCACTTTGTATCACTAACCTCGTATGTTTTGTCCATGCCGAAAGGAGAACACTCTCGCCATGTTGCCATCAAATCCACCATTGACTTCATGCGATCCTTCGTGGTCTCCAACTTGACTTTCCGCATTAGGTCAAGTATATGTGCAAGCGTCTTGGTAGCCAACTCATCGACCGTCACCTCGACCATGGGAGAAAAATGTGCATTTCCATAATAACCACGTGGGACGGCACTTTCACCATTAATGCTTCTACCACGTGTATTTAAAGTAAACATGAGTCGCACTTTTTGACTAGCTTCATAACCCAATGCGATTGTGCGGCATCGCCACATGACGGCTGTAAGAAGCTCAAATGTGGTCGTAGATTTGGAGAGGTGTTCTGGGACATGACTTCTTAAAATCTCCGTCTGTTTTGGCCCAAAGAATAGATATTGCACTTCCATGATTTCTGGTGGAGTTGATAGCATCACGTCCTCTCCCGTGCAATCTAATCCATGAAGAAATGGTTTATATGCCGGGTAGACATGTGTGATGGAGGGTGGCATACGTGCGGTGAAGATATCTCTTTTCCACACAGGCAAAGTGGTTGGGATAAGTTCACCACATGCAAAATCGGCTATAGATTTTATAAACTGGAGGATACCAAAACCATCAGCGATGCAATGACACATGTGAAGCCCAATAACAAATCCTCCACATTTAAGTTGGGTCACCTGCAACAGACATCGCACATTTATAATAAGTCATAATGGTTGCATGAAGGTGACTAATGAGAATTTGACGACAAAGGAGCCATTCATTTTTCCTGTAAAATTCTCATTTACATGGATATCAATCAAGATTCGAGCATCAAATACACTTGGTTTTAATTACGTTTCCACCTCCCACTAAGCAATTGTTGGAATGAGTATTATATCCATCATAGTCGACGGTTAACTTACATATTTATCTACCACAAAACAGAAACATACTCAGCGCAAACTATCAATTTATTTACAAGTGAATCATTCAGTTTAGTTACAGCACCCAATCAACATAAAAAAGGTAAAACCAAATTTATAATTACTTAGTAAGTTGCAGATATATTGAATAAGTTGAAATTTTATTTATTTTATTATGAGAAACATAAAATGATGAAAAGTTCAAATTTTACCAAGTGAAAGAACACCAGCAATATAATTTGTGGGATGCAAAACATTTTCCCCACCCCCCTTTTGACTTCTGTTTGTATGGTGCTTATAAAGCATAAATTTGAGATGTTGAAGAAGATTTGCCTTTTCATTATGTAAGATAATTACCTAATTAATTTACATAAAACAGGGTGAAAATCGAGTGCTTAAACATAATCATTCCAATATGTTTGTAAATTGTAATGTATCAATATACTATCACCCATAAGCTATGAACACAATGGGAAAACAGAGTGTAGTTACCTGCAGGAAAAGCAGAGGTTTGCCAACGACATCTCTGGTGTCACCGGCATCCGCTAGGAACTCCTCGACGCACGGGTACGGCGGTACCAGCGGCTGGCCGAGGTCCTCCAACCGCACGTCGGCAGCCGCCTCCACGAACATCACTCCTTCCCCGGTGCAGTCCACCTCCAGCTTGTTACCGCCGGGGACCTTGCGCAGACGGCCAGCCATCGGGTAGTAGTACACGAGAGCCCCAGCCACGGCCGCCTTGATGCCCTTGGCCACCTTGCCCGGCCTGACGCTCTCTTCCGGAGGGCTGCGGAAGAACCCGACGATGGACTCGTAGAACCGCAGCGACCACTGGTCGTCCAGGTCGGAGAGGGCCTTGGTTTCCTGCGGCGTCGGTCTCGCCGGAGGCACCAGCTCGGGCTCGCTCCGGCGTGCCGTGAATGTCACCATGGCTGGCTGGCTATGTGGATGTGGGTGATGGTCCGTGTGTTTGAGAGGGATAGTACTGGCTACTGATGCAGTGGGAGATTTGGAAGCTGTGACTCGTCGCAGTGGGGTTTGACACGAGCTTTGTACGTGCATCCCTATATAGGCAGCTGGTGAGGTCATGGCGATGGTGACTGGTTCAAGGATGGCAGGATAAGAAAGGCAACTCCGGCGTACAGAGTTGAGTTGAAGTGCCGTAGCACTTTGAACGAGAATCAACAATCAAGTCGTGCTCTCGAGAATCAAGTCGTGCCGGCGGCCGGGACGATTTCTACGTACTACACGACACCCCGTCAACTTTGATCCGTTCGCTGTCACCGCACGGTCTCCGCTGGCTAGCTGCTGCCGGCCGGCCGGCCAAATGCCACTCGGTATGTGGGCTAGCTTTGGAGCAAATGCGTCGTTTCATGCACCGGTGATGTTGTCCGCATAACTTTTTAGATAAAGGGCGTTAAAAAGGCCCAATTTTAAATTAATAATGCCCCATACGACAGAGTTTACAACGGTGCTAATGAACAACTTACAAAGAAACGCATATTACAAGCAAACAACGGAAAAAAGAGATGAATCACAACTTGTTGATCTCGAAACCTACCTGCGCAGATGGAGCCCTGGAGCCAAGCGAGTGGAAAGAAGATAGCAAGTCGAGCAGGAAGAGCAAGTCATCACCTACACCTGAGCAGCTCATAGAAATAACACCCCAATATTCCAATCCACCTCCGAAGAGGGACCCTTGTGCGCTCCCTCGCCCTGAATCGAAGGACTCACCACCGTTGGCCGGTGGAGATGCTCACTCTAAGATTGGGTAGGAGCCGAAACACTAGGCATCATGGGAGGCTACGAACACGTCTGCCCAGCCGGAACATGCAAGCATAAAACACCCCATCGCTAAAGATTACAGGTCCACTACATAGGAGGAAGACCAAGCAGTGTCGCTGAGCGCCGGCAACGAGTGTCGGTGATGTCGGAAGGATCCACGTGAAGAAGCTTCGGTTCTCGGGGCACGCCGCGCTGTTGTAACCGGTAGAGGGGAACCCTTCCCCTCTCGCTGACAAGGGTATACATCTCGGGTACCCTACCGTGAGGGTACCTGGTGCACGTGACGACTAAAAAGGCTCAATAGCGAAGAAACAACTCGAATCCCAAGACAGGAGGCCCAACAAGATGGAGTACCCTCCAAGTTTAGACATAGACATAGTCGGTTTGTACTTTCCTTATGTGTAAACTAGGTCGGTTACAAACTCCCGGGACCCAGCCTATTTAAGGACTGGGAGGGGTGCCGATCTAGGACCAAGCCATACTCGAACCACCAAAGCTCTAGCGAGATCGTCATCTCGCCGGAACCACCTTGTAACCTCATAATCTCCAGCGATCAATAACAGACAAGCAGGAAGTAGGGTCTTTACCTCCACCCGAGGGGCCTGAACCTGGGTAAATTTTTGCCTCTGCTTGTCAGCCGACGAAACTACCAGTACTACCACGTTCTCTCCCCATAATCTCAACCCTAGGTCCTTAACCATGGGATTTGATGAGGGTACACCTCGTCAATTGGCGCCGTCTGTGGGAAAGAATAGTGCTGGACTCGCGGTTTCTTCGGTTCCATCGAAAAACGGCGACTCGCCGATCGGATCTACAAACGGCAACTCGCCGGCTGCATCGACAAACCAGAACTCGCCGACTCAGGCGGCACACGGCAACTCGCCGGCTCACTCGACAAACGGCAACACGCCAGCTTCACCCGCAAAAAGCGCATCGGATCCTCTGATGGATTTCGAGCCACACTCGCCAGGATTCCAGGAGGCCTTCTCCGATCTCGAGTCAGGTTTGGGTTTAACCGTTGGTTCGTTCAATTTTTTCGTCAACAAGCTTGGTGTGCAGGACTTGACGGATCCACGCCAACTCGCGACTTCCGCACCCGAGGCTCCATCGGTTGCGGCTCCTTCGACTGCGGATCCCTCAACTGTGTCCATACCATCGTCGACCCTCCAAGCTTGTTCGTCTGCAACAACCATGTCCACACGAGAGATGCGCGAGCTCATTGAAGAACTCCAGGGCGAGGAGGCCGAATCAGCATATCGCACAAACGATCCCGAGCTGGATCTCCCACTCGAGGATAGTTTCGACTGCGGGATCTCCCTCAGCGACTTCGACGAACCTAAAACTCATATCGACAACCACGTCGACTCCGAGATCTGCACCAACAACAACAACCTCGACTTCGAGATTCATAACAACGCCGACGCCGAGATAGCATAGACGATGAGGGCATCGACAGCGAGATCCGTCCAGACGGACCACTCGACGGGTATATCGACTCCGACATGAGCCTTGATGATGATGTCGAGTCCATGATGGACTCGAAGACACACATACATACCCTCGGGTGATACCCCAGCAGGTCTACGTCGCCATCACCGCAGAATCATCAGATGCTGCGGCCAGCCGCAGGCCTACAGAATTCCCGTGCACAGTTACTATGCCGGACGGAGTCACAACTCTCACAATCACTGCTGAGATGGCAGCAAAAGCAGATAAAGTTATCAAGGAGTGCACAATGATGCCAGCAGACGCAACACAAGAGGAGATGTTGACCTTCCAGTACTTCAACTGGCAGGAATCACTTCGACTGAAGCAGATAAGAGCAACACTCGAAGAACGCAAAAAGCAAGCTAGCTTGTCGAGTGCGCGCAGAAGACAGCTCTCCCTGAGCTCCACCGGGCGAGCAGACACAAGACCCAGATCAAGGCTGTCACACCTCTCGCCGGATGAGAGGGCGGCACTCACCCGCAACTTAGGCAACTCCTTCATGACATACGACGAGAAGGAATGCCAGTACCCAAAACAGCTGCGGGTGCTCTCTACACCGCTGCAGCATATCTCGAGGCAATCAAGCCTCCAGCTGATGACCCCAATGCAAAACTACATCGCCAACAGATCAAATCACTCGCCTTAGCGGCGAAGGCCATACGCCAAATTCCAAGAACTCCAGGTGGGAGTCGAGACCGTGCCCTAGTCGACACACGTCGGAAGAGCATAATCACAGTGGTCGCCGCCACCACTCGAAGGAAAGAAGCGGCTCACGTCGGCGCAGGTCCAGGAGCAGATCACGCAGATCTTACAGTAGCGATTCATACTCTGATCGAGAGCCTGAGCCACATGGAGCTCTGTGCTTCACTCGACGCGTCCGCGAGACACGGATGCCCAAAGGGTTCAAACTCACATCTGAACAGCCCAAGTACACGGGTCGACAGGAACCTTCCGGGTGGCTGGAAGATTACAGGCTGGCTGTCGCGTGCCAGCGAGGCACAAACACCACAGCCATGCAATACATACGACTCATGCTCGAAGGCACAGCCCGCGACTGGCTCAAGGCCCTACCTCCATCAACATACGACTCGTGGGATCACTTCCGCAGGGATTTCAAAAACTTCGAGCCTCTATGTGAGCGCCCAAAAACATTCGAGGAGCTGCGGGCCTGCGTTCAACGATCAGACGAAACGTTGAGGTCATACATCAGACGATGGACTGAGATACGTAACTCAGTTGGAGTAGTTTCAGAAGATATGGCCATGGATGCTTTCGTCATGGGCCTCGCCAGGCGAGACTTCAAAGAAGCACTTGGTCGCCAAAAGCCAAAATCTGTAGCTCACCTCTTGCAGATCGCGACTGAGTGGGCAGATGGAGAAGATATGGCGCGCACCACACGCGGGTCCTCACCCCGTGACAAACATGAGAGTGGCAGTCGAAGCCACAGAGACTCGTACAGAGACGACCGAAGGCGCAAACGTTCAAAACGTCACTACGATGACGAGACCCGAATTCATGGCGGCTGGGTTCTCCACACCCCGCAACGACCAGACAGAAGCGACCGACGGTCAGAAGATCGGCGAGACAGTCGAGATGATCGGCGGACAGTCGAGATGATCGTCGGGACAGTCGAGACCGGGCCAACGCAGTGATAGCTACAAGAGGAAGGACTGGCGCAAGTCACGGGCACAATCTGAGCGATCATTCGAAGAAAAGATGGATGCTGATTGCAGATTCCACCTGTACAAGGGGGACGACGGAAAACTGCGCTCCAATCACTCGATGAGAAACTGCAGGGAGTTCGACCAAATGGCGACTGATTACGTAAATCTCAGAAAGGCAGCAGCCACACAAGCACCTGCACCCGTGCCTCAGCCAAACAACGTGCCTGTTCTGATGGCACCACCTCCACCACCACAGCCTGCGCAGGCGGAAATCTCGCGGGTGCCATACAGCCCGTACCTCGGGTGGACGAACCACAGTACCCTCCGCCCCAAGGGCAGATGTACATGATACAGAAAGGTCGCCCTTCCAACAGGGAGCAAAAACTTCGCACTCGACAAGTAAACATGGCGGTCATGTCACCTCCCGCTGTAACTGAATTCTTGAAGGGTTCTGAAACCGCAATAAGCTTCAGCAGAGAGGACCACCCTCCATCGGTTGTTCGTCCAGGGCACTCTGCTCTGGTACTCGACGCACAAATTGGAGGCTACGCCATGTCCAAGGTATTCATGGATGGGGCAGCGGCATAAACATCATCTTCGCAGATACGCTCCGCAAAATGAACAGGTCAGTCGAAAACCTGCCAAGGTCTTCAAATACCTTTCACGGTATCGTCCCAGGCAAAGCAATAAGCCCAGAAGGCACCATACAACTCGACGTAACGTTCGGGGACAAGAACCACTTCAGGACAGAATCGATTGAGTTCGAAGTTGTCGACTGGAAGTCACAATACCATGCTATACTTGGACGCCCGACGTTCGCTCGATTCATGGCGGTGCCACACTATGCATACCTCCAGCTGAAGATGCCTGGACCAAAAGGAGTAATCACAGTCAAGGGAACTTCCAAAAGTCTGACTCTTGCGACGAGAATTTAGCAAAATCTCTGAGATGTTTGGCATGGAAGCAACACTCGCTGATCTAGCGGTCTCCAACGATCGAACACTTATGCCAGAACACAAAAAGGTGGCAGTCGACAGAGCATTCAATGCCACCAATGACACAAGATCGCATCAGGTGCACCCGACTGACCCGACCAAGACAGTCAATGTCTCGTCGAGTCTGCCTATCGCATAGGAAAGCGCGCTCGTCGAATTCCTCCGTGAGAACTGGGATATATTTGCATGGTGTCCAGCCGACATGCCAGGTATTCCCAGGGAATTCGCCGAGCACTCTCTCCAGTTATTTCCAGATGCTAAACCAGTCAAGCAAACAATGCGCCGCATATCCGGCCCAAAAAGAACTGCAGTCGAAGCCGAAGTCGACAGGCTACTCGCAGCAGGATTCATCAGAGAGATCAAGAAATCACAATGGGTGGCCAACCCCGTACTCGTAGAGAAGAAGCACACAGATATCCTTCGGATGTGCGTAGATTTTACAGCACTCAATAAATGCTGTCCAAAGGATCACTTTCCACTACCTCGAATCGACCAGATCGTCGACTCCACCGCCGGGTGCGCTCGCTTGTCCTTCCTGGATGCTTACTCGGGTTACCACCAGATAAGGATGAAGGAAGAGGATGAAGAGAAAACGGCGTTCATAACCCCACTCGGGGTCTACTGCTACACCACAATGCCTTTCGGGCTCAAGAACGCAGGCGCAACCTACCAGCGCATGATGCAAGATTGCCTCAAGAAGCAAATTGGGCGAAACGTCCAGGTCTATGTAGATGACATCGTCATCACCACAAGAGAGGAAAACACACTACTCGATGACTTGCGAGAGACATTCGCAAACCTCAAACGCTTCCACATCAAGCTCAACCCGAAGAAGTGCACGTTCGGCGTGCCAGCCGGGCAACTCCTCGGGTATCTAGTCTCAGCTCGAGGAATCGAGGCGACCCGGAGAAAATACAGGCCATCTTGACGATGCAAAGGCCTTCAAAGCTCCATGACGTGCAAAAGTTAGCGGGTCGAGTGGCAGCGCTCAGTCGATTCATCAGCAAGCTAGGCGAAAAAGCACTCCCGTTCTATCGACTGATGAAGAAAGCAGATAAATTCGAGTGGACGCCAGAAGCCGAAGCAGCCTTCACGGATCTCAAGCGAGTCCTCACAAGCCCTCCAATCCTCGTCGCACCAAGGGAACGCGAGCCATTGTACCTATATGTCTCTGCAACTAACAGGGTGGTAAGCACCGTACTGGTAGTCGAACGAAGGGAGGAGGGACACGCCCAAAGCATACAACGTCCAGTCTATTACTTGAGTGAAGTGCTCTCCACATCAAAGCAGCGGTACCCGCACTATCAGAAGCTGGCCTACGCCGTGTTCATGTCCTCAAGGAAGCTGACGCATTACTTCTCCGAGCACCCGATCACTGTAATCAGCACCTCAGGGATCGGGGACATCCTCACAAACCCCAACGCAACTGGGCGAGTAGCAAAATGGCTCATCGAGCTAGCACCAAGAGACATCAAGTATGATTACCCGAAGGCCATCAAAGCACAAGTTTTACCTGACTTCCACACCGAGTGGATTGAAGCTCAGCTCCCAGGAGCACCAGATGTGTCCAACTCATGGACTATGTACTTCGACGGCTCAAAGAAAAACGAAGGCGCAGGCGCAGGTGTTATCCTCATATCACCAAAAGGCGACAAGCTCCGCTACATCCTACAAATGGGGTTCGAGTTCCCGTCCAATAACGAAGCAGAATATGAGGCTCTGATCCATGGCATGAGGATGGCCAAAGCCCTCGGGTGCACTCGACTGATGATCTACGGTGACTCGAATCTTGTGGTACAGCAAACAATGAAGGCCTGCGATGCAATCGCAGATAATATGATCGCCTACCGTGACCTGTACAACATCATGGAGGGCAGCTTCGAAGGCTGCGAGTTGCGGCACATAGGGCGTGAGAGCAATGAAGAAGCAGATAAGTTAGCCAACATTGGTGCGACCAAAGCACCAGTGCCACCTGGTGTCTTCTTCGAGCGCATCGAGCACAGATCCATCAAAAAGAAGCGAGCAACTCCTACATCAGCCGCACCAGCCAAGAGCAAAGCACCTAGCACAGAGGACCCACCAGTCGAGGTACTCCTCATCGAGCCAACTTGGACTCAACCTTTCCTCGCATACATACTCCGCGGCGAGGTACCCGAAGACATCACAGAGTCAAGACGCGTCACTCGACGATCTAAAGCATACACTGTCATCAACGGTGAACTTTACAAACGCAGCATATCAGGTATGTTCCAACGTTGCATAGCATTTGAAGATGGCCAAGCCATCCTTCGTGATATTCATGCAGGTACCTGCGGGCATCACGCCAGCAGTCGATCACTCGTAGCCAAAGCCTTTCGCGCAGGCTTCTACTGGCCCACAGCACTCAAAGACGCGGAGGACATAGTCAAAAGGTGCATCGGCTGTCAAAAATTCGCCACAAAGCCGCACGCACCCGCATCGGCGTTGAAGACAATACCATTGGCCTGGCCCTTCGCCCAGTGGGGGCTCGATATGGTTGGGCCACTCAAAAAATCCTCCCATGGAGGGCATACTCACCTTCTGGTGGCGGTCGACAAGTTCACCAAGTGGATTGAAGCAGTACCTATCACAAGTTCGACTGCCACTACAGCAGTCAATTTCATAAAATCCATCATATACCGCTTTGGTGTGCCAAGTAGCATCATCACTGACAACGGTACAAACTTCACGGCTGAGGAATTCAAATCCTTCTGCAAAGAGCAAGATATCACGCTCAATTATGCATCTGTGGCACACCCGCAATCTAATGGCCAAGTCGAAAAGGCCAATGGACTTGTGACAAGCGGAATCAAGAAACGCCTCCTGGTGCCACTCAAAAGGGCCGCGGGTGCTTGGGTAGAAGAGCTCCCGTCTGTGCTATGGAGCCTACGCACAACACCCAACGCCTCAACGCAATTCACTCCATTCTTCATGGTCTACGGCGCAGAGGCAATCCTGCCATCAGACGTAAGGTTCAACGCACCAAGGGTCGAAGCATACAATGAAGACGATGCAGATGAAGCACTCGAAGATGCAGTCGACTTGCTCGAAGAAGCACGCAACACGGCGCTAGCACGCACAGCTGTCTACCAGCAAGATCTACGCAACTATCACAGCCGTCGACTGCGTACCAGGTCCTTCGAGGTTGGCGACTTGGTACTTCGACTGAAGCAAAAGAAGGTGCATAAACTTGCTTCTCCATGGGAAGGACCCTTCATCATCACCGAGGTCATTGGTGGTGGAGCATACAGACTGAAGCACGCGAAGACCGGCGAACTCTCCACAATCCTTGGAACGTTGCGCAGCTGCGCCGTTTCTATGCTTAGATTGCTCAGTCGCATAATGTAATAGGCACATATGTCGGATGGCTGCAGGTTTCAGACGCGCTCTTTTCCTTACCAGGGTACCTAAGGGGACTGGAAGGTTTTTAATGAGGCGGCCTGCAGCCTAACATTCATAAATGGAATATAGTCAATAAATTCCTCATATTTCTCCCTGTTTACTACTCGCACAACCTTAGCCTCACCCGAATACTCGGGGGCTGCGCTACTTCAAAACGTGAGCTCTCGCTCCTTCAAACATAATACCCAGCGCACTCGAATACTCGGGGGCTGGGTCGTACAAAATCATACATAAACCACAAGGTTGCTCAATAACATGAGTTGAAGCTTCAAACACCGTAAAAAATTCACAGCCTCACTCGAGCACTCGGGGGCTGTAGAATTCATGTTCTATGTAAAGTGTTTTTCATAAACCCCACTCGATACACTCGGGGGCTGCATACATACAAGTGAACAAATATGTACTAAGTACAATGGCAAAATTTACACTCGGGGGCTGTTCCCTATACAGAAAAACCCTAATCTTCCGGTTCGTCCTTTGCTGGAAGAACAGGGCCCATAAGTTGCGCATGATAGCAATCAACCAATGTCCTCGCATGATCGAATGTATCGTCAAGATGCGACTGGGACAAGGACGATCCAGGCGCGGGTGGACGTAGCTGCAAATTTGGACGTTGACTTCGGATATATGCCATGTTGCGTTGGCGCCATCCACAAGCTTCTGGGTGATAAACCTCGAATGGAACCTGTCGACCGGAAGAGCCGAGCAACGCGTGGATTCCTTGAGGTTGCGGCCCAGTCGGAAAAAGCATCTGGTTGATTCGACTGAAGGCCGACCTGCATAACTCAAGAAGCATAGTGCTCCGCCACACCGATCCTGCAGGTCGCGAGTATGCGTGCTCGGTGCTTATCCAAGCGAAAGTGCTGACGGCCAGTCGTGGGTTCGTCAGTCGCCATGTTCAACTGCTCATCTACACGAGCCTGCTCCGCCTGGAAATCTTGAACAAAACCTGCAACAACACAAGTTGGTGAACAAAAAGGAACAGGTTGTGAACTCACAAGATCAAGGCAGTCATGCTTACACTCGAGCTGTCTGTTCACGATCTCCATCTTCGCCAAGCACATACTCCTCCCGTTGGTGGGTAAAGCAGGCCTCGCCCTCATCCTTTCCAGCTCGCTGCGGGTATTCTCCAGCTCTTGCTCCAGTTTCGCGAGTCGGGCCTTCATATAACGTATTACTGCGGCATCGTTTGCCACCTGAGCTCGATCGAGTAGGGGCACGATGCCGCGACGAGCTGGATACAGTGGCGGCTGGCTGTTTCTGTTCCAAACATCATAAAAGTTTCATGAGAAACTCATCACAAAGCTTAGGCAAGTAACAACACACAGCCTTACAAGCAGGATCATAACGAGGAAAATAAATTCATACAAAGGTAGCAAAAGCACATGCATACTCGCATGGTCATAAGTTTAATTACAAGGCATAAAAAGGTGCGGCTGCCCTACTTCTCAGACATCGACTCCGACCTAGCCCTACTCGCACGGGCGGCGACCTCTGCTGCCCGGCGCTCCATGGTAGCCATAAATATTTCAGCCAACTTCGCGGCTGGCTCGTTCACATGCTTTAGGGACACCAGCTTCCCGCCCGGCTTGCGAGGGAAGTCAGACAGAGCGGCTTTGAAGTCACCCTCTATCCCATGACCTAAAAGGAGTTTGAGGGTGGTCTCTGAGCCGCGTACCGTCAAAGCGCGAGCAAAGTTCGTCATAGTCGAAGTTCCCGGGCCCAGGACGTCGGCGAAGCCATCCACAGTCGAAGGAGGTTGGCTAGACGGGAACACGTCCTTGTACACGGCGCCGAGCGTGCTCGTAGACTTGGCGAGTGCATCCTTGGCTTGGGTGGAGACGACATCCAGGTCGCCGATCGCGCGGTCAAGGGACAAATCGCCACTCGACTGGTCTACAGGTGCCGGTGCGCCAACAGCTCCTTCAAAAAAGCAGAAAGAACAGAAAATTTTACACAACATTCAGTGGCAAAAAGAAGTAGACAAAAAGTGAAAGATTCAACTCACCGCCTACGTCTCGGGTGAGGCTCGCCAAGCGCTCAGCATAATTTTTCTCGCGCAAAGCAGCGGAGTTCTTGGCATCATCCAAGGCCTTCTTCGACTCAGCGCGCTGTTTGGCGAGTGCGTCTTCTAGCTCTTTAACCCGGGACTCAGCGGTTGCCTTGTCACCTGAGATAGATGGACAGATGTCATTCACAATCGACAAAGCAAAGACATACAGAAGTCAAACACACTTACGGCTGAGTTGCTCCATGATAGCGCGCAGATTGTCCCTCTCCTGTTCAACCTGGACAAACGCCTTGCCTGATTCCACCAGGTTGAGGTAGAAGGGCTGCATGCACATGGAACCAGCATAAGCTATACACAAATAGTCCCAGAATGAGGACTCGACAAACGACACTTACGTGTTCAACCCAAGGCGCAGGCTTGGCAGCAGAAGTCCCAATTTGCGGAGTCGACGCACTCGCGATCTTGGCGGCCTCAAGGGTAGTAGCCGTGGCTACTGTTCTCACAACCTCAGCCGCAACAGGGGAAGCTTCTGGCTGATCTGGAGTCGAAGCTCTCTCGGTTGGAGGAGTTGGAGGTCGCACAGTCTCAGCACTGCGAGCGACAGAGGAAATACAACATAAGCAAGACTATCAACAAGCAGAAATTTAAGTACAAAACGTTCAGACGCAAACCTGTGCTCTTCTTCCTCCTCGCTGTCGGGTCGTCAAACATTGGGCCTCCAAACTGCAGCTCCTCACCCGACTTGGGAGGAGGAGCTGAGCACAATGGACTCACATCCAGAGGAGCGGCCTTGGCAGAAGGTGAGGAGGTCGAATCTTCATCATCCCTCAGCTCATCCTCTTTTGCGGGTGAGCTCATGGAGGAAGACGCAACTTGTGCCGCCCGACGGCGCTTGCGAGTAGGGACCTCGCTCACATCATCAGTCGTCACAAGCTCCTTGTCCTGTGCTTCTTCAACCCCTTCCTCTTCAACCTCTTCTGTGGGAGATGTAGTAGCCGAAGGAAGAGGCGATTCATCTCCTCCCTTCGCTTCTACCGTCACCTCTGTTTCATGAGTTGGGCCATCTTCAGGAAGAGGAGGAAGGGTTGAGGTGGTCGAGTGGCCCTGCACACAAAATACAGCAGTCGAAGTCACAAAGATGCATAGCAGAATAACAAAAACAGGAGATCATAAACTTGATAGATTCACTAACCTCTGGCAAAGGCTTTTCAGCCGTATAAGGAGCGACGGGGCAGTCGACGTTGCAGGGCTCGCTGGATTTTGTGCTGGTGATGGACCGCACATGTGCCACCAGCTCGCTCCTAGACAGCTCCTCCTTGTTCATCCGAGTGGAGTCGAGAGGGCCTTCATACTGCCACATGGGTGAGCTCGCGCGCGGAGCGGCCACACCCGCATCTTCACAAAGGTGGCAATTAGATGCACACCAGTGACGCTGTTCAGCAGTCCTCCAATCGTCTCCAGCAGAGGCGCCGCTTCCGCCACTTCTTCAGTCGAAAGCTCATGGTCCCAGGCCTTCGTCCTAGCGGCTATACCAGCAGTCGAAAATGTGGGGCCCCTTCCTGGTCGACTAGCACATAGAACCACCTTTTCCTCCACCCTTGCGCCGAGTCGACTGGCTTCAGGGCAAAGTATCGGGTGTCGCTGCGTACTTGGATCTGAAGGCCTCCAACTGGGTAGGTTCGGCCGCCTCGGTTGTTGGGCCTGACCATGAAGATGGATTTCCAAAGAGCCCAGCTGGGAGCAACTCCCAGGAAACACTCGCACAATACCATGAAGCAGGCAATGTGCATAATGCCGTTCGGGGTGAGATCATGGATCTGCACCCCATAGGCGTACAACAAACCACGAACGAAATCGTGGAGGGGAAAAGATAGACCCCTAGGCAAGAACTCCGCAAAACATACGCGCTCGTTTGCGCGAGGCTCGGGGAGTACCTCTTTCGATGGCGCGCGGACGGTAAGCTGGTCCGCCGGCGGCAGCAATCCGTCCTCGCGGAACTTCTCGAGGTGGGCTGCCTTGATTGTGGACTTCATCCAGTCACCGTCGCTCTTCTTGAGGTCGACGGCGGCCGCAGATGCGCCAGCCGCAGCTTTCTTCCCCTTCAGAGCGGCCGCGTCAGTCACGGGCGCGTCGGTGGCAGAGCTTTCCTCTTTGGCGCCATGGCGGTGGTGGCTAGGGAGAGCAGCAAGAGCTTGGGCGCAAGAAACAATGGAGCAGGAGCGCGAGGAAGAAGATGGAACAGGGGCGGCGCGCAGAGCAAATGGCTAGTAAAAAACAATGCCAGCGCCGTTTCCCCTATTTACCTCAAATCAAAGGCAATCACAGCCATTCAGATCCTAACCGTGCGCTACGCACGCAATCTCACCGTACACGTGGCAAACGTGGAGGGCAACCGTCGCCGGCCACTCCGCCCACTACGCACGTAAAAAGAGGAGCCATAATCACCTCTCCGAAAAAGTGGGCCCGAGTGGTCAAATCAAGTCCAAACTGTACCGTTGTTCGGTCAGCTCTGCACAAAAGGGCCCACCTATGTGTCACGTCCCATCCATCGTAGCATAACGCACGCCACGCGTGTCAGGCAGCGCAGTCGCCAAAAAACGTCATCCATGACGTCGTCACATGCGCTTTGATCAGAAATATATTGGAGTCCACTCAATACAAATTGGTCACTCGACCGTTTCTTCGACTGATTCATATTACTCCCATCGGGAGCATATTAAAAAATTCTTCGACTGAAGATGCTCAAGACAATGATTGAGATTATCCTCCATTTACAAGTAATACAGCATAATCTCGGGGGCTACTCCCATCGGGAGCACTGTCGTGCACCCGATAGAATTACGGCACAAATTTATTCGATTAACATATGCAGAGTAAGAGGATTTTGAGATTATCCTCCATTGCAAGCAATAAAGCACAATCTCGGGGGCTACTCCCATCGGGAGCGCTGTCGCGCACCCGATAGAATAAACGACAAATATATCGACTCCGTTCATATACGAAATCATACTCGAAACATTCCCGAGTTGCGTCCGTCGCAAGTATCTCGGATGCTGCACGCATAGTGCAAAGGTAAGACCCGCAGAACTTTCGAGCTGGGCTAAGGACCGTTCCAGCAACGTCAATCCTTATACTTTCCGTGTCAACAGACATGATGAAAAATCCCGACGGACGCGTTGGGTAAAATTCAAAGTTATACTGCAGATCGAATCTGTAAGACCTCAGCGGCCTAGTCGAATCTGACCAGTTTGTTCCAGATTTGAGTCCGGGGACTCGAGTCTGATTGAAAGCTAGTAAGGTTTTACCCGAATGTGTAGTTAACCAGTCCCGATCCGTCGAGTGTACTGGGCCTGCTAAGCTATTATCCCTTGATCATCATAAGCAAAAACCACAGTCGATGAAATACTCGACATAGCCAACGTGTGCTATTCATACAGGAATTCCAATTATAATATAGAGAATACAAAGCATATGACGTGCACTTACGAACGAGTCCATGCCCGATTCTTCGAGTGAGACAAGTACTCGGGGGCTACTGACAAGGGTATACATCTCGGGTACCCTACCGTGAGGGTACCTGGTGCACGTGACGACTAAAAAGGCCCAATAGCGAAGAAACAACTCGAAACCCAAGACAGGAGGCCCAACAAGATGGAGTACCCTCCAAGTTTAGACATAGACATAGTCGGTTTGTACTTTCCTTATGTGTAAACTAGGTCGGTTACAAACTCCCGGGACCCAGCCTATTTAAGGACTGGGAGGGGTGCCGATCTAGGACCAAGCCATACTCGAACCACCAAAGCTCTAGCGAGATCGTCATCTCGCCGGAGCCACCTTGTAACCTCATAATCTCCAGCGATCAATAACAGACAAGCAGGAAGTAGGGTCTTTACCTCCACCCGAGGGGCCTGAACCTGGGTAAATCTTTGCCTCTGCTTGTCAGCCGACGAAACTACCAGTACTACCACGTTCTTTCCCCATAATCTCAACCCTAGGTCCTTAACCATGGGATTTGATGAGGGTACACCTCGTCACTCGCTCAGGCTCGAGGGCGTCGAACCATCGGACAACACACACAAGGGCGGGCAAAGAGCATCCTAGAGACTGCAGGACCAGAACCACCACAAAACGCCGTCGAAAACGCCACATGACCATCATCGCCGCCCACTCGTCTACTACTGCACGCCGGCAGAACCCACACACCCCCATCGCTCCCAAAGCAGCGCTCATGGAGCCACCGCCGCCAAACAAAGTTAGGATTTTCACTCCGCGAAACCAACAGGGAGGGGTGGGGAGTGTAGAATTATGAGATTGGCGTAATATGTTGGATGTATTATTGAGCCTCATATGCGAGTATATATAGGCGTACATGGGTCATCTTGGAGTACAAGTCAAGTTAGACAATAGATGGAAACAGATCCTAACTCTAACACCCCCCGCAGTCCGTAGAGTCGCAAACAACAGTAGCGTTGTGGACGGTCAGACTGGAGAGAAACCGAAATAGACACCAGTGAGCTGACATCCCCCGCAGTAGGAGCGGGAACATCGTGGACGGTGTCGCAGCGCGGATGTTTGGACTGTAGAGGAAACTGATGAGGTGCGCAAGCAAGGTGATAGTCCTTGTTGCCGATGTCGAGAGAGCTGAGACTGTGGGGCGGTGCAGACTTGGTTATGGTAGCCGTGTGAGGGGTCGCGGTGGTCGATGCCGTTGTCGGGTTGCCGGTGTCGTCGGCGGGTCGCGAGGGAACAATGGAAAGCTGCATCAAGATCATCTAAAAGAAAGTTGTATTGAAGACGTAAACCGAAATAATGGAACACTTAGGGCATGTACATTGCAGGATGCTTAGTCAGGCGCTTATGCGAATAAAAAAATACTGTGAAATATAATTATCAGCTAAGCGTCGGGGTCACAACGCAGGGCGCTTAGTTTGGTCGCTAGCAGAGTAGGAGGACCTGCGCTAGCGCCGTGCGCTCTCCAACGCGGGACGCTTGGTCAGAGGGGAAAGAAAGGCACCGACAGTGGAAGCAAATCACCTGTAGCTCACTCTCCCGAGTGACCTTCTCCTCCGCTCGTCCCAGTCGTCCCTTCATCGTCGATTCCCAATCGCCGGAGGAGCCTGCGCCGCCATAGATCTCCCACTCAGCGGCTCCGCCGTCTTCAGCAACGGTGGGCAAGGCAGCTCTCTCCAGCCCGCGGATTTGGGCGGCTGCAGCGGGGAATTCGCTCGCATGAGGAGCTTGGCGACCAGCTCGTGTGCGGCGAGAGGCTTCCCGGCAGCGGCGTTGTGGGCCGCATCAAGAGGATTTGCATCCAGGTGCTCGTTCAGCCTGGCCTCCCATCGCCCCTTGCCATCCCGTTAATTCTATTCTGCAATTGATGTACGACTCTCAATTTCCCTTTTTTTCTAGCGCCCGCGATAGCGTCCGTCGCTTGGTCAATCTAGAACTTGCGGGTAGGCGTCGGCGCAACCAAAAATCCCTTCCTGGGCCGGGAATTAATCGTAACTGCTGGGAATTTCATCCTAGCGTTGGCCTAAGCGTCTACCGTTGTACGTGCCCTTAGGGCATGTACAGCCGTTTAGACAGCATCAGTCTGTAATAGATGTACATGTCAGATTTAGATAGCTTTACAGATGACTCGTACAACAGCCTGTCTTTTCAACTGTCTGTAAGATCCTGCAGGTCGTAACTGCATGCATTGAAAAAAATATTTATTAAAGCTAATTATAGCAAAGGGAGAGGCGTCGCTAGCCATACAACGGGAGGAGAGGCATCGGTAGCGAGCGAATTTAGCGCTACCAGACCGTCTGCAGAATTACCGACGGACTCCGCTTTCCTTTCCTCTAACTGCCAAAAAATCCTAGGTGGCATCTCCTACCGACGGCTGACGAGGCACTGTTGTACATGCCCTTAATCACTTCGATGCCCCAAAACGGTTTACCTTCCTCTCCCTTTGCCGCTCCGTCCATTTCGAAGCGAAGCCAAATAAACCGCGCGCCTGCGGTTGCCATGCTCACCGGTTACAAACTCATCATTCCCACTCCACTCGCGGCGCACAGTCTCGCCCGCTTCGCCATCGCGACGGCAACCGCCGATGGCTCCTCCTGCTCGGCCCGCTCCCCGCGCCGCGCTCCTCTTCCTCGCCGCCGCCGCGGTCCTCTTCGCGCCAGCCGGCAGCGTGGAGATCCTCTCCAAGTCCCGCGTGGAGCGCTGCGTCCGGGACTCGGGGGCCGGCGGCAGCCTCGCATGCGGCCGCAAGATCGTCCTCAACCTCGCCGTCCCAGCGGCTCCGTAAGCCCCTCCTCCTCGGCCCGATTCCCCGCCGCGTAATCGCGCGTTCTACTACTGACGGTGTGTTTGTGGGTGCTCTGTGCTGTGCAGAGCGGCGGCGAGGCGTCGCTGGTGGCGCAGGTGGTGGAGGTGGAGGAGAACGACACGCAGGCGATGCAGACGGTGCGGGATCCCCCCGTCATCACCATCAACAAGTCCGCCACCTACGCGCTCTACGCCATTTCCTACATCAGGGTAAGGCAGCCGCCCTATATCCTAATTAACAGCGCGTAGTCTTGTTTCTGACTAATTGCTTCAAGAGAATGCCATGCGGGTTTCCAAGCTTCCGGAGTATTGGAATGCCATTCCATATCCTCTGATATCGCTGGATGGGGACTGTTTCTCAGGGTGCTTCCGTGGTCTACTGTCCTCATGTTTTTATAGCAGTCCCATTTGCATCTGAAAGTGTCGTCAGCATTTTTTTGTCTGATTTTTTATAGGAAGATTGCAGTATTAAAAAAGCTAGTTCTATCACTGATAGAGTGGTAGTATCAACTGTTACCTGCCAGTAACCACTGTACTCTACCAAATCATGTGAACTGAGACCTGATTTGTTTTATGTGCTCGTTTCTTCAGGATGTTGCTTACAGACCAGAGGAACAATATTCCAGGACCCGTAAATGCGAGTCAGATGCTGGTGCCGATGTTGTTAGAGGTTGTGAAAGGTAAAACATTGAGGGACTCGATCCAGTTGATAGGTTGTCATCATCAATATTTTCTGGGATGGGATTCCAGTTGGTTGATCGTCATAATTAGTTACACACCCATCTTATTAGCTTTAGCACTATAATCTGGGCTGTGGTTCTCCTGGAGTGAGTTTATTAGCATATTATAACTCTTCTTTTATACATATATGTAGCACATACATTTTAGCTGCGGATAGCTAATATTTGTTTTATGGAGTTATTAATTGGCAGTAACTTGTGCCTTTTCACAGATGTTCATGGCCACTCATATCCATGGAGTTTTTCTAGATTTCTGGATCCTAATTTTTGACATTTTCAAATGTTGGATTACTAATGATGTTTATTTCATGAATATGATTAGGTTACGGGATCAGAACGGCCACATAATTGAGCATACTGAGGTGTGGCACATTTACCTTTGTCATCCTTATCATCTTAGTGTCTTAAGTAGTAGGTAATATTACAGCAGCCAGTTTCTGACCAAATAAACCTAATATTCTTAATGGTTGAACACATATTAAGGAAAACAACAGCACATATGAAGTTCTTGCCAAAATTCTTGTGCAATGGATGCATCTGTATGTAGTATACTCGTTTAGTTTAGTTTATTGTTTTTTCATCTAGGTATGATTTACTATCTCATGATGTCTATTTCTCCACTCACTTTTCATGGAAAATCTAATGTTTCCTCTACACTTTGACATTGTACTAGCCGATTTGCTGTCCATGTGGGCCTAATCGCCGTGTTGCTTCTTCTTGTGGAACAATATGTAAGTTAACAACTTGGAATTTGTGCAGACCTGCATTTTCAATACAACAACATTGTGTTACGCCTTTCACACACAATTTCCTTGCAGTTGACAAAATGGTTAAAGGCAAAGCTAATACGGCTCACTGTGTACGTTTTCCAGGTGATTGGTATGGGCATTAATTGTGACGTATGATTGTAATTTTTTCCATATTATCTTAATAAATCCACCTGCTTAGTTCACTAAAAGAAGCTTCCATGTTACCCATGAATTTTGGACTTTCAGTTTGGACTGGCAAATCTCTATCTTTCTGTATGATTGGACTAGAGGCCAGCCTAGTTTGTTACACGATATCCTAATCTCTTACTGTATTATTTCAGTCTGACACAGTCGTATCTATATTTTTTTTGTTGCTAACATAAAGTAGGCAGCTCTCCTCTCCCGCTACAGTAGAGGTGCGATTTCTGGAACCCCCGAGCAGATCCACCCCACCGCCGTCGTCTCGCCGGGTCCCCTGTCCTCCGCCGGCCGCTGCGGCGGCGGGAGGATGGGGGAGCCTCGTCTCGTGTGTGTGTACAGGGTAGGCTTTGTTGGGACCGTGGCCGGCGGCGTCTTGGAGTGGGCGGCGCGGTCGGTCCTTGTTGTGCAGGTGGTGCTCGTCCCCTCCGGCGGTGGAGCTCTTCGGAGAGCCATGGCGGAGCGCCTCCTCGTCCGCGCTCACGGTCCCCGGCGGCCGATGCGTGCGTTTATCCCCCTCTGGATCTCGACGCGGCGGATCCAGCTGACGATTTCGAAGCTGCTGATTGTTGACCAAGACGGCGTTTCTTGCGGAGCAGAGTGGAGGCTCCCTGGAGTTCGAGTTCCGGCGACTCACCCGCCGCCTGGGGACATCTCCCGATCCAAGGTTTGTGTGGAGATGCAGCGGCGGCCCGCCACCGGTACGTTCTTCTCCGCGTCGGCGATGCTGTTCTGCAGTAAGGCCCGGTGTGTAATTTTCATCTTTCTGGTGGACTTTTCTGTAATCCTTGGTTCAATATAATCAGTGGTTTCCTCGCAAAAAAAAAAATAAAGTAGGCACTTCACATATTGGGAACAAATGTGATCTAATTTATTTACATTGTTTTGAAGTAGATGACTAGGGAATACTTATATGCTCACACCAAAATTTTGTGCTGTTAACGCATCGCATGGTTCTTTTGGTCATTGTTAAGGTCAAAATCGAGTTAATTTGTGCATCTCCATTTCTTCTAAACAGGTATCATGTATTTGGAATTGGAATTGGGACAAGGCCATCAATTGGTTACAGCATCAGAGTACAAGTAAAAAAAGGCTCTTCTGTAACGGTAGGAACTGGAATTCTGCAGTTACTTATGTTTATGCTGATAATATGCTAGGACCAGTTGGCTCAAGCAAAGGCATCCATGCCGACGATGATAATTTATATTTTCCACATGCCTCTTCTAATTGGAGTCTTATCAAGTTTGGGAACTAGGTTTTCTGTGCTTTTATTTTCTGATCTTGTGCCCTTTTAAGGGCTAAGATTCTGGACATTCTACGTATTTATCAAGGTTTCGAAGGAGTATTTTGCTATTATTATATCCAGGATGTTGTTTTGGACTTTGAGTATGACAATCACTTAAGAAATATTAGTGTAACTTTACCAATTTCACATTATGCTGCAGGAGGTTATAGTTGGTCCAGAGAACAGAACAGTTATTTCTAAAGACAACTTTCTGAGAGTAAATCTCATTGGTGACTTTGGTTATCCAAGTATCCCAACATTCGAAGACTTCTATCTTGTGACTCCACGAAAGGTACTCAGCAAATTATGACAGACGTATTGCTTTCATGCGACTTCATAATTTCTGTCTATATCTGCCATATTGAAGGGTGTTGGTGATGGTCAACCGCAAGTTCTTGGCGATGAATTCTCCAGGTGGATGCTGTTGGAGAGAGTCCGGTTTACATTGGATGGTCTTGAGTGCAACAAGATTGGTGTTGGGTACGAGGCTTATAGAAACCAGCCTAACTTCTGTTCATCACCATATTGGAGCTGTTTGTACAATCAGCTTTGGAATTTTTGGGAGGTGAGATTGCGTATTATCAACTTTGAAGTGAAAAATGTCAAGTTTCTTGTTTCCGAACATGCACTGCTAGTATTGTAACTTTTTAGTCTTGAGTCTTCTTTGACCGTTTGTTTCAGGCTGACAACAACCGGATAAACAGAAACCAAGAGCCCCAATATATTGTGCAGGGAAGATTTGACAGGATCAACGAACATCCGGTAAAATTCCCACTAGCTATTTCTTGAGTTCAAATCTTATGCAAGTTTTGGATAATACAGTTGATACATACCCATTACAGCATGCAGGAGTTCAGACCTTCTCTGTTGGAATCACAGAACTTGTGAATACCAACTTGCTGATAGAGCTGAGTGCTGATGATATAGATTATGTATACCAGAGGTATTGATAGTGCTTACGCATTTTTATTATGCACTTACAGTTACGTAAGTGGAATGGACATTCCTCATTTTTCTCAAACTAATGGGGCATTTCTGGCCTCTTAGAGGTTAGAGCAACGTGGAAGTTCCTTTTAACCTTGTTTTGGACTGCGCCTTTTCGCTCTCGAGCTCGAGTGAGCTCGGTATTTAAAAACTGAAAATGATTTTTTAAAGTTTCAAAAAAGTCCAAATTTTCTTATGCGGATACATAAACATTTGTCTTTTTCGTGCAGATCACATATGAAAAGATTTTTCGATGCAAATTTGTCCGTGCATGCTAGACATGTATATGTACTTGTAAATTGTGTTTCAGATTTTTTTTAGACTTACAAATAAAATTTTCATTTAAAAACAAAATCCAGCTCACTATAGCTTGCGAGCTAAAAGGCATTTTCACTTGTTTAATACCTTGCACTTATTTCTCAATTTCAGGAGCCCAGGGAAGATAACTAGCATTAATGTCCCTACATTTGAAGCCTTAAGTCAAGTTGGTACTGCGCAGGTCGCAGTTAAGAACATTGGCAAACTGGAAGCTTCATATAGCTTGACGGTATGCATCGTGAAGGAAATTATATTTTCTTTGCAAGTGCGTTTTCATATATGTTTGTAGATAATAGGCTACCTTTTGATAGATCATTAATTGCACCTTTTCTTTTCTACGTAGAAGATAGGTTTATGAACTAATTTCCTATCCATCCTATTGATGTCCTTGCATGGATATCCTTTCCATACCCACATAGGCTGCCACACTAAAATGTTTAATTGATATATTTATGTATATATTTTTATTTTTAATCTAGTTGATAAACAGAATGTGTTATATATACTCCCGCCGTTCGGAAATAGATGTCTTCTATTTGTCCAAATTTGGATGTATGTGTATACTAAAACATGTCTACCTACATCCGAATCTAGACAAATGCAAGACATCTATTTCCGAACGGAGGGAGTATGATTTACTTGGCGTCTTCAGTTTTCCTGAAATTTGATGTCGCTTACTCCTGTTACAGTTCAACTGCAATAGTGGCATCACTTATGTGGAGGTAACAATTATTGCACTCTTCATATTTTCTGCCACCATACTCTTTCTTGAGTTTTGTAGACCTCTCTCGATTGACAAGCTCCAGTATTTCATTTCGTTCTGAAGTTACTTATTTCTGAATCCATTTTTTACAGTTAATCATCCATCACCACAGTTCCCTGTTCTGGTTATGTGCTTATTCAATTCCTTCTCTTGAAGCTACTCTGTAATTTCATTTGCAGGAGCAATTCTTCATCATGAAACCTGACGAAGTCCTTATTCGCTCATTTTATTTGCGTCCGTCAACAGACCAAGCATCAAAATATCGATGCGTGGGTGAGTTAGAAATTGAAGACAGCTCATCATTTTTTTTTCAAATACAAAATATTTTGTAGGAACTAACATGGGATTTGCTTGTGGTCAAGTGCAGCGATTTTGAAAGCGTCTGATTTCAGTGAACTTGACAGAGCAGAATGTCAGTTCTCGACCACAGCTACAGTTCTTGACAATGGAACACAGGTTCTGAATTGTTTGTCTCCTGTAGTTATTCAGTTGGGCTCTGTTGTTAATATAAGTGCAGCAAGATGGTTTAATCTGCATATAATCTTTCATTCCAATCTCCAATGTGTGTGTATCTCTTGCCTTGATAAGCTTTTGACATCAAAGATATCTCTGTTATACAATTGCCTATACCATCTACGAGAGACCATGAATAAGTAACTTCTTGAGCTTTGTTGACGTATGCTAAATAATATGTTTTTTTTAATCTTTTTAGTTCCCTTAGCAATCCAATATGTTGACAGTTTTTGCACAATCTAGAAATAAGTGATGTTCCTGACAGTGTAATGCTTACTTCTTGCGTTGAAAACCATGTAGATTGGTCCACCGAACCAGCGTCCGAAGGGTGGCATCAAGGGTTTTTTCGAAGCCGTCAAAGCCCTGTGGCGCAACATGTGGGACAGCGTGATCGATTTCTTCACCGGCAGATCATGCAGGTACGCGATTTCCTCCGCTAGAACAATTTTTTTTTTTGGGTTTGGTTCTCTTCTTTTGAATCTCATTTCGCCTGTAATTCCCTGATCCTTTTAGCTCATTAATTTCTTCCTGTGGAGCAGTACCAAGTGCTCGAGCTTCTTCGACCTGAGCTGCCACATCCAGTACATCTGCATCGGCTGGCTCGTCATGTTCGGCCTGCTCCTCGCCCTGTTGCCCGCAGGTTCGTATGCATTACATCTCACCAGGTTACAAGCACTCAGTACTCACATGTTCACGTCGCCACCGCTGACCGACCAAGCAAATCTTCTGTCTTCGTGTTTGCCTGCAGTTGCGGTGGTCCTGTGGCTTCTGCACCAGAATGGCCTCTTCGACCCGCTGTACGACTGGTGGGAGGACGTGTTCGGGCCGCCGGAGGCCGCGCACCCGAAGCGCGGGAGAGGAGGACAAGGCCACCACGCGCACGTCCACCACCACCACCACAGCCGGCACCCGCACGCGCACAAGAAGCGCACGAGCGGGATCCCGGCCAGCACCATCACCACCACGTCCTCCACAGGCACGGCGGCCAGCCTGACGCGGCGGCCGAGGGCGGCGGCGAGCGGCACCGGCACAGCCCGGCGCTCGGCGTGCAGCACAGGGACGGGGTGCACAAGCACCACCACCGCCACGGCAAGGCGCCACAGAGGGAGAGGGACGTCGGCGGCGGAGCGGAGTACAAGGAGCAGCGCGGGCATCGCGAGAGGCACGGTGGCCGTGACCGGGAACGCGAACGCGAACGCGAGCGGCACAACTCCCGGGCGGTGTAGGAGATGGTTGTGATCAGTGCCGGTCGATGGATCTTTCAGGAAATTAGGAACTCGTCGCGACTTCTGATTGTAGACTTGTGATTAACGCTGTCAGGTTGTACATGTGTGTCTGATTGCGTTTTTTAAGTTAATGACAGTACCATGTAGAACGACCATTTCAGTGTGTTTCGTTTACCTCGTCGTTTGTTTTTTTTTCTATGTTTTGATAATCGATGCAAGTTTAGTCCACAAGAATCTAGTGAGTGGTGCATTTGGCAACTATACAATTGTTACCGAGGAAAACAGAGATACTCCATATAATTTAGAAGACAATCCGATACAATTGATAAAGATGCAATCGATAAGAATGCGAAGTTCTGAGTTTAATAAAAGCGTCTTTTATAGAAAACTTGACAAAAATTGCAGTTGACAAGGATGATGATATTTTTATAGAGTTGGAGCATTCACTTCCCTCTATCCTGTGCTCTTGCATCACGTCGATCTCGTGGGGCGGCTCGAACAAACCCTAAGCGTACCTGCACCTAACGCCTCCTCATTGCCCCCTTGCTGATGTCAAAGGATGCCGGTGGGTGCTGACCCAACCATATTATTTCAATGACAATGAACTTGTTTTTGACAAGCTAGTTTGAAGGTATATAAAGCTGCATATCAGCGATGAGCTGCGTCGAGCTAATGTGAAGAGGTGATATGTCCACTTTTTTTTGGGGTGGTCGCTACGGTGGTGCCGAAGGCGAGTAGCAGACGTCAGTAGCTTGCTCATGAGTTTCTTTGCTCGAGATTGTAATTTTCTTTCTTAGTCGAGAATCATTTTTGCAAACTCGTTAGGCTTCTCCTACCTTTTCATTTCTGTCAGATCGGTATTTACATAGGTTAAACCTTGATCTTTATTATATATATATACTCCCTCATTTCCTATTTATATTATTTTTTTGGCTATTTTCATGTGGGCTAAATACAGACTGGAATGAGTGACCTACACACTAAAATACATCTAAATATGTGTGAATCAGGAAAAACTTAAACCATCTAATACTCCCTCTGTCCCAACTCCCAAATACTTGACACAGATTTCTCTGAATACGAATGTATCTACACACTAAAGGCCTCTTTGGATTATAAGAATTTCAAAGGATTTTTATTGGATTCCAATCCTTAGTAATTTTTTTAATATGGATTGCTTTTGATTTAAAAAAATGGTGCTACCAAAATCCTATGTATTGGATTCCTATGCCTCAATTTCAAAGGAGTTTGAACATCCATTCCAACCTCTTTTCTCTTTCTTTTTTAGACTCAAGGGCGTAGGATCGAGACAATTTTTCTACGTTTTTCATGCATCTCATCCAAAAGATAATTCATGCAGCTTTCCTGTGTTTTACAATCCCATGTTTTGCACTTGTAAACTCGTGAAATTTCTGTGTTTTTCATATTACTCTGTTTTTCAATCCTGAGATCCAAAGAGGATCAAATAAGTGGGAGAATATTTAGGAAAGGAGGAAAATGTGACACGTATTACCTACTCCCTCCGTTCCAAATTAATTGACTTCCATTTATCCACATGTGGATGTATCTATACGTGTAACATGTCTAGATACATATCCATGTGTGGACAAATGGAAGTCAATTTAATTTGGAACGGAGGGAGTACTTGCACATGCCCTAAAATATTTCAGCCCCGACTTGTCGGGACTTGCCGTAATACTACTACTCCGTAGATCTTTTGCCTCAATTTACAATGATGAAAGTGCAAAAACGGCGTGGCAAAAAGTCTGGTGCGAAGAAAGGAAGTACATGATCAAAGTACAGGGAAAGTTTGTGTTAAAGATCAGATTCCACGAGACGTGGAACGCGCTTAAGCAAACTAAGTACTAGTTGCTCACCGGCCAGGGCTTGACAGGACTCTCTCCCCCACCTCCGAGTTTGCCTTCTCCCCCACGCTCATCTGCCCTCCCTCCCCCGCGCCCGCCATGGCGTGGCCGCAGCAGGAGGCGATCGACACCTTCGTCAGCATCACCGGGGCCGACGAGGCCGTCGCCGTACGCAAGCTCGAGGTACCGCCCAAATCCCCCTCTCCCCCGTCCTTTCCTGCATCGTTATTTGATCCAGGCGCCAGCCCCGCCCAATCTAGCGTAATCGGGCGGGCTCCCCCGGTGGATTTGGCTGCGCCGGGCATGGATCGCTCGGTGCTAGGTTTTAGTTCAATTGTTAGGGAAGGGGGTCTGTTTGTGCGTGGTGGGGTTGAGGCGTGCCCGATTTGCTGGGGAATCTATGCGTAGCGGTGCTGCTTGTGCAGCCGTGGAAGGGGATTAACGCGGCAATCTCGGGGCTTATCTCTGCCCGCTCTACTTACTGGTTAGGGTTTTGTGAAAGCCCAATCTGGTCACATATAACCCCCAATTTGCAGTTACTGTTCCAACTTCCAAACGAACTGCCTGGCAGTTTATTGAATGTAAGTGCCGGTGGGGTCATTATTTTCGATAAATATTAATTGCTAGGCACATCTCAAAGTTAGGCTTGTAGGTTTTGCGGGTTTTTGTTCCCTACTTGTTCATCTAAGCTTCATAATTGAAATGGAATGTACATGAGCAGATGTTCTGTAGTGTAGTTTCCTAATTATCCCATTGACTATGTTTGGTCTCCTACATTGCTTTTTCAAATTTTCAACTCGGAGCACACATAACAGACGCGATACCATGTTATCTTCATGGCTTTCTTATTTCTGAAATCACTTCGTGAATGCGTGTGTCCCCTAAAAATTTCTAGGGTATCGCCTCCAAGTTGATGGTTCAAATGCAGCATTACGTTGCCTAAAAAGAGCATCATTTTGCCATCATTGTCGTACTCTCATCTATATATTTAATAACAATGGTTTATTGATGAATGTGACACAGGAGCATGCTGGCGACCTCAATCAGGCAGTCAATGCGTACTTCAATGATGGAGCCGGCACAGCGTACGTGTTTCAAGTTTTCCGTATACAAATATTGCTTGTTGTTTTGGTTTTCCGAAGCCACTTTTTCCTCCCATATCCCTGTAAATTGCTTATTGGTAGTGAAGAACTGCACGTACAATTAATAAGGGTAGCCTGTATCAAAGTTTAAGCCACTAATCGCTTGTGCTATGTCATTTAGCTAAATGGCAAGTAAAATGGATCAGGAGGGAGAACAGTTGCCCTCCAGTTACAGTGTTGCGCTAGAGCAGATAAATAGATGTCTTTCTGTTTTTCCAGGAACACAATCAATCAAAGTATTGGACCTGTCAATCTTGATGATATGGAGATGGACGGACCACTTGATAACGCATTTCAAAGATCTTTGTACCCTGAAGCTCTGCACGACCCTTTTGCACTGATGGATCCAAATTTCCAGCAAAGGTTTTTTGACAGAGTTGGCTCAGCTGGTACTGCCAACCATGATGCGCAAGGTTCACACCCTAGAGAGGCAACTGTCGAAGTTAAAGATAGCAACATTCAAACAGGTCCTTCTGCTCAGGCTTCTGCCATGGAGAATGTCACCGGGCATGGGTCTTCATATGGCCCAGAATTTCACGAGACTATCATAATTGATGATGACGAGGATGAGTTGCCATATGGGCTATCCTCTCAGCATGCTAATATCCCTAGCAGTGTATCACAGCCAAACCCTCCTTTGCCAACTGCTCCTCCACTGGTCCATGTGATAGACAATGAGATAGAAGAGGAAATGATTCGAGCTGCAATTGAAGATTCAAAAAGAGAGGCTGAAGAGCTGGCAAATGTAAGCTGTTGAGACTCTCTCTCTGTCTCTCTCTGCATAGGTGATAGGTTAGAATGAGCTTGCTGAATCTTGATTTACCTAATTTTTTGCTAAATAAATATCAGACAGCAGAGCAAGAACGGACTCAACATCTAGATGGAATAAACTTGGGGGATCATTCTTATGATGAAGACATGGAAACTGCAGGTGGAACAATGGGAAGGTGAATATTAACTTTTACCTCTAGCTCTTCATCCTCAGGCTACCTTATGGTGGTAGGCTAATAGCAATTGATTCCTTCTTTGTTTTCTTCCTTATCGGAGGCAAGAATTAGTTACAGGAAATGTTGGAACATCTATACAATTAACGGATGAAGAGAGCTCACAAGAGGAGACTGAGGATGTTGAAGAAGAGCCATTAGTTAGACGTCGTTCTAGGCGCATCCCTTCTGGAGACACAGAGTCAACACAACCTGTCCTCCCAGGTGATAGCCCTCCGTCAAGTTCCCAGCCTCGAAACAATGATCACCAGTATAACAGAACTGATTTCCCATCAGAGGTATTATAACCTTAATCTGCATCTTATTAATATTAACTAGTAAATGGTATTTACTTCATTGCTCACATTCTTCTCTTGGAAAAGTGGGGAGGCATTTCTTCTGAGGAACATGATGAAGCTGTTATGCTTGAGGCTGCGATGTTTGGTGGAATTCCTGAAGCGCCAACATATCCATTATCTATTCCATCTCATGCAAGCTCGAGTCATTATCCCCAAGTAGTGCATTCTCCACCACCGGAATTAACTGAACAACGGTTATTAAGAGAGCAGCAGGTTTGAATTTGAAGCTCAATACAGTGTTGGTGAACGCAGCAAATATTGTATGGTGACTGCTAGTATGTTTGATTACAGGATGACGAGTACCTGGCATCGCTCCAAGCTGATCAAGAAAAGGAGATGAAAACTCTACAAGAAGCTGAGCTGCGTCACTTGGAAGAAACTGCTGCAAGAGAAGCTGCTCTTGAGAAACAAAAGCAAGAGGAGGAGGAAAGGCATAAAAAGCAACTTGAGAAAGAGGTACCTTTCTGTTACAGATAATTCGGAACTCGATTGGATAATAAGTAAGAATCTTCCCGATGTGTCAATGGTTGATAACTTGATAATTAGACCACCAGTGTGATCATATGAAATTTAGCGCTTTAGTTTTGCGATAAAAAAACTAGTGTTCTAGTTTATCTTATGTTACAGTGATTTTATTTTCAATTTGGTTGCCAAAACAATCTACAATGATATTTAGCTTTGAGGGAGTTGTCCAAAGATCAGTGCATTGCTATAGGCTTGTAGCTGATCTGTTTTTGGTTTAGTTGGCAAGTGATACTTGCCCGAGTATATCATGATTACTGGAAGCAATGTAGCCAAAACCCAAGAGTATGTGCCCACTGCCCAGTGTTTTTATCCTTCAAAATTTCTGTGTGAGTTGATCAATGTTCATCTTGGAAATATAATATCCACATTTTTCATGTTGAACTGTGACAAGCCACAAAAATTGTGGCAAGATTTGTAACTTTATTCTAGAATACATTAAACGTGCTATCATGTATTTGGCCGCGAGACTCGGGTATCAAACTAGAGAGGTTCAAAGAAAAATGAGTCGATGAAAGGTGGACTGGTTGTTGGCAGTGAAACAAACATTAGCCACAAACAGCTGCCACACGCCTGGCAAAGTTTGGCAAAGTCTAGCTATGAATCAAAGTATTAAACATGCCCAATATGATAACCAAACTCTTTGCTTGTGTTGTTTTGTTGAGGCTTTCTCGATATTTATTGTCTCTCATAGATCATTGTCTTGCTGCGCTTTTGGTGATATGTCAGTTATGCTGTTCCTGATGCTTTATGTGAAATAGGAGCTTGAGTCAAGTCTTGCCACCAAACAAGCATCATTGCCATCGGAGCCACTTTCAGACAAGGAAGGTGTTATCACGCTTGTAGTTCGCATGCCTGATGGCAGTCGACAGGGGCGGCGCTTTTTAAAATCTGATAAATTCCAGGTAAACTGCTTTTTACCTGCCAGGTTCCTAAATAGAAGGATTCGTCGCAGTCACCTCTTGCCACTAATTCTGTCTTCTGACATGCTGGTTTGCTTGCAGTCTCTTTTTGATTTCTTAGACGTTGGCAGGACTTGCACGCCAGGAACCTACAGACTGGTAATTCGCTATTGTTATTTTAATAATATTTCATATATATACTCCAACAAAGAAGAAATATTGTTGATAAAAACGAATGCAACCTAGTGTTCTTCCTTATCGACAGCTATGTCAGGTACCGGCCGTCACCTGCGAGTTTGTAAATAAAATACTACTATCATGAGCTACTCAAATTAATAATAGGTTCATATGATCCTAAGAGCATATTTGTTCTCCCCAGTAAATTAAATACTACCATGAGCTACCCGACCTAATGTTAGGCTGATATGATCCTAAGAACATATTTTTTCCCTGCTGTATACTTTGTTGAATTTTGTAACCCAGTGTCCACACAGGCGGAAGTTTATTTCATCCAAGCTTCTCTTGTCTGTAGCATTTGTAGACCCATAAATATGCATGAACCATGTGGCTCTCTAGGGAGAAGCATGGATTACAAATTCATTCTTAAGCTTATGGGTGTCTTTAATGTTTTGGTGTTATTTTAATTACCACCTTCTATTAGCTCAACATCTCCAAAAGGCGGAACCAACCATACGTACTCTATCATGTTGGTATATGCTTTGACGTATCACTACCAAAATGGATATTCTGAAATCTTGTACTGTATATTTGAGACACATGGTGTGGCAGCCTGGCAGGACTATACCTAATTTCGCTCATTAAGAAATTTTAGAAGTAAGAAAAAGTTTTAATAAGCAACAAGACTGTGCTCGCTCTGGAATAGTACGGAGTACATGTTAAATAAGCGCTACTCGTATCAGAGGACATCGGATAGTACTATTTGTTGCTTCTTTGGCTGCTATCAGCTGTTCTTCTCTGCCAACATTCTTATTCATGTTGAGTGCCCTTGACCTATGTTTGGTGTAAGCAATGTTTACAAGTTATGTTCTTTATGCTCGTTGATCTTTAGCAGTAGTACTGCATATTCTCAGCTTTTGCCAGGGAAGGGCATCAGACAATATTTGTAAATTTGGCTTCCGACAAAATATTACCCCATGGATGCATAAGCATAATCGCGAGTAGAACATTATGTTTGTAGAAACTGGATGGTACCCAGTGGTACTCTGAAGTTATCTTCTTTTTATTTACATTTTCTTAGTTCACTGTGTTTCATAAACTATCTACATCCATGTCTATCTAGTGGGAATAACACAACGAAAATAGGTAGAAACTCTCCTAGCCTGCAAGGATCGTTGTGACCATTTCAATATAGCTTTTAAAATGTAACATCACATGAGTATTAATGTTTTTTCCTTCATTTAGTTGGGTTTGTGACATCGTTATTCATTCCTCTGTTTTTTAAGCGTTAAATTGTACTTACAATTCTTACAATCGTCCGGTCTCATTTTTTTAATTCTCGTTTATGGTGTAGGTACGGACATATCCCAGGCGCGCTTTTAGCACTGCCGATGGTGACCAATCTTTTAGCGAACTTGGGTTAACCAGCAAGCAGGAAGCTTTATTTATAGAGCAGATTACTGAATAGAGGAAAATATTTAGCCACGACTAGGGATACACTTTGAGAGTTTGGGTTTTACATGTTTATACTTGGATATGGCATATGGCTTTTGGTGTGAAATTTAAGCTGCTGTTGACAGTTTGTGTTGAAGAGGTGAAATCATATTCATTTGCCGTCAGTGATGTTGGTGATACTTTGTGCATTCAGTTTAAATGCAATGCCATAAAAGCGTTAAACAACACCTGGATACTAAGAAATCACGTGATAACTGCAGTTAAATCCATGATCATTGTTCGCTTCAGAGACATGATACTAAGAAATCGAAAACCATTTTAGCTGTGTAAAGTTTCAGTATTTTGTTATTTAAAGAAAGCTTCAGTAAACACGTACTGTTGCCACTACTCCCCGAAACACAGCCGGACTCGGCTGATGCTCAACGGTTGCTCCTGCCGCCCGGCAACTTATTCGTCGTCTTCAACTCTTCGTGAATGGAGCACCAGCTAGCAGTCACTCTGCAGTGAGCAACATTCGAGGAAAAAAAGAGTCAGTATTAAGTCAGCTAACGAACGCCTAAAGAAAGGCTAACACATGAATCAGCATCGATGGATTATGGAGTCTAGGGCTGGGCTGGGCTCGGCTCGACTCGGTTAAACTTAGTGAACTAGCGAGTTAACTCGAACTCGACTCGTTCAACAAACGAGTCCAAAAATTGAACTCGGCTCGACTCGCTTAAGCTCGCGAGTTGCTCGTTTAGCTCGGTCAAATCTGTCAAATTGTCAACATGAATAAATGTACGATGTAATTTTCCAGAATTTTTGGACATGTAACAGTCGCATCAATCAGTAATAACATGATATCGCAACATATCTGATAAATCACAACAATCAATAATCATGTCGTAATAATAATATTGGCAGATTAGATCATATATAGACAAGACACGAAACCAAATAAGGAACCACTAAATCCCAACTTAGTGCATACTTGAAACATAAGTTCAGTCATCACTTAGCTTACAGGTCCAGCATAATAAAGCTTACAGGTCTGAATGTCCAATATATTACATAGTTTAGAAAGATGGATAATTAAGCAAAATGTGTAGACGCATGCATCCATTCCATGTCCAGCATCCAGCTTGATACGTTAGTAGCTACTGAAACTCCAAAAGGTCTTGACTCAACATGTCCTTCAACTTTTCTACATCTCTTCAAGTGCCTGTACAATACAAGTAAAGAAACAGATCAGGTTGTGTGTAGCAGGATAGGACATACATATGTAAAAATAGATCAGCTTTCGTAAACAGATCAGGTTGTGTGTAGCAGGATAGGACATACTTGTCATCTAGCTACTTTCCACCACAGATTCTGGAAATGGAACCAGCTCAACATCATCATCATCATCTTGAACCTGTACATAGACACAATGGAAGACATGCAAGTTAGAAACAGAAACAACATTTGTATGTAGACTAATTGGAAAACTAAATGAGACATACCACTACTCTTGGCGATTTGTTATCTTTATTGGAACCTCGTATCCAGTTAGAAGCACACACTAATCTCTCAACCATTGCTGGAAGTAGAGAGCTACGGTAATCATCAAGGATTCTACCTCCTGTTGAGAAGGTTGACTCGGAGGACACACTAGTACCTGGAATAGTCAAAAATCTCCTTGCCATCTTTGAGATAACCGGGAACCTATGAGTGTTCACTTTCCACCAATCAAGTAACACAAAAGTTGTGTCATCAGGATCTACGTTTGGTTCATCAAGATAGCGGCGCAATTCAGATTTCGAAGCCTCCGTAGTTGTTTCCTGTAGATGCCTCCGAAACAAACTTGTCCTAGCTGTGCTTGTTGTTGTCCCTGTTTGTGTACTCATAGTCCTCCCGTCACTTCCTTCGGCCCCAGCCTTGCTCTTTTTGTATTCATCATCACAAGTATTGTATATGGAATACAACTCTTTCCTGATATCCTCAATTTCCTCAGCCCCCTTCTCTTCACCATATATTTCTCCAAAGCAGAATGCCACAAACCTCATCTTCCATCTAGGATCAAGAATAGTAGCAAGAGCCATAACATTGTTCTTTTCCTCCCAATACTTATCAAATTTATCTAGCATTGCAACACCCATAGCTTTAACAAACTTATCTATGGACTTACTTGCTTTCACTAACTCCATTTTCACAGTCACTATATAGGGATAAAAGATATTGGCAGTAGGGTATAAAGACCCAGATAACACCTTAGTTATCTCGGCAAACTCTGCCAAGATGGGCTGTACCTTTGCATACATATTCCAATCTGCATGTGAAGGTTCCCACTTGTACTTATGATCATGATCTGCATATTCATGAAAGGCAGCCCTATAGGGAGTACAATCATCAAACATCTTGTATGTTGAGCTCCACCGTGTGGACACATCTAGACACAAACCAGCCCCCACTTTCATATTTAAATCAGTTTTACAAACGTCAACAAATTTAAACAAGCGAGATGTGGACTTCTTCAAGTACTTCACGGTTTCTCTTAGCTGGTTTATAAATGGCTGCAAGGGTTGAAGGCCATCATTCACCACCAAATTGACTATATGAGCACAACAACGAACATGAAAATGAGAGGGAATGAAGCCTTGTACTTTCCTAGCAACGAACTTGTCCCTCAAATTACTAGCAGCCACATCATTTGAAGAAGCATTATCAAGTGTGAGCGAAATGACCTTGTCCTCTATTTTCCATTCAACTAGGCATTCCATTACCGCTTGAGCTATGACAACTCCAGAATGTGGTGGATCTAACTCAATAAAATTCAGCACACGTCATTGCAAAACCCAATCAACATCAATGTAGTGAGCAACCAAAGCCATGTAGGAGAGTGTTTGGTTTGAAGTCCACAAGTCACATGTCAAACTAACGTGCTCAACATCTCTAAGACTCTTCTTAAGAAGTTCTTTTTCAGATTCATAAACCTTTATGCACTCCTTTCTTATGGTCTTTCTTCCAATGAACTTGTATTTGTTATTCATATGCCTCATCAAGATATTAAATAATTTGTGTTCTACCATTCTAAAAGGATAATCATGCACAATTAACATCTTAGCAATGATCTTGCGGGTTTCCTCATGACTATATTCAGTTTGACAAGCTGTGAGTGATGAACCTCCCCGTTCAAAGTTGACTGTGCTCTGACCTTGAATCTGGCCCCTCAAGAAATCTTTGTAGTCTTGACATAAATCAGTATGCCTATTCAGACTAGATGTTTGCCCCCCCTTGATTGTATACAAAATAATTCAGACAATAGTTGCACCTAGCCTTTTCTATAGTCTCCCCTTCAGGTGTAGCCATGGTAAAATGCTGCCAACATTTGGAAGTTTTACCTCTGCCTATCTTCTTTCCCTTCGGCTTGGGAGACACTGGAATACCATTCTTCCTCTTCTGCCTCTTTGACTTGAGAGACACACTGCCACCATGAACTGACCCATCTTCATCCTTATTTCCAGAATCAACCGACACATTGGGTATACTCTCGGACATTTCATCATTCAAATCATATGAATTCTCCTCAAACTCGTCACTGGGATTCTCCTACACAGAAATATGCAAATATAACACAATTAATAACTTCTCATTGTTCTACAACTACACAGGAATATGCAAATACTACAACTAAAAATCTGCATTGAACTGACGAAATTAGGGGTAGTGTAGAAAACTCACCGTGCGGACTGGAGCAGCAGGAGGAGCAGCCACAACCGCGAGTTCAGTGCTGTGTGGTCGTGGAGGCTTTACAACCGTGGGGCGCGGCGGAGCTGTGACGGACGCAGGCGATGCCGACCTAGAGGCGGACGGAACAAACCACCTCTTCTTCGTCTGGATGGCCTTGGACTCCAAGCTCGGTTGCCTCTCCATGGCGCGGTGGTCGGGCGAGGATGGTGCACCGGCAGGGTCGGGCGAGGATGGTGCGCCGCCGCCGCCGCAGCGCCGCCTCTCCTCGCGACAGTTCGGTGGTCGAACTCGAACAGGGGACTGGGAAACCTAATCGAGTACGTGCGTGCGTGCTGTGTTGTACTGTTGTGTGCGTGCTGTTGGGCTTGGGCCGCACAATTTGTGCTGGAGATGATTTTCTATTTTTCGACCGTATTTCACTATTTCCTCAATTTAAGCGAGTTAAACGAGCTAATCGAGTAACTCGGTAACTCGTCTCGTTTAGCTTGAACTTGATTAGTGATAAAATTGAAAACTCGGCTCGGCTCGTTTAATTTCGAGTTCGAGTCGAGTCAAGCCGAGTCACGAGTAACTCGTTTAACTCGCGAGTTTCGAGTTTTCGTTCCAGCCCTAATTATGGGGTTAATCTTACGGCAGGACGCGTGGGAGCCCTGTCCGGGTAGCTGCAGGGGTTTTGTGCTTGGACCAAACGCACGGCAATGCGGGAAGATGCGATGCCCGATCGCCACATCACGCACAAGCCTGTACAAACGGAGGCCTTGACTTGGTTAAACACTCCAGTTTTAGATAGATAGCTCACCAGTCGATGGATCCGCGCTTGTAGGGACTGAAGTCCGGAGAGACGAGAGGCGCTCATTCGAAGCCACCTATATAAGCTCATCTCCTGTCCTTACACAGATGTAGACCGAGGTACCAAGCTAAGCGACAATGGCGAACTATAGGGCCTTCGCGCTGGTGCTCCTCTTCTGCGCCTTGGCGTCCTCTTGCTGCGAGGTCGGCCTCTCCTACTTCCCGCCACCCCTGGGATCCAAGGACGATTTCCTCGGATGCCTCGTCAAGGAGATCCCGCCCCGCCTCCTCTACGCCAAGGGCTCGCCCGCCTACCCCGACGTCCTGGGGCAGACCATCCGGAACTCGAGGTGGTCGTCGCCGGACAACGTGAAGCCGCTCTACATCGTCACCCCCACCAACGCCTCCCACATCCAGTCCGCCGTGGTGTGCGGCCGCCGCCACGGCGTCCGCATCCGCGTGCGCAGCGGCGGGCACGACTACGAGGGCCTCTCCTACCGCTCCCTGCAGCCCGAGGAGTTCGCCGTCGTCGACCTCAACAAGATGCGCGCGGTGTGGGTGGACGGGAAGGCCCGCACCGCGTGGGTCGACTCCGGCGCGCAGCTCGGCGAGCTCTACTACGCCATCCACAAGGCCAGCCAAACGCTGGCGTTCCCGGCCGGCGTGTGCCCGACCATCGGCGTGGGCGGCAACTTCGCGGGCGGCGGCTTCGGCATGCTGCTGCGCAAGTACGGCATCGCCGCGGAGAACGTCATCGACGTGAAGCTCGTCGACGCCAACGGCACGCTGCACGACAAGAACTCCATGGGCGACGACCATTTCTGGGCCGTCAGGGGTGGCGGCGGCGAGAGCTTCGGCATCGTAGTCGCGTGGAAGGTTAAGCTCCTGCCGGTGCCGCCCACGGTGACCGTGTTCAAGATCCCCAAGACTGTGAGCGAGGGCGCCGTGGACATCATCAACAGGTGGCAAGTGGTCGCGCCGCAGCTTCCCGCCGACCTCATGATCCGCGTCATCGCGCAGGGGCCCAAGGCCACGTTCGAGGCCATGTACCTCGGCACCTGCCAAACCCTGACGCAGATGATGCGCAGCAAGTTCCCGGAGCTCGGCATGGACGCCTCGCACTGCAACGAGATGTCGTGGATCCAGTCCATCCCCTTCGTCCACCTCGGCCACAGGGACGCCCTGGAGGACGACCTCCTCAACCGGAACAACACCTTCAAGCCCTTCGCCGAGTACAAGTCCGACTACGTCTACGAGCCCTTCCCCAAGAGCGTGTGGGAGCAGATCCTCGGCACCTGGCTCCTCAAGCCCGGCGCGGGGATCATGATCTTCGACCCCTACGGTGCCACCATCAGCGCCACCCCGGAATCGGAGACTCCGTTCCCTCACCGCAAGGGCGTCCTCTTCAACATCCAGTACGTCAACTACTGGTTCGCCCCGGGAGCCGGCGCGGCGCCATTGGCGTGGAGCAAGGAGATCTACAACTACATGGAGCCGTACGTGAGCAAGAACCCCAGGCAGGCCTACGCCAACTACAGGGACATCGACCTCGGGAGGAACGATGTGGTGAACGACGTCTCCACCTACAGCAGCGGTAAGGTGTGGGGCGAGAAATACTTCAAGGGTAACTTCAAGAGGCTCGCCATTACCAAGGGCAAGGTGGATCCCACCGACTACTTCAGGAACGAGCAGAGCATCCCGCCACTGATCATGAAGTACTGATTGATCGAGAGAGATCGAACATTGATTTGCTGCCGGCGTTCGTGGAAAGGGACGAGGATAGTTAGGTGCTTTTGCATGGATTTTGACCGTGGTTGGTGTCCACATGGCCAACTAATAAGCATCTCGAATAGGCGTAGGTAAATTGTTTTTTTCTTATGTGTTAGTTTTGAATGTACCCCGGCTTATTGTATTTAGCCACATATATGAGATTTTTGTTGGATATAATATTTAGCCGAGTCCATGATCATTGTTTGCTTCCGAGCGATGATATTATGAAATTAGAATAATTTTATATCTGTGTAAAGTTTCAGTACTTGTTATTTATGAAAGCTTTCAGTAAACACTTCTACTGTTGCCGCTACTCCCCAACACAGCTGGACTAGGCTACTACTCGACGGTTGCTCCGACCATCGGCGCCTTCTTATTCATCATCGTCTTCTTCAGCTCATCTTCGTGAATGGAGCCAGCTAGCGGCCACTCTGCAGTGAGCAACAGTCGACAGAAAAAAGAAGTCAGTAGTCTGTCAGCTAACGAATACGCAAAGAAAAGCAGCACATGAATCAGCATCGATGGATTATGGGGGTGTGAATCTTACAGCAGGTGACGCGCGGGAGGCCGCACTTGGCGGGGAGGCTGTTGATGATGTCGATGGCGCCGCAGGCGCAGTCGCGGGACACGGAGCCCAGCGCGGAGCAGCACTCCGGCCCCGGCACGGGCAGCGCCTGCCCGGGCGCCGGCGGCACGCTGTAGCGCGCGCAGGGGGCCAGCCCGCTCAGCTGCACCCCGCAGGTGCCCTGCGCATCGGTCGCGCGCATCCCCAGCCCCAGCAGGACGACGAGGAGCACCCACAGCGCCGACAGCGCGCGCGGCTGCAGCTGGGCCGTGCTCACCGCCATTGCAACAGCAACGGATGCACTCGCTCGAAAATGGCTTCTCGGGTACGTGTGTGCGGTGTTTTGCGTGGTGTGGTGCTGTGCTACGTGAAGGCTGGACGGCATGATTTATAGGCGTGGCGGGGAGGGAGGGTGCGAGACGGCGAGCCTCGCGTGGCTCATCTACGTACGCACGCAGCGGCGCGCCGGGCGGCGCCGGCCGGGAGGAGCGGGGGCACTGCAAGCGTGTGAGCGTGACCCAACAGCAACACCCATGACCCATCGCCCGTCGCGTGCTTTGCCTAAGACCTAAGTCGGCAGTTTGGGGAGCGAGGTGACCAGGCCACCCCGAGGAAAGTTTACAAGGTGTTAGACCATCTCCAACAGCGCCGCTATATAGCCGCGCGAGCCGAATAAACCATCAATATAGCGCGCGCGGCCGAAATCAGTCCTCCAGCGGTAGCGCCAAAACCCCGCGCGCACGATAAACCGTCCAGCGCGCTGGACGAAGCGGTATATTTTGCACCATATTTGTGGTCTCCAGTCCAGCGCGCGCGACGAAAGGAAAAAAGCGTGCGAGTCACCAACCGCCAGATCTGAAGTCTCTCCCCGCTCGCATCTCTCCCCCATCGTGCCACCGCTCGCATCTCTCCCCCACCCCGCTCGATTGACCTGCCGGCGGCGCTTCCTCCGCTACTCCCCAGCGCGCCGCCGCTTTCTATGGCCGCGCGCAGGTCGCCGCGGCGCTGAGTCGGGCCAGCCTTGACGGACGCCGCCGACGCTTCCGCCGCTCCAGAGCAGCGCGCCGCCGCTTCTTCCTCGACCCCTCCAGCGCGCAGGTCGTCGGCCTCTACACCCTCTGTCGCCACCGTTTGCACCTCCGCGCGGATAAGGTGTTTGACAAAACACTTGCAAGGTATATTTTAGATATGAACTTTCATTTATACTAGATGAATTTGGTGCATTTTAGTTTGTAGATTTATTAAAGTAGTGTAAATTAATATGCATAGATGAGTTCGGATGACGATTCTTCCGATGAAGAATTCGATCTTGAAGAGGAGGAGGAGGTCGCAATGATCCTAGCTATCCGTGCTGCCAAAAAGTCCGTTTTGTTGAGAGGACAGCCCGTTTTGTTGCATCTTATCATGCCATTCGACGTAATGAACAACATGATATGCTTCAAAAAGATCTAATCGAGGAGTGGTGGACATGGCATGAGCAACAATAAGTTGTATGTTTGTTCTATTGTTGATGAACTATTCATTCTATTATTTGGTGAACTATTTGTATTCAAGAAAATCTATTTGTTGGTGTTGTAATAATAATTCAACTGCTAAAGCGTCCTATTCTCGCGCCAAAGTATAGCGCAGCTGCAAAAGCGAAACATGCGCCCAACGCGTGAAACGGCTATTTTGGCGCTGCAAAAAAATTATACCGCGCCAGCGTGTTGGGCGCCTGTTAGAGATGCTCTTAGTGGAAGGTTAATTTGCCTTTTGAAAATCAAGATTTTCCAAAAAAGTTAAGGCGCACAAGCTTGGATGGCGGCGTTTGTCTCATTTCATCATTTGCCATCAAGCTTTGCACGCAGATGTTTGCTTAGGTGGGATGAATTAGATGAAAAAGCTGAAGAATGGACTTGAATACTTGATGCTTCTGACTGGGCACTTTAACTCCAAAGAGCAAAAAAACTTTAAATCTGGAAGGAGATGGTAAAAAAAATTACGCACAACATACATCACTGAATTTCATGTTTATCCTACGACCTCCATTATCCAAGATGGATACTAGTGGGGTTAGTAGAATTTCAAATGAGGATAGTTGCTTCATGCTTCCTATCACAAAAAAATCACTATGGATGACAACAAATAAAACAGCTGATGGGTTCAATGCTATTTTTTGTCAAAAAAAAAAACTGGGAACATGTTAAATATGTCCTCTTTTGCTTGTTCTCCGGATTGACTATGGGTCATTTGTATGGTTCCAAAATGGAAGGATGCTAACAAATACAAAATATACATGCCTATATGTGTGACTACTAAATGTGACTCGGAAATAATAACTTAACTTTTAGTTAATAGATTAGCTCGTCCTACACAAATTTTTTTGAAGGGGAGATATATTATAAAAGTAGTTTGTGTTCCTGGGGCAGAGCTTAGTTGGGGCAAAACCGGGCCATGGCCCGCCCAGTCAAGGAAATTTCAGCCTATACACATGTAATATTTAGCCCAATATCAGCCCATTTTACTCTCCTTTAGCCTATTGGCTCACCCAACAATTTTTGGCAAGCTCCTCTGCTATCCACATGACTAGGGGTGTAAACGGATAGGATAATTTCCGTACCGAATCCGTCGCCGAATCCGTTTTAAAGAATCCATATCCGGTTCCGCAGAATCTGCCGGATAAGGATATCCGATTCCGAACTGAACACCCGGATACGGTATAGGATATGGTATGTAAAATAGCATCCGAATATGGATTATCCGAATATTAATTAGGATTATCCGATGGTTATAATCCGAATAATCCGATTTTCTACTGAAATGTCTATTAGAATTTGTAGTTAGTGAGTTGTGTGAAGTTCATTTGTGGAGCACAATTTGTAGTTAGTTCTATTTTTCTAAACTAATAGAGTACAACTTTGTTAGATTATTACGTTGTTGAGCTATTGTTTTTGGTTATGTGGGTTGATGATGTACATTGCGTATACCGATCCGACTCATTTTCTTTTCGCCCCGAATCCGCTCCATTTCCGTTCCGAATCCGTGATTATATCTATCCGCCCCTGAATCCGCAACCGTTCATTATCCGATCCGAATCCGGAAAAAAATATGGTAAAGGATATGGTAGAGGCAAAATCCGATCCGATCCGTTTACACCCCTACACATGACTTCTTAAATGATTTGCACGTGAAGAAAAGACCCGGAGTTAAAGTTGACTTTGAGAAGGCTATTGACAAAATTAAGTGGCCTTTACTGGTTTAGGTCATGGAAATGAAGGTTTGTCGAGGATATGGATAGACTGGGTGATGAAGGCCATGACAAGTGGAAAAGTATGGGTTAAAATTAATAGTGAAATTGGATCTTAATTTAATACTTACCAAGTTTTAAGGCAGGATGAGCCTCTTTCTTGACAAGGGAAAAGTATGGGTTTTAATCCTTCTTGACATTGTTGTAGACGTGTTTGCAATTATACTAGAAATAACCCATACTTAGGGTTTTATCAGTTGTTTGGCATGAAATCTTGTTGATAGGGGTAAGCTTTCCTGAAATATGCAGATGAAGCTATACTTATTTTATAGAATGTTCTTTGCGAGGATAGAATTATGAATTTTATTCTATGCTTATTTGAACAAATATTTGGTGTCAAAATAAACTTTCACAAAACTAGCATTAATTGTGATGGGTGGGTTGTGGAAAACGCAAATTCTTTTGAGGAGATCTTATCCGCATGAAGTACCTAGGGGTTCTTGTTTATGAAAAGAGACCAAAACTAAGTGCTTGTAGACAAACCTAAGAACTTGGTAATAGATTGAAAGTTTGTTAGGGTGAAATGCTTGCGACTCGAGGTAGAGTCATTCAACTCAACCCTTACCTCCCTAGTGTCCCTTTATACATGATGTCTTTTTATAGATAGCTTGTGGGATCAAGAGAAAATATTGACATGATTTGATCAAACTTTATGTATAGTGGAGAATAATATTATTTGGTGATCTAGAAAATTGTTTGTCTTCCAAAGGACCAAGGGGCTTGGGTATTTCAGATCAAGAACTCCCTCCCATCGGTAGTAACTGTCGCGAGCTAGACTAGTATTTTGTACTAGTGCAGTTTACCGTATGCGGCAATTAAATCTGACTGGAGGTAGTAATATTTTTCGCTCATTTATTGACATGGCTATGGAAACTATTCAATGAGACAGGCTTGTGGCAAGTAATTATTACAAATAAGTATCTACAATATCAAATACTTGGTCAGGTTACTGCCAAACCTAGGGACTCCCACTTTTGGTAGGGCGGATGAAGATCAAACATCTCTTTTGGGCATTTTGTAGAATACAAACTAAACTGGTACGGGACAAGACCGATTTTTTAAATGACCATTGGCATGGGGTGAGTCCAAACTGAGTTTTTAGATATCCCAGATGTATAATGTATCGCTATACCTGATAATTACTTTGAAACAAGTACATTTATGAGAGCTCTAGTTGAGGGTAGTTGGGAACAATGAGCGATGTATCACATATTTCTTTATCATCTCAATCCCCATCTTTGTGTAATATTGTGCATCATACGAATGTTCTTGTTGCAGGAGATAGGTAAACAACTTGGCTGCAGTTAGTTGAGAGAGTAATGGGAGTTTATCTAGTAGATGAGCGGGATAGGTTTGTTTGGCGTTAACCAACTCAGGGCTATTCACAGTCCAATCTTTATACATAGATTTAATGAATGGTCATACAATCTTTCTTACAAAAGTACCTACGGAGAAGTTAAAGGTTCCTCTAAAGATGTGGTTCTTTCACAGGGAAGTGTTGCTCAATAAAAATAATTTATGGAGAAGGCGTTGGACCGGATGTACCAAGTGTGTTTCTGTGACTCGCGGGAGTCTATTGACCATTTGTTTATTTCTAGTTTTGTAACTCGCTATATTTGGAGAGTTGTTCATTTTACCTTCAATATATCACCGCATTCCAATGTAACAAATATGTTTGGGAACTAGATTCGGGGGGTTGATAAGAATCTTAAGGCGCATAAACTGATTGGAGTTTGTGTGCCTTTTTGGGCAATTTGGAATTGTCATAACGATGTTGTCTTTAACAAATCTGGAAATGCTAACTTTCTGCAGGTTATGTTTTGGATCCATATGTGGTTCTTTCCCCTCATTGTCGACCAGTGGGACATTTTGGTTACATGATTCAGTTGGTTGATGCTGGTCATTTGGACTATATTCAATCACGTGGATGGCGGCACTCTCATAGACGACAAGATGCACACAAACTTATTGTATTTTTTCCACTGGCCGGTTCATGTCATGTGTCCACTTTGTGTTTTTTTTTTTTGAGAAGTCACCGGGGGGACAAAATCCCCACCTGAGTTTTATTTCAGCAGCAGATTACAAGGTCACGCACGACGTGAAGAGAGGAACGTACACCACAGGTCGGCGTGTTCCTTTTGATCCGGTCTTTTGCACCGGTTCACCCGTAGAATCAAGTCTGATACAATATTACCAATAGTTACAGAGGCATTTTGGTCAATGGCCCTAAACTTTGGCATTCCGAGCGTCCCAAATTTTCCAGCAGATGGCGAGGGCGATGGAAGGCCAGACGTCCCGTGGGAGCCCGTCTGGGAGCGGTGAACTCCATAGGTCCGAGAACTGGCCGAAGCAGGGGCAATGCCAAGCCTGGTCCAGACGGCACGCGCCATGTAGCAAGTGAAGAAGAGGTGTTCCCGGTCTTCAACGGGTAGGCAGCAACGTGGGCTGTACATGAGATGTTAGCTGACTATTTGATACTTTGCGATAAATCAATGTAGAAGTTGGGGCTACGCTCCTCCTTTGGAAAAAAAAACTCTTTTCGCTAACTTTAAACATGAAAGATTTATTTCTTCGATCCTTCCACCGCCACTGTGCATTATCACTTCTATGCCTCATCTGTAGATTGCAAGTTCTTTTTACCAATTTGCCATTATCTTTAGTGCTAGTAAATTTTTGGCAGATCGTTGTCTGCCAGAGGGTTTAGCAATAAGTTTGTTCTTCTTGTTAACTCTCTTCTTGAGAATGGCTCCTTTGGAGTTAGACTCAATGATGTTAACAGTGATTTTTACATAGCTGGTAGGGGTGTTAGGCAGGAGATCCTATTTCTCCCCTGTATTTCAATCTCACGACTGATGTTTTCACTAAAATGCTTATTAGAGCAGCCAAGAACAACCTGATTACAGGTCTGTTGCATGGTTTTAACAGATTGGGTGCCGTTAGCATGCAATATGCTGACGATACGCTCCTTTTTTTGCAAAAACAAAGAGCATATGCCTTGAATCTTAAGTGGTTACTGATGACGTGAAAGCACACGTTCGTTGGGAGACCCCAAGAGGAAGGTATGAAGCAGTGCAGCACAAGTTTTCCCTCAGTAAGATACCAAGTTTATCAATCCAGTAGGACTAAGAAATCACTTCTGAAGGTTGTCAGTGGCGCGCTGACGTGGAACCTGCACACAACACAATCAAACTACTTTGCCCCAACGAAACAGTGAGGTTGTCAATCTCACCGGCTTGCTGAAAACAAAGGATTAAACGTATGGTGTGGAAAATAGTGTTTAATTGCAGAGAATGAAAAGGAACAATGATTGCAGTTGGTTGTATTATCAGTGTAAAAGAATGGACCGGGGTCCACAGTTCACTAGTGGTGTCTCTCCATAAAAGATAACTAACATGCTGGGTGAACAAATTACAGCTGGGCAATTGATAAAATATTGAGCGCATAACAATGCATATATATGACAAGATGACTACTATGATATTCATTGGGCATTAAAAAATACATAGACCGTTATCCAACAGCATCTATGACTAATAATCCACCTTCAGGTTGTCATCCGTGTTCCCCGTTGGTATTAAGTTGCAAGCAACAGATTATTGCATTAAGTAATGTGCGTAATGTAAACAATACAATTATCCTTAGACAAAGCATTGCTGTTTTACCCCTAGTGGCAACAGCACATCCACAACCTTAGAAGTTGCTGTCACTCTCCCAGATTACTGGAGACTGAACCCACTATCTAGCATAAATACTCCTCTTGGAGTTACAAGCATCTACTTGGCCAAAGCATCTACTAGTAACGGAAAGCATGCAAGATCATAAATAACATATAAGATAGATTGATAATCAACTTGACATAGTATTCAATATTCATCGGATCCCAGCAAACACAACATGTAGCATTACAATAAGATGATCTTGATCATGATAGGCAGCTCACAAGATCTAAACATGATAGCACAAGTGGAGAGACAACCATCTAGCTACTGCTATGGACCCGTAGTCCAAGGATGAACTACTCACGCATCACTCCGGAGGCAGGCATGGTGATGTAGAGCCCTCCGGTGATGATTCCCCTCTCCGGCAGGGTGCCGGGAAGAGCTTCTGAACCCTCCCGAGCTAGGGTTGACGACGGCGGCGTCTCTGGAACTTTTCGTGGATAATGGCTCGGGTATTTAGGGTTTTCGCGTCGGGGATTATATAGGCGAAAGGGCGGCGGCTGGAGGCACCCGAGGGGCCCACACCACCCCACGGCGGCAGGGGGGCCGCGCCGCCCCATGGTGTGGCTGCCTCCTGGTCTCTCCGTCTCTCCTTTGGACTCCGTGTACGTGTTGGAAAAATAGGAGGTCTGTCCAAGTTTCGTCCAATTCCGAGAATATTTCCAGACTAGCTTTTCTGGAATACAAAAACAGCAGAAAACAGGAACTGGCACTGTGGCATCTTGTTAATAGGTTAGTCCCAGAAAATGCATAAAAATGCTATGAAGTGTATATAAAACATGTAACAATTGGTATAATATCAACATGGAACATCAGAAATTATAGATACGTTTGAGACGTATCAAGCATCCCCAAGCTTAGTTCTACTCGTCCTCGAGTAGGTAAAACGATAAAAACAAAATAATTTCTGAGGTGACATGCTACAATCATAATCTTGATCAAATAGTATTGTAAAGCACATGTTATGAATGAAGTGATCCAGGTCAATGGTCTATAGTTTGCTAGCAAGTAGATAATGAGCAAACAACTGAATCATATAAGCAAAAACTTTTCATGAATAGTACTTTCGAGACAAGCATCAAAAGTTTTGCATAAGAGTTAACTCATAAAGCAATAGATTCTAAGTAAAAGGTATTTAACCAACACAAAGGAAGATTTAAGCTTCAGCAATTGCTTTCAACTTTCAACATTATATCTCATGGATATTTGTCAACACAAAGCAATATAATAAGTGCAATATACAGCATATAAAAATTGTTGCACCAAAGTTGACACTAGTGTTTGCTTCTGAGATAGAAAGAAGTAGGAAAACTGACTCAACATAAAAGTAAAAGAAAGGCCCTTCGCAGAGGGAAGCAGGGATTAAATCATGTGCTAGAGCTTTTTAAGTTTTTGAAATCATATAGAGAGTAAAAATAAGTTTTGGAGGTGTTTGTTAATTGTCAACGAATCAGAAAATGGAAAGTACAATATGACCCCTGCCAACCAGACTTTTAAGAGCGGCTCCCATGAAGGACGTTATTTCTACCAGCAAGGCAGATCATCCCTCTTTCTCTTTTGTTTACACATGCAGATATTTCACTGTTTGTCATTGCTTGACTGATAAATCAGGGCAAAAATGTGAAGAGAATTAAGCGGTTAAAGTTGTAATTAATTGGGACTGGGCACCCCATTTGCCAGCTCTTTTTGCAAAATTAATGGATAAGCGGATGTATATGCCGCTAGTCCGGTGGTAAAGTCTGTTTGACAGTTGACATAAAGACATCCACCCCGTCCTCATGAGCTTGGTAAACATTGACACAAAAAGGAGTAATAAAGTTTTGAATAGTTTAAAGGTAGCACATGAAAAATTTACTTGGAATGGCAAGGAAATACCACATATAGGTAGTTATGGTGGACACAAATGGCATGGATTTTGGCTCAAGGTTTTGGATGCACGAGAAGCATTCCCTCTCAGTACAGAGTTTAGGCTAGCAAGGTTATTTGAAGCAAACACAGGATATCAACCGACAACAAGACTTATATGAAAACATATTGCAAGCATTATAAGACTCTACACTGTCTTCCTTGTTAACCAAACCCTTTTACTAGAAAATATCTAGACCTTAGAGATACCAATCATGCAAACCAAATTTCAACGAGCTTTACGGTAGTTCTTCATTAATAGGTTTTAACTACATGATACAAAAGCTTAAACATGAACTACTTGATAACTCAAAACAATTGACAAGTATCAAATTATCCAATACAGTGATCTACAAGAATATGTAAGCTTTTTCCATTATACCATCTACCACATGCAACATTTTCTGTTCCAACCAAACACCAATCAATTTATTTCAACATAAACTCTCCAAACAATTATAAGTGAAGCAAGAGAGTACTTTCTAAAAGAACTAACAGCTCTGAATAAGAGATGCATGAAAACAGGAGCTAAAAGCATAGCAATAGCTAGATAAGAATACTCAACAAGTATAAGTGAAGAATAGGAGTATTCATATGAAAAAGCGGAGCGTGTCTCTCTCCCAATCAAGAATGCTAGGGTCCAATCAAGTTGACCAGAAAAAAATAACAATGAAAATAAAAGCACACAGACGCTCCAAGTAAAGCACATATGATGTGAAAGAATTAAAATATAGTTTCACTAGAGATGACCTGATAAGTTGCTGATGAAGAAGGGGATGCCTTGGGCATCCCCAAGCTTAGACGCTTGAGTCTTCTTGAAATATGCTGGGGTGATCCATGGGAGCATCCCCAAGCTTAAGCTCTTCACTCTTCTTGATCACATTATATCATCCTTCTCTCTTGACCCTTGAAAACTTCCGCCACACCAAACTCAGAATAATTCTCATTAGAGGGTTAGTGCACAATCAAAAACTCACATGTTCTATAAGGACACAAACATGACCGTTACTTTTAACATTAGCTACTGCCACTGATGTTATGTGAAGCTCTTCACCCAAAAAAGAATTCCACTCAACACTAGTAAAAGAGAGAATGCAAAATAAAAGACAGAATCTGTCTAAACAGAACAGTCCGTAAAGACGAATTTTTTCGAGGCACTTACGTTGCTCAGATCGAAAAACTCAAAACTAACGAAAGATGCGTACATATCTGAGGATCACGCACAAAAATTTCAGATTTAAATAATTTTTCTGTGATTTTACAGAAGCAAACGGTGAACAGCAGAAATCTGTTCCTGCGCAGAAATCCAAATCTAGCATCATCTTCCTATTAGAGGCCTTACTTGGCACAACAATGCAAGAAAATAAAGATACAAAGGCATTGCTACAGAAGTAAACAACCTTGACTCAAAAAAGAAAAATTGCAGAAATAAAAATAATGGGTTGCTCCCATAAGCGCTTTTCTTTAACGCCTTTTAGCTAGGCATAGTGATTTTTAAGATGCTCACATAAGGATAAGAGTTGAAACATAAAAGAGAGCATCAAGAAGCATATATAAAATATGTTTAATCTAACACTCTTCCTATGCATAGGAGCCTTGTAAGAAAACAAATCAATATAGCACAAAGAGACTAGCGGAAACCAAAACAAGTGCATCTTCAAAACTTTCAACATAAAGAGAGGAGACTTAATATTATTGAGATATATGAAACCGTGTCTCCCTCTCTCATAATGACCAGTAGGTATTAAAGAAACATCATATAAAAGCAAACAAGAGAAAGCTCAAAACTTCATCACAAAGAGAGGAAATTTAATAACATGAAGATTTCTATAACCATTTTTCCTCTCTCAAAATAATTTTCAGTAGCATCATGAATAGACTCAACAATATAGATATCACAGAAAGCATTCTTATCATGATCCACATGCATAAAAGTATCATTACTCTCCACACAAGCATAATCAATTTCATTAGTAATAGTGGGAGTAAACTAGCACATCCATCATTATAATCATCATAAATTGGAGGCATAGAATAATCATAATGAATTTTATCCTCAATAGTAGATGGACTGAAAATATCATATTCATCATTGTAAACATCATATATAGGAGGCATATCATAATCAACATAAACTTTCTCCTCCATACCTGGGGGACTAAAAATATTATTTTCATCAAAACCGGCCTCCCCAAGCTTAAAGTCTTCCATAACATTAGCAATAATGGTGTTCAAAGAATTTATAGTAATAACATTGCTACCATCATGCAAATAAGTTTCTATAGGTTTTTTAATTTTCTCTTCAAACACTTCATGTCCCAATTCAAGATAAATTTTATAAAGCTCTCTCATGTTGTTTTCAGCCATAGGACTAGTTTCAAAGAAAGTAACCTTTGATAGCAACTAAAGAACTAGACATAATAACAAACCGAAATAAACTAGGTGCGGGATTTTTTTTTTGTGTGTTTTTGATATTTAAAAGCAAACAAGATAAAAATAAAATAAACTAAGCAAGACAAAAATAAAGTAATGAGATTGGAAGCGTGAGACTCCCCTTGCAGAAGTCTCTTACTCCCCGGCAATGGCGCCAGAAAATATTGCTGGATGACGTGAAAGCACACGTTCGTTGGGAGACCCCAAGAGGAAGGTATGAAGCAGTGCAGCTGCAAGTTTTCCCTCAGTAAGATACCAAGGTTATCAATCCAGTAGGAGTAAGAAATCACTTCTGAAGGTTGTCAGTGGCGCGCTGACGTGGAACCTGCACACAACACAATCAAACTACTTTGCCCCAACGAAACAGTGAGGTTGTCAATCTCACCGACTTGCTGAAAACAAAAGATTAAATGTATGGTGTGGAAAATAGTGTTTAATTGCAGAGAATGAAAAGGAACAATGATTGCAGTTGGTTGTATTATTAGTGTAAAAGAATGGACCGGGGTCCACAATTCACTAGTGGCATCTCTCCATAAAAGATAACTAACATGCTGGGTGAACAAATTACAGCTGGGCAATTGATAAAATATTGAGCGCATAACAATGCATATATATGACAAGATGACTACTACAATATTCAATTGGGCATTACAACATGATACATAGACCGTTATCCAACATCATCTATGACTAATAATCCACCTTCAGGTTGGCATCCGTGTTCCCCGTTGGTATTAAGTTGCAAGCAACAGATTATTGCATTAAGTAAAGTGCGTAATGTAAACAATACAATTATCCTTAGACAAAGCATTGCTGTTTTACCCCTAGTGGCAACAACACATCCACAACCTTAGAAGTTGCTGTCACTCTCCCAGATTACTGGAGACTGAACCCACTATCTAGCATAAATACTCCCTCTTGAAGTTAAAAGCATCTACTTGGCCAAAACATCTACTAGTAACGGAGAGCATGCAAGATCATAAATAACATATAAGATAGATTGATAATCAACTTGACATAGTATTCAATATTCATCGGATCCCAGCAAACACAACATGTAGCATTACAATAATATGATATTGATCATGATAGGCAGCTCACAAGATCTAAACATGATAGCACAAGGAGGAGAGACAACCATCTAGCTACTGCTATGGACCCGTAGTCCAAGGATGAACTACTCACGCATCACTCCGGAGGCAGGCATAGCGATGTAGAGCCCTCCGGTGATGATTCCCCTCTCCGGCAGGGTGCCGGGAAGAGCTTCTGAACCATCCCGAGCTAGGGTTGACGACGGCGGCGTCTCTGGAACTTTTCGTGGATAATGGCTCGGGTATTTAGGGTTTTCGCGTCGGGGGGATTATATAGGCGAAAGGGCGGCGGCTGGAGGCACCCGAGGGGGCCACACCACCCCACGGCGCGGCAGGAGGTGGGCCCGCGCCGCCCCATGGTGTGGCTGCCTCCTAGGTCGTCTCCGTCTCTCCTTTGGACACCGTGTACGTGTTGGAAAAATAGGAGCTCCTGTCCAAGTTTTGTCCAATTCCGAGAATATTTCCAGAACAGCTTTTCTGGAATACAAAAACAGCAGAAAACAGGAACTGACACTGTGGCATCTTGTTAATAGGTTAGTCCCAGAAAATGCATAAAAATGCTATGAAGTGTGTATATAAAACATGTAGCAATTGGTATAATATAAACATGGAACATCATAAATTATAGATACGTTTGAGACGTATCAGTTACTCTCTTGTTTTGAGCAATTCTCTGGTATGAGGATTAACTTTCATAAGTGTGGCTTGGTTTCCATTAATGTCTCAGAGGAAGAAGCTCAAATGTTTGCTCAGATCCTTAGTTGTAGATTAGGTGAGTTCCCCCTGAAATATCTAGGGGTTCCACTTCATTATAAAAAACTAAGGAAAGAAGACCTGCAGCCTATTATTGATAAGCTTATCAAAAAAGCTAGGGGTTGGAGAGGGAGACTTATGTCTCATGCGGCTAAACTAGAACTAGTAAGAAGTGTTCTTGCTAATATTCCGATTTATCTCCTCAGTGTTATTAAATTCCCCAAGTGGGCTATAGCTCTTATCAATTCTCAGATGGCGCACTGCCTCTGGGATGACTATGAGGGACACTATAAATATCATTTGGCTAACTGGGGTCTTGTTGCTCAGAAGAAAGAGTTTGGTGGGTTAGGGATTCCCAATTTAGTGGAAATGAACCTCTGCCTATTAGCCTCTTGGATAAAAAAATACCATCTAGATGACAACAAACTCTGGAAGCAGATTGTTGACCATAAATATGAGGTTAACACTCCGAATCTTTTTTCCTGCTCTGTTCTAGGAGTCTCTCCGTTCTGGAAGGGAGTTCTCTGGGCAGCCAATGCTGCTAAGTTGGGTTACCAATGGCAAGTTGGGAATGGAAAGAAAATCAAGTTTTGGGAAGACCATTGGTTTAGAGGCTCTAGCCTTGCCATCCAATACTGGGAGATCTATGTGATTTCTAATGAGCAAACCATCACCGTAGCTGAGGCGTGGGATGGAGTTCAATTGAAATTGACCTTTAGGAGATGTTTCGATGAACGCTTAATGCTCCAGTGGTATGAAATCTTGCAAATAGCTAGTTCTCTGAATCTTAATGATGAGGAAGATGCTATCCTCTGGAAATTAGATTAAAGAGGGGTTTATTCTGTAAGCTCGCTTTATGCGGTGGTCAATTTTAGAGGGATAACACCTAAATGCGTTCCTGCCCTCTGGAAAATTAAAGTACCACCAAGAATCCATTTCTTCATGTGGTTGGTTTCTCACAATAAGATTCTTACTAGAGATAATTTAGCTAAAAGGCAACATGTTGAGGATCTTTCTTGCGTCTTCTGTACTGAACCTGAATCATGTAATCATCTTATGTTTGAGTGTGTGGTTGCTACACAGGTTTGGGCAGAAGTGTGCAGGTTGACACTCTTATCTTGTTTTCCTGTTACTTATGAGAAGATTGCTAGTCTGTGGCTGAGCGAATTAAAGCATGAAATTAGGAATGTGTTACATGCAGCCGTTATGTGGGTGCTGTGGAAACATAGAAATGATATGTGCTTTAATCGATCTACATGGACTGGTATGCAGGTTTTGTGGAGGAAAATGGCATCTACACTTTCCCTGTTGGTGGTTTTGCTCTCGGACGCTGCGAAAGTTCAATGCTCTCGGACGCTGCGAAAGTTCAGTTGAACTTGCTGGTGGAGAAGCTGGGAAAGCTTGCTCAAAGCCCTCCCTCTCTAATCTGGCAAGATCCAGGCTGAAGGACCCAATGGTGTTGTGAGGCTCGAAAAGAAAGAAGCTGGGTTCTCTCTGCACCCTTGATGATGAATGGGAGGCCACAACTCAAGCACTGACGAAGACCCTTGAGAAGGCGTCGCTGATGATGATCGAAGATGGTAACCACTGGAGGGTGGTACAGAAGCTGGCGTAATTGCAGCTTGCCTCGCATGCCTGTGCTTTAGTTAACTGGGAGCTCTTTTAGTTTGTGTTTCTGGTTGTGAACTCTGTAGATGGTACTTGATGCTTTGCATCAGCTAGGCCGAGCGTGTCAGCTGAGCCTCGCGTGCTGTAATAACTTCTGAATCCCTGTAAGGCTCGTGGTTTCGTTCGTTGAATGGAACTGGGGCGGTGCCCTTTTTATCTTTAAAAAAAAAAAATTGGCAGATCGCAAGTTTCCCTGTACTGCAGTAAGCCCAGAAATATTTTCTTGACGGCATCACCTCAAAGCCGTTCGAGACGTCATGCATTCGTAACGGACCGCGCGTGGCTTCGAACCTGAATCCCCACATCGTTTCCTCCCCCAGCCGCCGCCCTCCTCAGCATCGGATCGAGCCCTTCCCGCCGCCGCCACTGGTCGCGCGCGCGATGGAGCCGACGTGCGGGTCGTGCGGCGAGGGCCCGGTGATTGCGGACCCGGGATCGGGCGTGCTCGTCTGCACCGCCTGCGGCCTCGTCCTCGGCGCCGGCGCCGGCGAGTTCGTCAACCAACTCGAATTCACCAAGGACGGGCAACCCAACGGCCGCGCCGCCTCCCACGTCCACCACACCTCCGTGTCGCCCTACCTCGATAACAAACTATACGCCGCGTCCGCCGTCATCACCTCCACGGCCGCCCACTTCTCGCTCTCGCCCACCCTCGTCGAGGAGGTCCTCCGCATGGCGAAAGACGCCACCAACCAGCAACTCGCCACCCCGGGAAGCGTCTTCCTCGTCGCGCGATCCCACAGCGCGATCTCCCTCGCCGAGGCCGCCGAGGCCGGGTCCTGCACCACGTTCGCGCTCTCTGACCTCGCCTTCCGCATCGCCTCCCGCCTCTCCCTCCCTCCCCTCCCGTCATTCGACTACTCCTCCGCGCTCGAACGCACCGTGGAAACCTCTGGCAAGCTCTCCGAAGCTGCGGGCCAGAAGAGGGAGGAGATCCTCTCCCAGATTTCTCCTCCGCTGCGCCTCCAAGTGGTCGCTCACCACCGGTCGGCACCCGCTCCCAATTGTCGCCGCCGTGGTTGCCATTGCCTTAGCCGCACAGCTGAACGGGATCACCTCTATGTCTGTGGAAGAAGTTGCCCAGCAGATTTCGGCGGCGCCGCTCACCAGCCGCCGCCGATACCAGGAGCTCGTTGATGGGCTGGTGGGTGCGGCGCAGAAGTTGCTTCCGTGGGGCGCCGACGTCGATGCCAGAAACCTGCTCCCGAACGCCTCCATGCTTCTCTGGCTCATGGGAATGCGGTCACAGTCCGACCAGTCGGAACAGTCTCTACGCTCTAGACATTGCCGGCATTGTGCAAGTGTACTCATCCGTCGACGAGGACGAGTCCAAGTACCTCCAGAGTGTTCCCCTGAATGTCGATGATTTGGATTTCAAGAATTCTGGGCAAGAATCAGAGGATTTGAGGATCTCAGAGCCATGCATGTCAGATGCTTACCCGAATGTCTTAAAGAGGATCGCTCAGCTAAAGGAGCTTGGGCAGCCTGGTAAATTTGCTAGCAGGAGGAAGTGGTGGAAGAGAGAGAGCTGGAGCTGGAATCGTGGATGGATTCGCTGGGTAATGGCTGGACCAAGAGCATCCTCTTCGAGTGCAGATTCTCGAGACGTATATGGCTATCCTGCCCTTCCCTGGTTCAGGACATGGGCACGGGACGCCCAACTGTCCTCGACTACTGGCAGGCGGTCACCAAGTCCCCCACGGCGCATCCCAAAGGGCTCAAATCAGCAGTCACGCTGATCACTTGGGAAATTTGGAAGGAAAGAAACGCTCGAGTCTTCAACAACACCTTCTCGATGCCGTCGGCTCTCGTACAGAAGATCAAAGACGAAGGCAAGGATTGGATTCTGGCAGGAGATAAGTCTTTAGCGGAGATTGTTGCTTAGCGAGTTTGCTATGTGATCCTTGTTTTTTACCTTTGGGTTTTGGCCCGTCATGTTTGCTTCTTCTATATCAATATAAAGGCAAAGCTTTTGCCTTCGCTTCAAAAAAGAGAAGGTAGCAGATATTGACGTTGGCTATGACGCACCTCCTCCATCGTTTACTACTGGACTGGAGTCGCAGAAGCGGAGGGGAGAACGCATTGAAGCTGCCAAGTGTCGGATCGATGAAATTAGGAAGTCTCCTGCTACTCGTATTGCAAATGCAATCGATTCACCGTCAGCTCTTGGGCATGAAGATGTATGTTCACCACAAAATAAAAAACAAGGGCGAAAGAGACAAGATGGCAGGGATCGTATCATGCACCGAGACCATCCGATAGAGGTTTCAAATGCTGGGAAGAAGAGAAAGAAAAGTGGCGCATGTAATGGTATTGACTGGGAAGATTGTGTTATTGAGCTCCTGTTATTACATGGTGCAAATGAAGCAGAGATAGAACAAGGCCAGTACAAAAGATTGTTGGAGTTGCATGTCTTCAGTGCATAAGTGGAGACAGATGAAAATGTAGCGTCTTCAGTCTCTATTTGATTATTGACTTGCTTCCTGAACATTGGTTGTCATTATTTTAAATGTTTCTATATTTTGATAGAGAAATTTTGTACTGTTTGTATTTTACGTGAAGTTCAGCCAAGCTGATGGTGGGAAGAACATATCGTGATATGAAAATGCTAATACACGGTAGGCTTTCTGATTTTCTCCTGGTATAGAAACAGGGAGAAATGCTGCATTGGGCTGATACAGTCCGCAGTGATTGGGATGAGTCACTTTGTGTATTATATACTACAGCTTATGAAGATAATACTTGGTTGAACTCAACACTGTTGTTCTACTACTATGAATGCATCATCGCTGAAGTCCTAAATTGAAAATGTGTCTTGGTAGATTTTACTCTAATTAAAGAAGTGTGATTTGAAATCTGTTTATGATGTGCTTTTTTTTGTCCTTATAACTTCAGTTTCATACAGACAAGCTACATATGACTTAATTGCTATGTAGTTCTTGACTTCTTGTATGTTGCATCTTGTAAAAGGGCAGATGGTGGAGCTATGTTGGAACTTAGCAGTTAAATCTATTAGGTCTTAGTACGAACTACTAAAAAATGATCGTTTTCTAGTGTTTACGGCTTACACTGGTTGAGCTGTTACTGCAGGCACTGAATCCATATGATGTGTGGTAAAAGGTTCTGACATCCAGAATTATTCATTTTTTGAAACTTACAAATAAAAGGATCACCAAACTTGGAGCTTGCTAAGCCAAGTTACTATGTAAGACCTTTTCTTTCCTGAAAGCAGGGCTGTGTGGCCTTTTGGCTAGAAAAGTCCATTCCTGTCTCGATTAGAGTCTCCTCCCTTTCTCCTCACGCTGATGTTGCTGCTGCTCCACGGAGACAGAGCACTGCGCATGGTCACCAGTTGCATCCGGGGCGGCGGCGGAGGCCGGCCTGCGCAAGCGAGTACAGTGGCGCCGCCGAAGCTGCAGCAGGCATCATCAGGGCGTGGTAGGGGGGTAAGGAAGCATGCCCCCGGACGGAACCATCGGGACCACTCCGGGCCAGAAGGTGGCGGCCGGCGGCATCGGCATTGCGACAGTCGCCGCCGGTGGAGTCTGCACGACGGGGTACGCCGATGCTGTTGCCGATGCCCGCCAGCTCGTACTCATTGACTGGACTTGCTGCTGGAGCGACCTCATGTACTGGATCGTCTGGTCCAGCGTCCACGCTTGGCTAGACTGGAAATGCAGTAGGTCCGTCAGATTCAGAAAAGCTAGCCCGGATGGAGATCGCAGAGAACAAATATGCATCCAAAACTTCAATTCCGTCTGCATCTCATTCGCAGACATGCGGTCAAATTAAGGGGAAAATACCAGGAGCTAGGAACTCGATCCGGATCTGACCTTGTGATCGCAACCTGGGACAAGCTGCTGCAGGGTCCTTAGCCTCTCTGCGATCCTGCACCTTCTTCTCTGAAGATATGTATGCACATATTATGTAGAGTATGAAATAGTATGCGCATGCGTGAATGCAAAGTGCTCGTCACCTAAATACCTTTTCTGCAGTGTTGTGTGCTGCTGATCCCTTCCTGCTGCTTGACGCATTTTTCTTCTCGCTGGAGTTTGTGTCCTGTCATCAAACCCCGTGGGCTCAGTTCATTCTCTGCTTGATTTTTTCAGTATAAAATATAGTCCACTTAACTGCTTCGAAGATGCTGAAATTAAATCTCTAGACACACGTACGAGAAGATCGATCTAACATGAAGCATTTTCCCACTTCCAGAAGATCATCTCGTGATAACTCCTACTCGAACCCCATATGTAATGTATGAAACATTCAGAGTAAGGGAAAAAGAGGATAACACCTGAGCCTGCAAAATTTAGTGCGAAAATATACATGCCAAACACAAGTTCACCGGCCACGGTCCTACCTTGGTGGCGCCGAACATCACATCCGTTGCCGGGAGCTTCCCTTTGCTGCTCTCTGTCGCCATCATTGTTCCCATCGCCATCGCCGGCTCCTTCGTCGTCGGCGCTTTTAGACGGTCGTCCACATCGCAGTACTTGTCCTTGCCACTGACGATCGGATAGAGCCAGGCCGCCATGACGTCCTCCGAAGGTGGCAGGCCACGCTCCGGTATGGCCGCCGGACAAGACTGGAGGCCACGCTCCGTGGAGCATCCGCCTCCTCCATCCCACACCAGCTCGAGTGGATCGTCACTGAAACATGCAACATGAGTGAGTAGTAGTGGAGCACGTGTTATTTTCTTCTTCAGAATTTAACCATGGATGCATTGCCAAAACAAACCGTGCGAGAGCCAGAGGCGTGCGTGCCTGGGAGCGTAGGGATATGCATGACACACACAGCGCACTTACGTGCCACCGAACATGTTGGCGAAGCTGCTGCCGTCGCCGCCGTCCATCGCTCAACCGATCCAAGTGAAGAAGGGAGGGACTGTGTGGGCCGATCGACGTTGATTTTCACAACCGCCTCCGGCTAGCTCTTCTTATAGTCGAGAGGAGAACGGAACCTGGAGCCAGAGTCCCCTGGAAGGCTGGAACCAGCTCATTTACCTAGCTAGTACGTGACAGCCCGAGCGAGAGTCCGGGAGACCGGCGGCGCGCCGCCGCTGAATCGTCGACGCCGGCGCACCGCTGCACGACAGCAGCACGGCACAGAACCCGACCACGCGTTCACGGTCGCGCGACTAAAATCATGGGAGCGAGCTCAGCTAGCACTGGTATATTTTACTCCCCACGCGTCATCTAGCAAGCTCCTAATTTCTTTATCGCAAAAATGCCTAGCTCGCGCAGCCGATTTCTCATCCATTTTTGTCCTGTACACGTGTATACGTACGTCCGACCAGGTGCCGTGTGTGTCCCCATGCAGTGTGAGGGTAGATGGGCCCGACTACGTGTGGACCCAACTGGCCTAGCAACGTTAAATCGGACGCATACAAACCTAGTCGACTTTCCTGTGGTCTGAACAGAATAGTGCATGCTGGTTTCCTGTTTCTCTAAGTCGATCCTAAGAATCGTGTAACTTAATTTACAATAAAACTTGTGTAAGTATAATTAGATGAGATGATAGATCTTGATTAGAAGGCTATCAATATATAGGAGGGGGGGGGGGGGGGGGGGGGGACTTGGGTATGATCTACTATTAGATAGGATCTATGAGATCAATTTTTTTGAATAGACAAAACATGTTTAAATATTCAACGCCAAAAATTGTCTCCTTCAAATTCGAGCTACAGTTAGAGAAACAAAAAAGAGAAACTTCGTTCTGAAAAGTGTGAAAGACTATTCACCAAAACTGACACTATTCACAGTGTACTTTGACATTTTTGTTTCTCTAAATGTAGATCGAATTTTGAGCTGAAATTTCTTGGAGTTGTAGAAACAGCCCATAGGTGTGCTGTACATTTTTTTTTATAGATTTTTTCAGCAATTTCTAAATATGGTTTTGTGACTTGATCCTATGATCTCAGCTAAAGGATAGATCCTATACAACTCTATATCAACCGAGAAGTAGCTATTTCTTAGCCTTCGTTGAGCCATAACCACGTATATGAAATACTTGTTATGTAGAAAACCACGATCTTATGATCACCCTGTCGTGGAACATCACTGAACTAGTATCAAAGTTTACATCCATTACATTACCGAATTTAGAATCTTAACCAAGGTCATTATGGCATAGTCTTAAATCGAGCCTCATCGGGCCAAACTTCAACAAATAGCAGCGGCCCTACTTCGGGCCCAGTCCATCATGCTTACCCCAATAGACTGCTGACTGAGAGAATGTTCTACTCCCTCCGTGTCAAAATATAAGATGTTTTAGCATGTTGGCCCAACATGCACCTAGTAGTTCGCAAATTCATCGTTGAACGCATCATCCACGTACTAGTCCTTCATATTTGACCAAATTAATAGTTAGAGACAACAATGCCCCTACTGTTTTTTGTGTAAAAAAAGGATAACAATGCTAGGCGAGTCCCTCGAATCTTTTTCCCAGAATACTCTCGGAAGCTAGATTGGATTACTTTTAATTTTGGATGTTTTTTTAGAGATGCACTACGGAGATGTGATCACCTGATTTGACGCTCGCTCTGCTCCAAGGGATGGCACGGGTGAAACCTAGCCACCACCGAAGGAAGCCGACATGTTAATCCCGCTCGGCGGATGGCGATGGTGGGCTCTCATCCCTTCTCGCCACGGGACCTTTGGCCTAATGCGTCGTCCGACCCTAGACGACATCACACTAGGCGGAGCATGGAAACCGAGCCGGAGGAAAGCCGGGGGGATGCAGCCAAATCTAGCGGCGCGGACTAACCGAGCACCTAGAGCTCGGCAAGTACCAGCGGCTCACCGAGGGCCGCATAGGAGTCGTGGCGGCCGCTCATTGATGTTGGTGGGCGGCGGTGGTGTTGCGGGCGACAATGTGAGGCGGCGGTGGGGCGAGGAACGGACAAAATCGGCGGATTCAGACGGGGGCGGGGTTGCGGCAGCCATCCTGAGCGATGGGAATGAGCGGTGAGGTGTCGGCGGGGCTGGGGGCAAGTGACGAGATCGTGCTGCGAAAAACGGCCGGAATCACATATCATAATTTCAAACAAAAAAGATCACAACCCCCCGCCCCCCCAAATGTGTTTAGCTGTAATGCCCTTTAAGAGGTTGCATTACATAAAATGCAGTAGTATTTCAATACTAAACATCTATATTCATACAAATACAATTGAACTGGAAGGTCTTGATCGGACGACTGTCAGTCAACTGGTAAACAATTATTTCAAGTACATCGGGCTATATTTCTTGAGTAATACAGACGCGTAGAAAAATCAAAATCATCCATGGTCCACCAATTAAGACATAAGTTTTAGACGACTTAAACCCTTAAAGGTAGAGGGGCCAAAATGAGCTTGGAGTGAAAACTCATGACCTACTTTTTGACTAAACCTAGCAACGGTGATACTTGTATGCGTAACCTTTATGAAGGCGTTTCTTTTGGAGAACCTTCGTGTGATCCGTGTGTTTTCATGGCAGTGGTTGATGTCGTTGTTGGTTACTGCGTGGATTTAGACCTTGACTTTTCTATTCTTCCGTTTTCCTTTTAATAGCTTGGTTGCATACATCATTGATGTCTACGCACGATTCTATTCTTGTAGACAGTGTTGGGCCTCCAAGAGCAGAGGTTTGTAGAACAGCAGCAAGTTTCCCTTAAGTGAATCACCCAAGGTTTATCGAACTCAGGTAGGTAGAGGTCAAAGATATTCCTCTCAAGCAACCCTGCAATTAAGATACAAGAAGTCTCTTGTGTCCCCAACACACCCAATACACTTGTCAGATGTATAGGTGCACTAGTTCGGCGAAGAGATAGTGAAATACAAGTGATAGGGATGATTATAAATAGTAACTGCAATCTGAAATAAAGATGGCAGCAAGCAAACATGTAGCAGAACTTGTTGTAAACGGTGTTTCAATGCTTAGAAACAAGGCCTAGGGATCATACTTTCACTAGTGGACACTCTCAACAATGATCTCATAACTGAATAAGTAAAAGCTACTCTTAAACACTCTCTTGTTGGATAACAAACACCATTCATTGTGTAGGGCTACAAAAGCACACCTCAAGCCGGAGTAAACAAGCGCCACAACGTCATAAAGGAATCACACACGGTGCACACACTGTCACCTTTACACCGTGGAGAGTACCGGAGTTCATATTAAAGTAACCTATAGAGTGCATAATAGATAAAGAGTAACATCTACTTATTCAACTATATTACAAAGCTCATGATCACATAAAGATCACACCATGGGAGAGAGAGATGAACCACATAGCTACCGGTAGAGCCCTCGGCCTCGGGGGAGAACTACTCACTCCTCATCATGGGAGTGAGCAGCGGCGATGAAGATGGTGGCGGTGGTGTCGATGGAGATGACTCTGGGGGCAATTCCCCGTCCCGGCGGCGTGCCGGAACAGAGATTCTGTCCCCCGAAACTTGTCGTCGATGGCGGCGGCGCTGCGGAACTCTTCGTGGAAATTGGCTTGGTATTTTAGGGTTTTCGCGTCTGAGGCAATATATAGGCGAAGGGGCAACGTCGGTGGAGGTCCTGGGCTCCCTCCTCACCTCCCGGCGCGCCTGTGGGCCCAGCCGCGCGAGCATGTGGTTTGGAGGCCGTGGGCCTCCCCCTAGCTTGCCCTTCTGGAACCAAAAACAGCAGAAAATAGGAACTGGCACTGTGGCATCTTGGCAGAAAATAGGAACTGGCACTAGGAAATAGGTCCTGGGCTCCCTCCTCACCTTCTGGCGAGCATGTGGTTTGGAGGCCGTGGGCCTCCCCCGTGTGTCCCTCGGAAAAATAGGAGGTTTGGCTTTTGTTTCGTCGAATTCCGAGAATATTGCCCGAACAGCTTTTCTGGAACCAAAAACAGCAGAAAATAGGAACTGGCACTGTGGCATCTTGTTAATAGGTTAGTCCCAGAAAATGTATAATAATGATATATAATGCATATAAAACATGTGACAATGATACATAAAACAAGCATGAAACATCAGAAATTATAGATACGTTGGAGACGTATCAAGCATCCCCAAGCTTAGTTCCTACTCGTCCTCGAGTAGGTAAACGATAAAAACAAAATAATTTCTGAGGTGACATGCTACCAACATAATCTTGATCAATAATAATGTAAGGCATGTGATCTGAGATCAAATCATTCAAAGCAAATGTCTATAGTTGATATAAGAGATAATAAAGCAAGAGTCAAACAAGCTAAAAGTTTTCATGAACTATTGCTTAAAGACATGAAACCGTACAAGGTTCATTAAAGATGTTTAAGTATCCAGCATAGGAGTTCTATCCTTCAATCCAAGCATCAAGCAAATTTTCATAACATAGAAGGATTCAGCCAAGTAAACATAAACATGAACGTCATGAATCAACTGTTTCGAAGTCTACTCAACCGGTGAGCGCAAGCATTTGGTATTGGCACCATGATGTTATGGCAAAGAGAACATTAATGGGGGTTTGGAAGGCCAAAAGAAAGTCTCACAAAGCTATAAGTGATCATTAGACAAGAGGAAGTCTTATAATCGAAGCTATGTAAGGAGTAGTGATTGCCATGCAACGGATGCACATAGAGCTATATGTGTATGAAAGCTCTCCAATGGAACTAGTGGGGGTGCATCCAACTTGGTTGCTCATGAAGACCTAGAGCACTTTTGAGGAAGCTCATCATTGGAATATACAACCCAAGTTCTATAGTGTAAATTCCCCACATAGTTATACAAGTAGAACATGAAAACTCTCTCACATGGAGTATAGGTGCTAAACATGAGCACAAATGATGACTATGAATATGCAGGTGCTAAACATGAGCACAAGTGTGATAAAGGATAGTAATGTTGCCCCCTTTTTCTTTATTCTTTTTTTTTCTTTTTTCTTTTTTCTATTTTTTTCTTTTCTGTTTCACTTTTCGATGGCCTCCATGGCTCTTTTCAGAGGGGCAACACTCTAATATGATTACAACTTTTTGGTACAAATAACTCATAATAACAAAACATGATGTATAAAACTGTATGCCTCTGCCAGTGTAGCAGGATGTGCAATGATCTAGCGTAACATGGGTAAACCACACATCAGCTGTATAGAATCATGCAAAGCAATATGTATGTGATGAATGACAACAAGTCATGTAATGTAAGATGGATGTTGCATGGCAATATATCTCGGAACAGCTATGGAAATGCTGTGGTAGGTAGGTATGGTGGCTGTTTTGAGGAAGATGTATGGGCTTATGTGTAGGAGAACAAGAGGAAGTCCTCCCACGGGGTTGGATGTACTGGCGAAGTATGCACAACTCTCAATGTGAGCAGAAGGCAATGCACAGCACCGAAGAGGCTAGCAAATATGGATGGTGGAAGTGCCAAAAACCGTAGCTTAACATTAGTCAAAAAGAACTCACAAGTTTATTGCAAACAACTAGCAGGTTCAACATTAAGAGCATGATTAAAATTCACTCCAAGAAGGGCCGTTCACGGCGGTACAAGTACCCCGTTAGATCCCTCGACCTTCAGCACAACTTAGTTATTACAATGAACTTTCAGACATGGAAAGCTATCAAGTCCAACTACACCTTCAACAATTTTAGAGTTTGTAGTACGGTACAAGCTTAAAGACAACAATCCACTAATGATTTTAACTTAATTAACCAGCAAGCTTTACCATCTAAATATCTCAAAACATTTGCAAAGAATCAAGTTATCAAAGTTTCAATGATCTACAAGATTATGCAAGTTTTCATACCACTACCACATGCAGCATTTTCTTTCTTCCAGCAAACACCAACAACTTACTTAAACATAAACTCTCCAAATGATAATATAATGCAGCAAGAGAGTATTTATAAACACGTGCTAACAGCTCAAAGAGATGCATGAAAAACAGGAGCTAAAAGCACTGCAGTAGCTAGTTAAGAATACTCAACAAATATAAGTGAAGAACATGAGTATTCACATGAAAAAGCGGAGCGTGTCTCTCTCCACACAAGGATTGCTAGGATCCGAATTTATTCAAACAAAACAAAAATAAAAGCACACAGACGCTCCAAGTAAAGCGCATAAGATGTGAAAGAATTAAAATATAGTTTCACTAGAGATGACCTGATAAGTTGTTGATGAAGAAGGGGATGCCTTGGGCATCCCCAAGCTTAGACGCTTGAGTCTCTTGAATATGGTTGGGATGAACCACGGGGGCATCCCCAAGCTTAGGCTTTTCACTCTTCTTGATCACATAATATCACCCTTCTCGCTTGATCCTTGAAAACTTCCTTCACACCAAACTCAAGACAGTTCTCATTAGAGGGTTAGTGCATAATCAAAAATTCTCATATTCTGTAATGAACAATCATTAAAAGCTTCTGGACATTAGCTACAGCCACAATGCTTTGTGGAGCAAAGAAATCCACACAAACATAGTAAAAGAGCGAATGCAAAACAAAAGGCAGAATCTGTCAAAAACAGAACAGTCTGGAATGACGAATTTTTTCGAGGCACTTAAGTTGCTCAGATGGATCTGGTCCATTAATGAAAGTTGCGTACATATCTGAGGAAGATGCGTGATTTTTCAGAATTTTTCGAATTTTCTGCAGGAGAGAAAGCTCAAATCGTGACAGCTAAAAATCTGTTCTGCGCAGAAATCCAAATCTTGCATCAACTTTCAATATAGAACTTTACTTGGCACAACAATGCGATAAAATAAAGATACAAAGGAGTTGCTACAGAAGTAACAACACCTTGACTCAAAAAAAAAGAAAAGCAAAAATAAAATAAAAAAAATGGGTTGTCTCCCATAAGCGCTTTTCTTTAAAGCCTTTTAGCTAGGCATAGTGATTTTTATGATGCCCACATAAAGATGAGAGTTGAAACAAAAAGAGAGCATCAAGAAGCATATATAAAACATGTTTAAATCTAACACTCTTTCTATGCATAGGAGTCTTGTAAGAAAACAAGTCAATGAAGAACAAAGTGACTAGCATAGAAATGCAAAACAAGTGTAACTTCAAAAATTTCAACATAAAGAGAGAAGACTTAATATTATTGTGATATATGAAATCGTGTCTCCCTCTCTCATAAGGACCAGTAGGTCTTAAAGTACCCAGCAAATAAAAGCAAATCAAGAGAAAGCTCAAAACATTCATCATAAAGAGAAGAAATTTAGTAACATGAAGATTTCTATAACCATACTTTCCTCTCTCAAAATAATTTTCAGCGGCATCATGAATAAACTCAACAATATAGCTATCACATAGAGCATTCTTATCATGATCCACATGCATAAAGTATCATTACTCTCCACATAAGCATGAACATTATCATTAGTAATAGTGAGAGTAAAAGTATCACATCCATCATTGTAATCATCAAAATTGGAGGCATAGAATAATCATAATGATTTTATCCTCAATAGTAGATGGACTGAAATATCATATTCATCATTGTAAACATCATATATAGGAGGCATATCATAATCAACATAAACTATATCCTCAATAGTAGGTGGACTGAAAATATCACAATGATTATAATCATCATATATTGGAGGCAAAGTATCATCAAAGCAAATTTCCTCCTTAAAGCTTGGGGGACTAAAAATATCATATTCATCACAACTAGCTTCCCCAAGCTTAGACTTTTCCATAGCATTAGCAATAATGGTGTTCAAAGAATTTATAGTAATACCATTGCTACCATCATGCAAACAAGCCTCCATAGGTTTTTTAATTTTCTCTTCAAAAGCATCATGTCCTAATTCAATATAAAGTTCATAAAGATCTCTAATTTTTTTGTTGTTTTCCATTAAGCCTAACTAGTGAAAATAAAAACAAGAAACAAAAAGATAATTGCAGAATCTAAAGGAAATAACTTCGAGCACTCACACACTAGCAACAATACTAGAAAATAGCTTTGTAGCCAGAGGATGTGAATACCTTTTACCTTACCTCCCCGGCAACGGCGCCAGAAAATAGCTTGATGTCTACGTTCTATTCTTGTAGACAGTGTTGGGCCTCCAAGAGCAGAGGTTTGTAGAACAGCAGCAAGTTTCCCTTAAGTGAATCACCCAAGGTTTATCGAACTCAGGGAGGTAGAGGTCAAAGATATCCTCTCAAGCAACCCTGCAATTAAGATACAAGAAGTCTCTTGTGTCCCCAACACACCCAATACACTTGTCAGATGTATAGGTGCACTAGTTCGGCGAAGAGATAGTGAAATACAAGTGATAGGATGATTATAAGTAGTAACTGCAATCTGAAATAAAGATGGCAGCAAGCAAACATGTAGCAGAACTTGTTGTAAACGGTGTTTCAATGCTTAGAAACAAGGCCTAGGGATCATACTTTCACTAGTGGACACTCTCAACAATGATCTCATAACTGAATAAGTAAAAGCTACTCTTAAACACTCTCTTGTTGGATAACAAACACCATTCATTGTGTAGGGCTACAAAAGCACACCTCAAGCCGGAGTAAACAAGCGCCACAACGTCATAAAGGAATCACACACGGTGCACACACTGTCACCTTTACACCGTGGAGAGTACCGGAGTTCATATTAAAGTAACCTATAGAGTGCATAATAGATAAAGAGTAACATCTACTTATTCAACTAGATTACAAAGCTCATGATCACATAAAGATCACACCATGGGAGAGAGAGATTAACCACATAGCTACCGGTAGAGCCCTCAGCCTCGGGGAGAACTACTCACTCCTCATCATGGGAGTGAGCAGCGGCGATGAAGATGGTGGCGGTGGTGTCGATGGAGATGACTCTGGGGGCAATTCCCCGTCCCGGCGGCGTGCCGGAACAGAGATTCTGTCCCCCGAAACTTGTCGTCGATGGCGGCGGCGCTGCGGAACTCTTCGTGGAAATTGGCTTGGTATTTTAGGGTTTTCGCGTCTGAGGCAATATATAGGCGAAGGGGCAACGTCGGTGGAGGTCCTGGGCTCCCTCCTCACCTCCCGGCGCGCTTGTGGGCCCAGCCGCACGAGCATGTGGTTTGGAGGCCGTGGGCCTCCCCCTGGCTTGCCCTTCTGGCTCCGTGTGTCCCTCGGAAAAATAGGAGGTTTGGCTTTTGTTTCGTCGAATTCCGAGAATATTGCCCGAACAGCTTTTCTGGAACCAAAAACAGCAGAAAACAGGAACTGGCACTGTGGCATCTTGTTAATAGGTTAGTCCCAGAAAATGTATAATAATGATATATAATGCATATAAAACATGTGACAATGATACATAAAACAAGCATGAAACATCAGAAATTATAGATACGTTGGAGACGTATCAATCATCGGTGTCTCGAGTTGCTCATGGTATTGAGTTGTTGAAGAGCATGGATGTACTTGATATTTTGGGTAATATCACTATATTACCTGATATTACCCTTTATCCAAAAAACATGTTTTTTGAGAACTATATAAATAAATTATTGAAACCTAGATCAAGGACATGCAAGTTTGGTCTATCTAATTTGGATTGAAGCAACTAATCTACTGGATTACCAGTTGTTACTTCTTACCCATCGCATGTTACTATTTTTTCTTAGAACATAAACCCATTGATGTGAAATCTTATGCAAGTTTTCTTTTATGAGCTTAACGGTGTAACGACCCGTAGTTCAGAGAGTAGAAATGGGCTAAATTAAATTTGTGCATTTGCACACCATGCATCTAAAAATCCGGGAAATTAAAAACTTTTTCGATGAAGTCATAGAGTGTCTGACCAACACTCGAAAGGCTAGTTGAGAATGACCGTAGATGTCAAATAATTTAAAACTTGGAACCAAACTTGTTTAACTCAAGTCGAGGTTTCGCTGATGTTGGTGAAATAGACTTAGTCATCAACATTAGTGCGATAAACTTCAAATCTGATCTTATCTATTCTCAAATATTCTGATCACAAGTAATAATACGACACTCCATAAATCAAATAATGGTTATGACTTAAATCATTAAATTACAACAACATCTATATGCTCATCATCTCAATACATCATCCTTATATGAGCATATGAGAATCTAATACACTAAGTGAACATCTTATCTACTTATCATTTCAAGTCATCATTTCATAATCACTACACATCTCTATTCCAATTGGACATTCAACAACTAAATATCTTTAGATATAACAAATGGAATAATATCATGATACAACCTTTTCAAGATGAAATTGAATGAAAGGTAAATCACATCATTTATCGAATAAGTACATATCTTAAAGGAAAGAAAGGGAGAAGTGCAAGGAACGAGAATAAAAGACTAAACTAAATCTTAATCTAGATCTTCTTACTTTATCTAGACCATCTTATCTTCTTATCTCCCAATCTTCTCGAAGTTATTCTGTAAGAGAAGCAACCCAAGGAAGGAGGAAATGCAACAAGAAGATTTTGGAGAAGGATTCTCAGATAGGCATAGAAGTACTATGCCAATCCATCATTGAGAAATTGGAAACTCTTATATCATAATCTATTCTTATTAACATCTCTAGAAAATTGTGTGATATTCCAAGGTTCGTGTTATATAGAAGTAGTTTGGTAACAAGCCCAATTACCTTGTTAACAAATTCTTCTTGTATGCATAAGGCAATTTGATGTCATATAATACACATACATTCTTCCTTAACCAACAAATAGAAAGCTTTGCTAGGAGTATTTGGTTGTCTTTACCACAAGGGTGAGGCAAGTGATGTTGGATACTAGATAAGGGACTTTAAGAATTTGTCTTAGGTCCAAGTATTGACTAGAGGGAACAATACCAAGTTAAAGACCACAATGGACAATGGATCATTTGGATCATCTGGATTAAAGTAGGAAACTATGAGATACAACCATGATCCATACAAGAGAAACAACAAAGAGGAAATAATACACCACATTCTGACTTAGGCAACATATTCAAGTCTCTATAGAAGAGAACCACATTGAGATTTATGGTGTTTCTTCAAGGATATGATTTCCAAGGAGGGAGTAAAGCCAATTTATAAAGCACACATAGTCACCACCCATAATTAGAAATCACATGAATTAACTCTCCAGTTCAGGTGGGTGGACAAGTCTCATAAGAGAGGAGTTCACAAGTTCATCGAGTGACAAAGGCCACTTGGCTTATTCAAGATTTATTCTCAAGAAGAGATAAATCTAGACATGTGGTAAATGGAACCACATGGACTACTTAGTCAGCAATTGTTTTAGCAACTTGCTTCCACATAAACAAGATCATCTATTCTTATCAAAGGAGTATATCATCCTTTTTATCATCAGAATGAGCTATGGAATTAAGCAAGATTCTATTCTCATCATTTTATCCATCTATCTAGCCTTAAGACCTGATCTCAGGCAGGACATCTGTATTTTGTGTGCCCACATACATCTGATCATGTTTTCACATGATTTAGTTGTCAGGTATCACAAGTCAAGCCACTGAAGAAATCTACCATGTTTGGCATGAATTTGAATTGAAACACTGTGTAGACTCTTTGAAGGCACCACAATAAGCAAAACATCTTTAGTAAATTGAAACAGCACATGCTCACAATTAAACAACATTATCATATTGTATTTAGTGGACCACAAAAATAGAAATCATAAGTTACACATTTTATAATAGGAAATAAATCCAAATATGTCCAATTTTTTTTTTGAAGGGCATTACCGTAGGGGAAACCCCTACGGTGTGGATTTTCTGTTTTCTATTGATAAACCATCCGGGCGGTCACCAAAACAGTGACCCCCACAGTACAAAGTTCAAAAGTTCAAGGGGGATCAAAATACAACATGAAGTGCATGATTAAGTAAAGATGTTTCGGGTCCAGTCGATCAAAGGGGCCACCAAATCAGCTTTCACCCTGTGTTGATGAAGCAGGAGATCGCTTTGGAATTTCACTTTCCACCCACCAAAAGATGTTCTCTCTTCCTTGAAAATTAGGTCGTTTCTGACCTTCCAAATGTTCCATGCGACACAAGCAAATATTTCAATAAAGCAAGGTCCCGTAAATAGCTGCCTCGCCAACAATATACGCGGAGAAATGAGCAGCTGACAGATCCAGTTAATGCCCACCGCAGTCCAACATAAATCAGCAAATGGACACTGAAAAAAGAGATGATCACGCGTCTCCAAAACCTGTCCAGCACAAAGAACGCATTGTGGACCATCCTCCAGGTGCCAATGTTTCCGAATCATAAGATCTTTGGTGTTTAGATGATCATTAGCCAGCAGCCAGAGAATAATGCGGAGCTTCGGTAAGCATTTAGATGCCCAGATTGAGTCAATGGCTCTGTCTCTTGGTGCTTGAGCAAAAATAAAGCGATAATATTTTTTGGCTGGGGTTTTTGGTTGCGCTACTGGTTCAATGCTATTTTGGATATTCAATTACATATTCTTTTAAATATGGAGTTAATTAGAAATGCTATTTTGGATGCATTTCAACCTCATTTAAAAATGCTTCACATGTTTAAATCTCAAATTTGAAAATATGTTCTAATCATTTCATGTCCTACATTGTGTGCATTTAATGGTTAATTAAAATGATATTTTCCGTAAGGAAAATAATTACTAAAGAATGATTACATAATCTAAAAATGAAATATCTACTTAATAAAATATGATCACTATTATTATTATCATTAATACATGGATTAATTTTGTGTTACAATATTATTCATTTAAGTCAACATTCTAAAACTACGAAATGAAACATAAAATCGTGTTATTTTATTTGTTTTATTTTAAGTGTAATACTTAAGTAAAAGATAAGCATAAGTGGTTGCTCTTCATATTTGATAATACTTAATCAATTAAATAACAGTGATACACACTTAAGACATGAAGAAATAACATTCTAAAACTAACCAAGTAAATCTTATCAAGTTATTAAATCTTAAACCTTCATTAATCCCAACTCATTATCAACTTAAGTACTAATAACACCACATAAAAGTGATAAAACAACCTAAGCCAAGTTAATATGATGTTATCGTCGTATCACGTAAGACGAAGCTTACCTAGTTAAGCTTGGGTATGATTGGGGGTATTTTGCGATGCATCTCATATTTATGCATAATAGCATCTTACCACAGTTTTCTGTAGTCCTTAATTATCGGGATTACGTTGCTATTTTCAGAAATTGGGCTTTTACCGCAAACCCTAGAACCCCGAAGGGTTTGAACTGCCACTTCTATCACAGGCAAGTTCATTCTTGCATGTCTGTTGAAGTACTTTTATCAAAGTATTTATAAAGTACTATGTTTTATCATCTGCATAAAAAAAGAAAAATCTATTTTCGAATGATGTGAATTGCTATATATATTATGGTTGGCTGGCAATGGAACCACGGTTTGATGATGTGGTGGAGGTTCCATTGTACGGGAAAGTATTATCTAGGACTTGACAACCAATGTCGTCAGAATTCTTGCGCCGTAAATGACACGTTAACCGTAAGACCTGGAATGGGACGGGAAAATCATCTGTGACCTTCTTCCGTTCGCATGTCAACGGGCAGCCAGTGCCGTACGCTGTAGATCTTGCGAGACTACATGCACATGGGTGGGACCCCTTAATGCCCACTGACTCTGGTGTCTATGATGGTCTGCAAGGGGAGCCTAGGTAGTTTTACCTTGCGAGGTAGAATATCAAGGGTGATCCTTCTATGCATGAATTGGGTGGGCATGTGGGGTGGTGGAGAAGCACAGTGAATGGTTTGGATCAACAGCTGGGCCCCACACCAAAGAGAGTGTGGACATAAAAGTACGCCTGGTTGTGCAACAAGGTCTGGATCTCTTATGGGTAAAGTCACGCACCTCTGCAGAGTGTAAAAAAAGTGACATGTTACTCCCTGTTCTGGGAAGGAGCTGTGAACGCTGCAGGAAAAGGACTCCATGAAGTGCTAGCACCTGTGAAGGATGACGGGTATAGTTTTCCAAGATAAAAGAGACCTTTTCTTAACAATGTGTTACCAAAACTTGCATCTATGCCTACGACCGTTGGTCATGGCGGTAGTTAGTGCATGAAACACCGTATCATCTATTATGTGAACTTGCTGAGTAACGCTAGTGTTGCTCACCCTTTTCCTCGTTGACCCCCTGCTTAGACTTTTGGAGCCAGCAAAGAAGTTTACAGATAACTATGGTGACGTCGAGGAGGTCTTCAGCAAGGGAGTCAAGTCTACCTGGTGAAGCTTGAAGGAGTCCACCATTACTTGGCTAAAGGAAGAACGACGACAACAATGCAATGGTGTACACGACGACCTCATTGCTAATGGAGGAGACAACATCTTTTGGAAGGAGGTGTACAACCATGGATAAAGACATTCCATAGGGATTAGGGTTGTGACAACAGTAGTATCGGATCAGGAATTAGAATTGGAGCTCATATCCAGCTTAGTGCTATGATTTGGATCTTCTTGTATTTCATTTGCACGAGACTAGCTTCTATGGAAAGGAAGAACTCGAGATTTTGTATTGAATAGTGTTGTAATCCTATAGTGTTACCTTGGACCGACTATGTTTCTGTTGTACTACTCTGAAGGATGTAATATTTACGGAATAGTCCTTCCGTGAGTGTTATGTCAACGACTTATACACTGCAACATGCAGTGGTGTGCTGGGTCACTATAAACGGAGATAATGAACTTGAGTCCCCTTGTTATTTCGTTAACCTTTCATTAAACAATAATAATATATGTTATCCATGTAAAATGTATCAAAAACTGTCGTAGATAATGAAAGTTTATATTTTCTAAAAATCTATGAAAAACACATTTTGCCCTGCTTATGTTACATGTATAATAAAATAATCTCGTTGCATCCAAAGTACTCCATATAACCCAGTATTGGAATTACACTACCCCTTTTGTTCCTTTCATAAAGTGCAATACTCCAATTTGACAATCTTTGGCCAAGTTTGTAGAGAACGATAAGTGTGCACGTAGAAGTAAGTTGTGCCTGAGGTTGCTCCAAGCATCAACTAACTCGGTGTGCTCATGTTAGTCCGATAAATTTGTGGGACCAACATGAGTTCAACGCAATAATTTTTACTTTTTTATACTAAACATTTTTACTTATATATGACTTATTCTACCAACATAAGTTCATAATTAAAATCATGTGTAGTACAATTGTACAATGATCCACATAACGGCGATGCCAAGTTTTAAGATAAAATGTTCTTTGTTCGTGTAATGACGTCTATGTTTACAAATACACTTGTGCTAAATTGATATTCTTATTGAATTTAAGTTTTTTTTTAATTTTCATTGAATTATGTTTGATACATTGTGAAGAAAAAACTTTTTAAAAATTGGGTAGAATTTCAATACATCATTATAGTGTATTTTTATGCTTTTGCAACTGTTTTAATTAGTATCTTAAAATATCTTGGAAAATATCTCTAGAGCGTGTGAGATGTCTACAAGTGTCCTTAGAAAACTGGCATTGCTCGTATTGTTGGTCTACTATGGAGAAATATGACATACTTCCATGTTGTTCATAGGGTTCAACATTTGAATGCCGACACTTTTGTTCTTCATACTCAGTAGCAAACTTTAACACATATAATAATTTCAAACAAAAAATTCACAACCCCCCCTGTCGGGGGAATAATAAATGGGTTAACTCGCGGCCCACAAGTGTAATGCGGCATATGATAATTTCACAGCCACACCATCAATGGGCTTATACGGAGATGGGCCGATGCAAAGAGTCGTAGCGTGCTATAAGAAGGATCCAGAAGATCGGTGTTTACTTGCCTTGGGGGACAAGAAGATGATCGGCTTCATGTAGAACGCTTGTAAATCTGACGAGCCTCTGTGTATATAAAGGGGACTCGCAGGACTAGACAGACAAGCTCTCAAACCCTAGAACATACGGCGAGTACCGAGATCGGATCGCCCCTATTGTAACACCCCATATTCATATCAATACCAATCTAGGGTAGGCAGGAAGTAGGTCTTTACCTCATATTGAGGGCCAAACCTGGGTAAATCTGTGTCTTCTTCGTTCCCTATGATCTTAAGCTCGGAGACGATTGACTCGCGCAATCCCACACCTACGAAGTCATCCATGACATCTGACGTGACAAACCCACGACACCCCCCCCCCCACCCACCCAATGTGATTGGCCGTAATGCCCTTTGAGAGGTTGTAGTCCATAAAATGCAGTAGTATTTCAATACTAAACATCTATATTCGTACAAATACAATTGAACTGGAAGGTCTTGATCGGACGACTGTTTATGTCAACAAGTAAAGAATTATTTCAAGTACATCGGGTTATATTCATCCTCCTAATTTTCTTGAGTAATACAGAAAGAGCAAAATCATCCATATGATCCACCAATTAAGACATAAGTTTTAGAAGACTTAAAGCCATAAAGGTAGAGGGGTCAAAATGAGCCCATATGGGGTTGAAACCACCATTTCGGGAAGTCTCTGGTGATCAAATAATATTGATAAATATTCTTCCATGTATGTTATATTCGATCCTAAAACACAAACACAAAATTATGTTGTAAACTAAATGGATAACAAACATGAGTTCTCTACTTGTTATTTCGTTAGGAAATACTATTGGCTAGGTATGTGAAACCATCATCTTGCCGCCAATTATTTTGTAATACTTGTCGTGTATTTATCTCTTATTTCGTAATATTAGTATTGTGAACCAAAATAGATTCTTCGATAGTGACTTTGTGTTGTTTTCACAACAGAAGAAATAGGGGCTACTCTGATTTAAAGGTATTGCATAGGCTTCCTAGGGGATTAAGATCCTTACGAAGTTTTCATACGTTGATTTTTTGACTTATAGGATTGATTCCTAAGGTTTTTTTCCTAAGGAGTCCTTCGTACTTCATTTTGGAGGAAAGTTTCATTGTCTCAAACCTCTTGTTAGGACTCCTTTGTTTTCTCATGTGATATCAAACACCCTTCGATATCACATGAGAAAACAAAGGAGTCCTAACAAGAGGTTTGAGACAATGAAAATTTCCTCCAAAATGATGTAATAACAAGAGGTACTAAATATTTGGCTGGGTGTTTTTACGAGTCCTAAGACTATGGTTTTACAACCCTATAGGATTGAATAGGACATGCCACTCCAATATTTTTTTATTCCTACATTCTGAGAATACTAATAATCAAGAGGTACTAAATATTTGGCAGGGTGCTTTTCTCTTTTTATAAGATCTTCTATATATTAATATAGCTTTATTCTTGAGGACCATGATATTAGCGGATAACAAAACAAACCTAAAAACATAATCAAATCAAGGGTAAAACAATTGCAAAGGTAAAATTAGGTCATTGTTATGCAACTTATGGTATTTATGTAGTTCCTTATGCATAGAAATGTAAAAAAGGGTTTGAGAGGATTGTAATATCCCTTTGTTTTCCCTTATTAAAACCTGAACCAACCAAAAATTTCTCCATTATTTTAGCTCCATTCTTTTGAATTAAATGGATCAACAATGTTCCCGAAGGAAAATAACATATTTGTATGTTATTTCTAAACTATTCCTCTTGTTGTGGTTGACGATACAATGTGTGGTTGTCGTCGTTATTAACCCACAACTTTTTTCTTGACACGGTGGCTTTGTCATTTTCATTAATTAAGAAGAGTTATATACACACACAAACAAGGCCATAGCCCAAAAGAAAGCCTACTGTCCCGGAATAAAGTCTCCAAGTTGTGCCTTAACCCACACCAACATATCCTGCTTAATTTTATCTAAGATCACCGAGAGGAGGGAGGAAACATGCCGGAAGAATATCGTATTCCTCTCATTCCAAAGCGTCCAAGACACAAGAAGCCTCATGGAAGTAGTCACCTTCCTTGGGGTCCCGGGCTTCAGAGCAAAGTCATTCCACCAATCTTTTACATTGTCATATCCTTGCCACTTCTCCTGCCTGAATATAGGTGCCCCAAGCCAAGAAGATGTCAAGTTCCAAATCTAGGTAGAAAAGTGACATTGGAAGAGTAAGTAGGACACCGCTTGCAAAGGGGCATAAGCCGCAGCGACCATCTAAGGCGATCAAGCCAGTTTGTCGTCCAAATGAGGTTTTGTATGATAAGCCAAGCGAAAAATCTTCTTTTCGGGGTAACCCAAGGCTTCCAAATGGCCGACTTGAAGATAGATTCGGTTGTCCCAAGAAACCGCGCCTTGTATGCGGAGGCGATGGAGTAGGAGTTGTCCGAGGTAAGGTTCTAGGATATGCCATCTTGCCTATCAGGGTGGAGGATCATCATTGAGAAGGGTGGCGAGCTTGACGAATTGCGAAATATGGTCAACTTAAAGTGCACCACATATGTCAATGTGACCATCCACAATTATAAGCCGCAGCCGCCTAGACGCTTCCTCTCATTTCGACATCCACAAGAACATCACTCAAGAAGAAGAAGAAAGAAAAGGTCAGACACGAGATACAGTAGGAGGCGATAATGGCGGATCTCGTCCGCTAGGCCGATCGGCCGCCCTCGCCGCCGCCGCTCTGGCACCGGCGCCCGCCCGCGCGCCGATGGACAATCAAGGAGTGACTCCCCCGTTGCGATGGAAGGCGTCGTTCTCTGCCTCCCCGTCCTCTCGGGCCACGGCTTCAGGTACTCTCTATCTCCGCCCCCAGGCCCGTCGGTTGGTTCTGCTCGATGATGCCGGTGAGGTCGTCGGTGCTCGCTACCTGCTTATGGGTGAATTCATCAAACCGGGATCTATTGTTGAATTGCCGCGCCACCGCATTGTGGTGGGCGATCGCATCCTCTCCGTCGTTTCGGGTAGGAATTCTCTGGCTGTGGGAACCCCGGCTTCTGAGATCTATGGAAATTCACTGGACACCAAGCCGGGTCTTGGTATTCTCCGGAGAGTGTGGCAGCAATTTCGATGCTCGGTTACCCCTGCTCCTTCTGATCGGGAATTCTACTTGGTGGCCTCCTTTGCTAGATGCAGATTCCGCGTTGACACTGAGATGGTTGGCATCTGCTCCATGCCTGCCTTGGAGGTCTGGCTCAGGATTTCAACTGTCTGCATCTCAGAGACAGAACTTTCAGGTTTTCAGTTGCTAATCAGAATGTGGGTTTTCTCATTTTTAATCTCTGAAGTTTTAAGTCTGTTGATTTTTCGGTCTCCTTCATGCTCTGGGGCAATGGGGGACCAGATTATAGACGGGAATTCCATGCTTGGCAGCGAGAAGAAGATGATTCTTGGACGACGGTTGGTCGTAAGAATCTGGTCACACCTCTGGTGAAAATTCCCCTCTCAGGAGCCAATCTGATTCAGCTCGGCAAGGATCATTTGTTTGCTCACAGGGCGTCCACTGTTCTGCCACCTGATATGCCATCACCTGAGGTTCCTAAGGATCCTGCATTGCCGTCTTTCATCAATCGTTTAACTCTGAAGGAGCGTGAATTGCTGCAGGTTGCGATCTTTGCAGGGTTCACATTCAGTGAGCTTATGATTGAATTCAGACATAAGGATGATCACCCCTCCTCATTGGACTGTCTGACGGAATTTCAAAAGGATGAGCTCAAGGGCATAATTGCGAAGAAGCCATCATTGGTTCATCTACAGAAAATCCTGTGCATTCCTCGCCTTCATGAGCTTTCCTCTCTGGAAGCGAAATTTGCTCCGGCTCAAACGGCGTCGAAGGCGGCAATGACGCCCATTCAAAATTCAAATGGCCGCACTTCGGTATTTCAGAGGCTGGACCCAAAGGAGGGCAAGAGAGTGTCGGCCTTCGATAGACTGCAGCCCAACAAAGCTAATTCCGCCCAATTTGATTCGCAGAATCTCTCGAAAAGGGCAACTTTTGTTTGCCCTCGTTGCTTGGCCACTGGTCATTTTAGGCATGAGTGTAAATCCAGAATATGTTGCCATTTCTGTCGTAAACCGGGACATATTCAGCGGGATTGTGACTTGAGATCGAAGGAATTGTTTTCTCGGCAGGTCTATGTCCCTAAACGTACAAGTTCTGGCCCTGCGATTAAAGGAAACTCAGATACAGGAAACTTGAATAAACAGAAGGAGGCAATCGGATCATTTATTGAATTAGATTTAAATCCACCTCTTTTGGAAAATAGGGATTTTCCCTCTGATGGCAAGGAGTCAAAGGATCCCTTGCTGCCGCCGACCAAGGGTCACGCTGCAGCCCTTGATGCTGACATGCGGCATGCATCTGCTGTTGATGGGACTTTACAGGGACATGGACACACTGTTTTTACTAATTACAACTCTGGATTGCCTCTCACTGGTCTGCATCCGCCCGCCGCTTCGTCTACTCCAAGCTCCCCTCCTCCGCCTCGCCGTGTGACCTCAATGGCGAACTTCCCGGTGGTTCCTGCGCGCTTTGTCCCCGGCAGATTTGGTATCATCGATGTGGATGATCGTCCGCAGCAATGCAGGTATCATCTGAGTTCCTCTGTTCCTCGCCTGCACGAGGATGTCGCCATTGCCACAGTTCACCCTGTTCTGCCTGCCGATACCCCTTTTGCCAATGTTCGTGCCTTGCTCCACCACTTCCTGGTTGGGATTTGTGGGTTTCGCCTTGAGCTTGTTCAGAGATGCCCTTTAGGTGATGCATACATTAGGCTGGATTCGCCTGCAGATAGGGACTGGTTGGTCGCCCGTAGTCCGCATAATGTCAATGGCCTACAACTGAGTTTCACCGAGCACAATAGGGGTATTAATCACAGGCACTTGCTGTACAATAGGGAGTGCTGGCTTATGCTCTTGGCCTTCCCTGTTGATCTATGGGACATGGAGCATGTCAAGGGTGCTGTTAAGGATTTTGCAACTCTGTTGGTGTGGGATAAGGAGTCCAGTAGCTTTGCTAAGGTGATCATCAAAGTTTGGCTGCTGGAACTGAGTGATGTACCGTATAGCTGTGTTGTCTCAAGCCAATCTGGTGAGGAGTCTTGGTATGTGCCAATTTTTATCCTCAGTCAGAAGCTCCTTGGTGGACTCCCAGGTGATGAGGACCTTCCTCCTCCTAATGGTGGCACCCCACACCCTTTGCCAAATCTAGAGTTGATGATGCAGCCGCCAGCTCCACAGGAAGACTGGCCTGCCTGGCAGCAAAATGGTGGCATTGTTGGCATTGATCTGAACTTGCCACATGGCAATGACAATGCCCCTGATGATATGGTGTTCCAGCTTGCAAATGTTAATCAGTTTGGACAGAACCTTGATGTCTTTCTTCCAGAGCAGCAGCATCATTTGGGGGTTCATGATCTGGAAGAGGAAGATTTCTTGGAACTCAATGATCTACTTAATCCTGGTTTACAGGAGAATGCTCTACCTGTAGTTCAAGCTGGTAATCCTGCTGATGTTGATGATGAGAGCACTATTACTCTTACTATCAGTAGTGGATCATCTGGTGATATCATTGCTCCTGCTGTTGGTTTACCTGATCTTAATCAAGTGCCTTTCGTTCCCCCTGTCCAGCAGCCCATGGCTGGAGCTGCTGAGGTGATGCAGCAACAGCCTTTACATATGCAGCATCAGATAGAGGTGGCAGGAGGTGCTGAGGTGCTACAGCAGCAATTTTTTCCTATGCAACATCAGATGGAGGGGTCTGTGCATCAGCTGATGGAGGTGCTGCCTAACAATTATATGCCTGGCCAGCAGGACCCTGAAATGCAGCAACATTTGAATGGGGATGCAATAATGATTGACCAGGTCATTCCTCAAGCTCATGAACAACTTGCCTTTGAGGGAAATTTGCACAATTTGAACCAGCAGGCACCTGAGGATCCAGCTTTCGACAACAACTTGCAAGTTGGTATGGTTTTAACTCCCGATACATCAGAAATAACGGCCAGTATCCATGCCTCCATTTCAAAAGAAGGCCGGTTAGCTTGGGATGCCTTTTTTAAGCCCAGCACGACCTCTGCTTGTACTGTGGTCATCCCGGCCCATTGGGCTGATTTCTTCACAGCAAGGTTGCTTACTCCTGACGATTTCCACTGGGCCAAGAGCTTTTTACTCTCCAAGATGTGGGAACTGATCCAGGATTTGGAAGCTGCTGCTTCTGTTCGACACTTTTCTCTGCCTGCTAAGTGTCCTGCTTCCAAAGGCCCTACTTGCTTTCTGTCTGAAGCTGTTCATGATTTATCTCAAGGTTTCTCCACTCCTCAAGGGCTGTCTAAGAAATCGGTGGTGTCTTCTTTTCCTTCCACTTCCAGGCTGCATATCATGAGGAGGTCCAGCAAAGCTCCTGCTGTGGCCTCTGAAGTTCGCAGGAGTGACAGAATTAAAAACCTAAACCAAGGGTTTAAGGCCAGAACCTGCTTTGACAAGAATTGTCTAGCCTGCTCTGCTATTCCTCCCACCTTGCAGCCCAGGATTGTCAGGAATCTAGCCTCCACCTTTGATCTGGCTGATAAAACTGTAGGAAATGTGGGGTTTAGCACCTGCACTGGGGGAAGAAAAGGAGACAAAGCTAATCTGAAAGCACCTCACAGCACAAGAAACTCTAGCTCCTGTGTGGGAGCTGAGAGACAGAAGAAGAATGGGAAAAAGAAGGATGATGTCAATGAATCCAAGACAACTAAGAAGAGGAAGAACTGACCTTCAGTTAGGAGGTGTTTGTTGGTTTGTGTTGGACTGGAACATTAGGGGTATAAATGATGAAGCTAAATGGCCCCTCATTAGTAACAAAATTGATGAAAGTAAAGCTCAGATTGTTTGCTTCCAAGAAACCAAAAGAGAACATTTTGACCTGATTTACTTAAACAAAATATTTCCCCGTCGTTTTGATAAGTTCTACTTTCTGCCATCGGTGGGCAAATCGGGGGTCTTTTAACTGCTTGGTGTAGTAACAAATTCTCTGGTGAGCTGCTCTTTCAAAACCAGTATGCCCTTTCTGTTGAATTCACATCAGTACAATCGGAGGATGTTTTTGTTATTACAAATATTTATGGCCCTTGTCAGCATGATCGTAAAGCAGCTTTCCTAGCCTGGTTCAGTGAGATCGAAATGGCACCAGAGATTAATTGGCTTATTGTTGGGGACTTTAACCTTTACAGAACACTGGAAGATAGAAATAGACCGGGAGCCAATATAAATGAGATCTTTCAGTTCAATGAGGCAATATCTAATCTTGGCGTCACTGAAATCCCCCTCAAAGGTAGGAGATTCACATGGAGCAACATGCAGCAACCTCCTCTCCTCGAGCGATTAGACTGGTTTTTTACCTCACAGACATGGAGCCTGGTCTACCCAGGCACCTTTGCATCCCCCCTTGCCATGACCACTTCTGATCATGTCCCCTGTGTCATTTCGATTCAGTCCTCGGTCCCTAAGGCTCAGGTCTTCCGTTTTGAGAACTATTGGCTTGAGTATGAGGATTTTCTGCCCTTTGTGGAGAACATTTGGAGAAACTCGATTCATTATGCGGATGCTGCCAAACGTATTGTAGCTAAACTGAAAATCCTTAGAGGAGCAGTTAAAAGGTGGGCCAGCAAGCACAAAATCTCAAGTCGACAATTGCAAATGTTAACAACATCATTGGTCTGTTAGATTTTGCTGAGAATGTAAGGGATCTGTCCACTGCTGAATGGACTCTGAGAGGACAGCTAAAAGAGCTACAGGCAAGCCTACTAGTCAAGCAGAAATTATATTGGAAACAAAGAGGGAAGATAAAATGGGTCACCTTGGGAGACGAATGCTCAAAATTCTTCCATTCTTTGGCCTCTATTCAGCATAGAAGAAACCAGATTGCTTCCCTAGCTAATGTGGATGGGTTGATATGTACAGATCATGATGCAAAAGCTAATATTCTTTTGCAAGCTTTCAAGGAGAGACTAGGGCAAACAGAGCCTCACGAAATGCTCTTTGACCTCCCTAGCATCATTCAAAGGCACACTGGACTAGAGGAAATGGAAGTCCCCTTCACTCATGAGGAAATTGATACTGTGGTACAAAATCTCCCTAACAACAAATCTCCTGGGCCGGATGGTTTCACTTGTGAATTTTTAAAAAAATGCTGGCACATTATCAAATCAGATATGTATGACCTTTGTGATCAGTTCTACAATGGGACCCTTAGTGTGCAGAGCATCAACTCATCCTTCATCACGCTGGTTCCCAAGAATGACTCTCCAATGACAGTTAATGATTTTCGGCCAATATCTCTGCTAAATTGTGTGCTCAAAATTCTCACAAAAGTATTGGCAAACAGAATTCAACAGGTCATTCTACAATTGGTCCATAAGAATCAATATGGGTTCATCAAGTCGAGAACCATCCAGGATTGCTTAGCATGGGGATTTGAATATATACATTTATGCCATCAGTCAAAAAAACCAATTGTACTGGTCAAGTTGGACTTCGAGAAAGCTTTCGACAAAGTAGAACACTCAGTGATCTTGGATATTTTAAAGCACAAGGGATTTGGCACACGCTTCTGTGGCTGGATAGGTGCTCTGCTTGCTAATGCTATCTCGGCTGTGATGTTAAATGGCATCCCTGGAAATAAATTCATGTGCAAAAGGGGGGTTCGGCAGGGTGACCCCCTTTCTCCTACTCTTTTTGTCCTCACTGGAGATCTCCTCCAATCTGTTCTAAATGATGCATTGGCTCAAGGATTAATCCAGTTGCCCCTGCCGGTTGCTTACACTGCTGATTTTCCTGTGATCCAGTACGCTGATGATACCCTGTTGGTTATGCCAGCGGATAGTACCCAACTGCAGCACCTAAAATTCTTTCTAGATGAATTTGCTATTTCCACTGGGCTAAAAGTAAACTACAACAAGTCGAATATGTACCCTATAAATGTATCTGAAGAGAAAATGCAGGAGCTCACTGAGGCCTTCAACTGCCAGCCTGGTGTTTTTCCTTTCACTTACTTGGGCTTACCTCTGGGATTGATAAAGCCAAAAATGGAGCATCTTATGCCTTTGGTTACTCGGGTGGGCAGAAGGCTGCAGACTTGCTCAGATTTTTTGACATCAGCCGGCAGATTGGAAATGGTGAATTCCGTCATGTCCTCCCTACCCACATTTTACTTGAGCTCTCTAAAATTATATGTTGGTATAATTGTGCAAGTGGACAAATATAGAAGGCACTGCCTTTGGAGAAAAAAGGGGCTGGAAAACAAAAACCCTCCTTTAGCAGCTTGGAAGGTTGTATGTACCCCTAAGAAGAAAGGTGGTTTGGGAGTGATCAATTTGACAGATCAGAATGACTGCCTTCTCATGAAGCACTTGGATAAATTTTTTAATCATGCAGACCATCCTTGGGTGCACTTGATCTGGGAGAAGTACTATCAGAATGACCTCCCTCCAGCAAGAATGTCTGAATGCTCCTTCTGGTGGAGAGACTGTCTGAAGCTAGTTGGGAAATATAAATCTATGGCGGCATGCTCTCTAGGAAATGGCCAGTCTGTCTTGCTTTGGGAAGATTTATGGACTGACCAGCGCCTCTCGGTTATCTTTCCTCATTTGAGCTCATTTGCTATAAATATGAACACAACTGTCAAGCAAGCTGTGGAGGGTGTGTCGATGCTCGACCTGTTCCATCTTCCTCTGTCTGTGGAAGCATTTGAGGAATTCCATGATTTTGTCCCTCTTGTCGAGGCTCACCAAACTCAAGACAGCTCAGATGTCTGGGGATATGCTTGGGGACATAAATTTTCGGTCAAGAAAGCCTATGATCATCTGAATGATGGACCAGCACCTCACCCTGCTTTCAGATGGTTATGGAAATCGTGCTGTCAGAAAAAGCACAAGGTTTTTGGTTGGCTCTTTCTAGTGGATAGAGTGAATACAAGAGATCTCTTGCTTAGGAAAACTTTTTTCCTGCCTGATTACAGTTGTGTAATGTGTAATGCAGCTACTCTGGAAACAAGAGATCACTTGTTTTTTCATTGTCCTTTTGCTCAAATTTGTTGGAGGACTCTTGCTCCAAATGCTGATCTCAGAGGCAGAGATGGTCTGGACTGTGTTTCGCATCTCAGACAGAAAATTGGAAAGCCTTTCTTCATGGAGATTATCCTGATGGGGCTGTGGGCAATTTGGAAAACGAGAAATGATTACATCTTCCAGCAACGGCAACCAAATTTATACCACTGCCGTGCTGTTTTTAAGGAGGAAATGCAATGGCTGAAACTTCGTGCAACCAGAAAGGCCTATACAGATTTTGCAGTTTGGGTTGATAGCTTCATATGATGTATAGTTTACTTTCTGCCTTTTACTTTTGTTACCCTCGTTGGTACAAACTTCTTGTACTAACACAATTTTTGGAATAGCTATAAAATATGCAGTACGAAAGTACTGTAAGTTCTTCCAAAAAAAATGTCAATGTGACCAATCCACGCGTCAAAATGCAAGGCCGATTTAACCTTCTCGTACTTCTTGGTCGAAATTTTGAAGATGAGCGAGGCAATAATTTTCGGCCTTTCCCAACCAAACCAAGCCGAGTCCCAAAAGCTAGCTCTCTCGCCATTGCCAATGTGATAGTAGTGCAAGTATAGAACGGGTTCGTATCCATGTCATCACAAGGGTTGCCGAGGCCTACCCAAGATTTCTCTAGTGAATCCATTTCAACCAAGGCCAGCGGAGGCGAAGGGTGCGAGAGAAGTCACTCCAATGACTTGTTTTTTACCTTTTTTTTAACCTCTTACCTCCGCTTGGTTACGCCCATGTATATAGCCCATTTCTATCTATCTAATTAGATGACAGAGCGACTGTCGATTTCTCAAAAAAAAAGTCAGTCCAATGTGCTAAGCTTCATTGGGTACTCACAACTTTTGACCAATGCTTATTCCACGACGTTGTTGGCTTCACCACTGTAAACAAAGGTCGGCTATCTGCGCCACTGGAAAAAAGGAGCCATTTCCTTTTTTACCGGTGAGTCAAGTGCACACAGAGGCAGCAGCGACGAGAGGGAAGGAGCCTGAATGGACGACACGGAGAGCGACCGCGATAGCGAGAACAAATAACAAGGCGCCGGATGAGGTAAAAAATCACGAGGAGCATCGGTTGTAATCCTGTGAAATGGGTTCATTTGGAAGGTGCAGTGTCAGGTGTCACCGTGTGGCTGTGCTGTGACCCATGGATCCCTGGTTTGCGACGGAGACGCACCACAGGCCGGTCTCGGAAGATGATCCCCTGTCGTGACGGTTGTAGTGTGATGTGAATGCGAGTGATGTGTCCATCAGTGCGTACGAGATCTTAATGCAGAATGCATTCGCTTGTGCACATCACATTTTGCACACACAAAGGAAAATAAAACTTGTTTGTACATGAACTCTACCGTCGTGGTAAACTTTGCAGAAAACACAGTTCAAGCAGATGGTGGATAGAGAAAGCACACGGTTGCACACTAGTGGTGACAGTAGCTCTTCGCTCTGCAGTGGTGGAGGTAAAAGTAGGATCGAGGTACAGTACAATTTTTCAAATTGGTGTATTTTCCAATAATCGAAGAGCCTGTCAATAAAATTATGCAAGAAACATTTGTCTTAAAATACCTGCAGTTTGATTAATGAAAAGCAAATTAATAGTAGGTTACATAAGACAAGAACAAGGGACACAAGGGATAAAAAGGATTGCAAATCAAAACATACCAAAAAAAAATGAAGAAGAGAGATACCAGTAGGGAGTCTCCATCAGTTTGACTCGGGAGCAACCGGCGACCACGTCTGTTTCATAAAGCTTCTCGCGTAGCACACGGGCTGGGCGGCTAGAAAGAGAGAGATAGTGAGAGAAAGAGAGAGGGAAGGCGGAGACGGGGCGGCAGAGGGCGGCGCCCTCACTCTGTTCTTCCGCTGATCTCCAGACGAAACAGCAGGTACGCATATCCTCGATCTCCCTCGGTTTCTTCCGAGAACTGCTGGGAGAATTGCGTGCTGTTGATCCGGAACAATCTCTCCCCTTTCCTCCCCTTTTCCGCGACTCCCTGCGATTTCCCCAACGGAAGATTTCTCAGATATTCTTTCGATTCCATCCTCTCTTTTTTCCCCTTCTGTTCTTGGTCATGTCTGTCGTGTTCATCTGTTCAGAATTGAACTGAGAAATGTATTCTGCTACGCTCAAGAGATCGAGATCGATAAAATAGTACTTACTCGATAACACGAATATCAAAATTGGATTTTTAATGTTCTTTGAATATTCGAGCTATTTTAGGTAATAGCAAGATCCTGAGTGTTTCTTTTAAGGGTTAAATTTAGCTGTATTTATCTGGAGGGTGTGATGTTCTACTTGTACCAGACCACCAGTATTGGCTGATTTTTTTTCTCAGCTATTTCTACTCCCAAAAAGGAAGTATGCAGTACAATTATCGGTTTCCAGTACAGTTCCTTCAGTTAAGATGATAGCAGGTTTATATCTGTAGTGTTGCATTTAGTTGATTTAATTACAACGTTAATTGGCAAATTGCTGGCAGGGAAGTGTCACAGTTCATCAATGGCAGCTCCCAATACCTATGCGGTGCACGTCTCCTCGGAGACCCACAAGATTGAGGCCTGGTGCGAGTCCGATGAAGCTTTGGCTAGGCAATTGCAGGACGAGGAGGATTCGCGTGGTGCTGCTGCCGCCACAAGGGAATTCGCTGGTATAATATAGTGCTACCACTCTCGGTCTCCGAGCATCTTTGGTTTGTTTCAAGTGGATTCATTAGCTGTACTCAACCAATGCTCACGCTTGCTACATGTTCATGGTGCATTGTTTTTAGGTAACGTATCCTTGGAAACATCATCACCAGCTGTTGAGTATGTACCTACCAATAATGCAGCTCAGGTTTGTTGCTTTTCTACTTCTCTGCTTCCTCTGTTGGTTCATTGGGATCATCACCACATTCCGTGGAAAGGGGTTCCTTCCAGATGTCTGCGCGAGTGGCTAGAATGGTGAGCTGATGACAGTTTGTATCTGCAGGTGGCGAGGGAAGACAATGTCGACCCGGATAATATGTCATACGAGGTATGCTTGTTTTTTCTTGTGGAAGCAACTATATCAAGCTATCTGATCTTTAAGGATGTACAGAAAAGTTAAATACTGCATTTGCTTGGACGGTTTGGAGAGATCAACAAACTTATGAAGATATACTGAAAATGCTGTTTGTAGTTTCTTCATGAGAAACTTAGCATAATTTGGCATACTTACCACTAAGATTAACCATCTCTTGGGAGGCTATTAACCTGTATTGCTTAGAAGTTTGGAACGGAAATTTTGGTTGACACATAGACACAAGTTCACGTATACAACTTACTCTCTTATAAAACCTTCACTTATTCTACTTTGCATCTGTCGTTTGACTTTGACATCAAAATAAGTTGGATATAAATCGATACACTTTCATTGACCTGTCATATCACACACCAATTCCATTTCTGGGCAAACTTTTTTACTGTTATTTTGTATTTTTGTAGCAACTACAAGCAATTGGTGAAGCAGTAGGAACTCAATCCAGAGGCTTATCTGATGACCTGATAAGCTATCTGGTGCCGTTTAGGAACAAGTGTTACTTGTTCTCCAGCAAAAAGGATCATGAGGAGTATGTTACAATTAATTTTTACTCTCCAAGATCTGCTAATCCTTTTTTAATTTAGCAACATCCTTAGGCCATGTTGTAAGTTGGCTTACAAACACATATCTGTACAACATCTCCGTGCAGATGTGTCATCTGCAAATCAACCTATAAAAGCCGACAGAAGTTGATAAGATTGCCCTGCAGCCATTGTTACCATGCAGCTTGCATAACTCGCTGGCTTAAGATCAACAAGGTAAAGTTAATTTTATTTTGAATAAATGATCTGATATATCTACAATTCGAAACAGAAGCTTCTGTCTTCTCCTTGTAGATGCTAAATGCTAATATAAACCTGTTGTGTTTATATCAGTCAAGAAAGCAATTGACAGATGCCCAGAATAGGCAATTTCTGTATATTTGTCTGATAATGCATATACAGATTTTCTGATGGCGTAGTTTTCGAAATCTATATTGTCTGCTATTAGGATCATTATCTGATATTGTGATCTATACATTTGTCTTCATTCAGGCATGCCCAGTCTGCAATGAGGAGGTATTCGGGTGAGCTGTGACGTTCGTGGCTATAATTCAGCCTCGTCGTCATGATTTCAGGCCACGTTGCTCAGCTACGATCTATTATGCTACGGATAACTTAGTTGTTTGATGTGTACGTCCGGCTCAGTTTTTATCACAAACCGATAGATCTGTGTGGGTACTACGATGGTTGCCAGTTTTCTAAGAATGCAACCGAGCAGGAGCGTTTCAGTAAATAATAGTATGGTTTGCTGTCTATTGCATTGCACTATCTTTTAAGTTAGCCCATTGTGTATAGTAAGAAGCAAGATTGTCAATGTTATATACCTATAGGGATCTGCCATCTTTGCTTATATCAATAATACCGAACAACTTCCCAACTGCAGGTTGCCGTCTCAGTCAGATTTTTTTTTTTTTTTGAGAGTTGGGAGGTGGCGCGAGCTTCCCCACCGCTTGTTAAATTAACTTGAAAAATAACATCGTCGTTACAAAGTTGCACACTTCTTTTAGATAGCAGTTAGACAATGAACTATTTTATTAGTAGAGGGTAGATGAAACAAACATATCCTAAGCTAGAATTTGAAACGTATCCCTCCTACTAATATTTCAGTTGAAGCTAAAGGCGATGATTTCGGAGGATCTTGATGCAACTTTACGGTTTATTAGGTCTTCCGTTATTTGTATTTGTTTCAGTGTGATTGTGTATGTTCTCCGGTTAATGAATAAAGTCAGTCGTTTACTCAAAAGAAAAAATATCAGCTGAGATTCCTTTGTCCAGCAAGAACAGGTTTTGTATAATTTACACTTCCCCTTGTGAGTGGAAAATTTGCCACTACCTTTCCATGAATGATGATGCAACCAATAATATCCTTGGATCTTGCACTGCTGGTATTAGATCTCAATGTGATTGGTGGTTGCTTAAATAATGGTGGGATTAATTAGTTCGTTAATTAATCATGGAGCATGATCCAGTGGTGACACTGATCCACTCCATCCGGTGTAGATTCCGAGCTGATAGACGTTCTTGTCGGCGTCCCCTTTGGATTGTTATTTAATTGTTCTTTTCCAACTTTATAATTCTCTGGTTAGTTGTATAATTAAGGTCGTAAAGGGTGGATGTGGTAATACCACTAACAGCACAATTGAACATTCTTGTCTGTCAGTTGTCACGCATGATCTCATCCGGTGGCTTCTTCAGACAGTGTTAGCAGGTTCTTGAAGTTGTGTTTAGCACCAGCAAAAATTGTCCTTTTTTGAAACGACTATATTATCCAAGCACTCACACTGACACACACGCACGCACACACGCGCGCGCGGACGCACGTCCAGGAGAATGATCAACTGAGCATATAAACCTGCTTTAAAAAAATTGTATGGTAACTTAAAAAAATTATAAAAACCATGCATGTATATATAGCGTAGAAACTGTGCAAATTTTCACAAAAATATTATTGACTATTTGTGTGCTTGTTTCATACAAGTAGCAAACAGTGGAAATATTTATAAAAAATTACTGGGTAAGTTTCTATTCAATACCTATATAATTTTGTAATTAATTAATTTTAACCTTATAAATATGACTTCCTTCAAAAAGCGGGTTCCATGTACCGGGTTTTGAATATTCGCTCTTCCTAACCAACAATGTTCTACAAGTACTATTGGTGCTGTTTTATTGAGCACCTCTTTGATCTGAATAAGGCTTAAAGAAATTTAGGTTTGATCCTTAGAAATGAGTCCAGATAGCTCCTTCATGTTCCTGCGAGCGCCAACGAAAGCAACCGTGCAGCATTTGGGCCTATAAATATCTCTTGGAGCGGTTGTTTAATTTGGACTAGAAACCTTCAACAATTTACCACTCTAAACTCAGTTTCAAATCTTCTAAAAAAACCCAGTTTCAAAGGAAAATATCCATAAGAGTCTGATCACTTACAAAACCGCTCCAATTTCTATGGAGTTTATTGGACACAATTTTGTATCAGTTCTTATGCTTCACAATAATGTAAAATTCTGTACGGCAAGGTGGCGTTCAATTCTCAACTGTTCGATTCCCTTTTTTTGGAAACAAGGGAAGTTGAGAGAAAATTTCAGAAGAAAAAAAGTTCTGGAAACTTGGTTCAACTAAGCTTTGGTACACAAGGATGAGGTGCCACAGAGCATATCACACAAAACATGTACATATGTCACTAAACTCACAATTTACAAGTGTGACATACTCCTAGAGGGACAAGAAATAAAAACTACTCATCCCTTCAATCACATTACAGGACCGAAAAAATGCCGATAGCCGCAAGCACTATGACGGAAGGAAGCAAAACCATATTGTAACTATAGGCATCCAGCTTAACATGTTAAGCAAATCTACTCATAACTCCTAGGTCCCTTTTTCCGCGCAAGGTATTGAGGTCTTACAACCACTGAATCGACACAAAGGCCTCCTTTAGTGTGTGTGCAATCTATCTGAACCATTGCAAATTGGATATTCAGCGGTTCGTTCGAGTTCTTGACGACAAAATCGCCAACATGGTGATTGATCCAGACACCTGGATCGGTTAGGTAACACTTAGACTGAGCTTGCTGCCCATCAGAAGTCGATAGTTGGAAGCGCACCGGTTTTATGTCCCAGCCGTGGATGTGCTCCGCACTATAAACCGGCGACCAAGCCGCTTGAAAGGTCTGCCCAGATGAACTCGGAAGAACAGGCTATATGTACCCTCTGGGAAGCAGAACTCAGCCTCCCCTCTGACTTCAAACCACCAAATTTGCGAGAGATAAGCAACCGAATGGAACCTGCAGAAGAGCAGAGACATAAAACATATACCATATTTAAAATGGGATAGTTGTTGCCGTGTGCCGGTAAAGCAAATATCCTTGAGTATCTCACACAAAAAGCATGATTAACCAATGCATACATCATAAAATCTGAAGATGTATTTTTAGACCACAAAGAGGTCATCACATCTTATTCATGAGTACACACCTCCTAGTTGGTGACAAGGGACAAGTAAAGAATTGTCCATGATCCCGCCATTTTTTTTCTTTTCCAAACACAAAATATAGCTAATTGCCAGTTGCAACTGGTAACACGAGTTGAGCACAGATAGACTTCAATGTAGTTTGCAGCATTTGAAATTTGTAAGTGGCTAGAACGTATGACGAGCACAACAAAAATCAGGAGGTGCTGCTCAGCTTTCGCAATATGTGTCCGAAATTCTCGGCAGTAAACCAAATGTTACAGAACTGAAAACTGAACACATTTCCAAGCAACATACAAGAAAACCGCATCTCCACTCGGGCGTTCAAACGGCCGCCCAAAGCCCTTTGGGGCATGCCGGACAGTTTTTCGCGTCCACTCGCACCGCCCAAACGCGTTTTCGGTCCGGCGCGGCCCAGTTTTGTGTCCGGCACGCCCAACCCACGCCCTCAACTTGGGGAGGCTTGGGGCGGCCCTGGACGGAACGAAACGCGACGCCACGTCTGCCTCCGACGCGCGGGCCTCGCCTGTCAGTGAGACGCGGACTATATGTCTTGTCGTTTTCTCGTCTGATTAATCCCCCGTCTTTCCTCGTCGCCCCACTTTCCACGTCGACATGATCTGGACCGCCCGCCCGCCGGCTCCACTCCACCCCCGACTCGACGCCGGCGCCGCCGTTTTGCTTCTCCTCCTCGCCGCGCCGCGCCATCGGCTTCTGGGCCGCGCCGCCGGCTGTCGGCACCGGCGATCTCTCCGCGACCCGTCCTGCCTGCAAGGTGTTCGGCGGAATTACTGGTACGCCTGGTTTTCGACAGAATTGATGCTAGCCGGTGACCGGTCATTGATCAATGGCCGCGATGTATTGCAGACGGATAGCGACGACAAGTTGATGGCCGCGATGCTGTTGGAAGAAGAAGCCACCATCGCCGCGGAGGAAGATGAGAATTTAGCGATTCTCACTTGTCTTCTACAACTTCAAACCGACGAGGACGCCAATGCCGCACCAAAACGGGAGGCTCGTCGTTCGGAAGGAAGAAGAGCAAGCCGAGGCAGAGAATGGAAGGCCATTGCATGTTAGTCTCTGACTACTTTGCCGAGACTCCTGTCGCCACGTCAAAGATTTTTGTCGACGCTTTCGGATGAACCGTGCATTGTTCAACGAGATCGTGCAAGCTGTGAGGGAGTATGATCCATGGTTCAAGTTGAAGAAGGACGTCGTGGGAACTATTGGTTTCTCGTCAATCCAAAAGTGCACTGCAGCCATGAGAATGATTGCATATGGAGCACCTGTTGATTCTGTAGATGACTACCTACGGATGTAAGAGTCCACAATTATCAAGTCGATGTACAGGTTCTGCAGGGCGGTGATTGGTGTGTTTGGCCCAAACTTTTTGAGAGGACCAAATGAAGAAGAAACAGTTCGGATCCTGGAACAGAATGCAGCAAGAGGATTTTCTGAGATGCTTGAAAGCATAGACTGCATGCATTGAAGCTGCAAGAACTGTCCATTTGGTTGGTAAGGATTGTACAAAGGAGGCCACAAAGGATATTGCAGTGTGGTTCTTGAAGCTGTGGCCGATCATGAACTATGGATTTGGCACGCATTCTTCGGCATGGCAAGATCACACAACGACATCAATGTGTTGCAGCGTTCTCCTGTGTTCGCGAAGCTAGTTGAAGGCCATGCCCCACCTGTGAACTATGAGGTCAATGGCCACCAGTACAACAAAGGGTACTACCTAGCCGATGGCATCTATCCAAAGTGGGCAACATTTGTGAAGAGCATCCCCAACCCTAGCGGGAACAAAGCTTGTCATTTTGCCGGTGAACAAGAGAGTGCCAGGAAGGATGTCGAGCGGGCATTTGGAGTGCTGCAGCAAAGGTTTGCTATCGTTCGGTACCCTGCTCTGACATGGTCGAATGAGCAGATGTGGGAGGTGATGAATTGTTGTGTGACAGGATCATCGAGAGTGAGCGCTATAATCCAGTGCATGATCATATGCCATATGACTTTGAGGGTCCTCATGCACAGGTTGATCACAACGTGCCGGCAGAATTCGCTGATTATCTCTCAATGCATTTGGAAATTCGTGATGAAAATACTCATCATGCACTCCAAACTGATCTAGTGGAAACATTTATGTATGTTTGATTTTTCCCTACCAAAATATTGGAATTCAAATAAATAAATAAACCTTTGGGAGGCCCCTTTGGGCGCCGCGACTGGGGAGCGACGACGCCCAAAGCCAGCGACTAGTCCGGACGGCGCCCAAAGGGCCTGTCCGGAAGGAGTTTGGGCGGCCGTTTGGGCGCCGCGAGTGGAGATGCTCTAATTTGCCATGACACCGCAGCACAAAGTTTCTGTAGTAGGACACAATAATATGTTGTGGTTTTGATGAAAGCACCTTGATTCATCATTTGGAATGAAGTTCCAGTATCTCCTATCATCAATGCCCGTAATCGAAAGCGCCCTTGAATAGATTGTCATGCAGGTGCCTCCACCAGCCTTGTCAAGCCAGAACTCCTGCACAATGACACAGATAAGAAATTTCACTTCTGGTAGCAATAACAATTTTTTTTACGGACAGCAATAACAAATTAGCAACGATAGTGCAAGGAAAACAGAACAAGACTGAACAATAGCGCCTCTTCAAATCGACAGGCGTTTCAAACTAATCAGACTCCAAATAATCAAACAAAACAGAGCATGTTGAGTTGGAGAAGCTCATTTTCGGATGTTAACCAGAAATTAAGATATTTTTCTAGATCAATACCAGAAATTAATATGGGACAGACAAAAAACACACCTTGGTGCCGCCGTCGAGGCAATTGCGGCGGCAGAGCCGCGCGTACAGCTCCTTCTTCGGGACCGCCTTCGCCTCCAAGCGGCGGCTTCCTCGTCGCCACCGCCTGCGCCGGCGGCGGCGAGGAGCCGCGCGTAGTTATTCGGCAGCTTGGCCTCCCAGACGCCGTCCCCGGACGCGGCGCCGCGGAACGTGCGGCTGAGCCGGGCCATCCCGCAGATCTCCGTCGGGTTCAGCCTGAGCATCACCTCGGCGACGCAGCTCTCCGGCAGGTCCTCCAGAGACGTACCCCGGCCCGGCTTGCCGTCGACGAGGCCACGGCGCCCATGGATGATGACCCGGCCGGGAAAAGAAACAGCCGCCGCCCGGAGTTCAGCAGTAGAGGGTTAGCAGCTTGGAGAGCAGCAGCAGGGACGCCGGGGACTTGGAGAAGAGCGGCGGGTTACGCCTTACCGCCAGAAGGCCCATCCCGCCGGCGCCGCTGCCGCCTCGGTTGCCGTCGGGAAGCTGAAAACTCCTGGCGTCGTCGTCTTCACTAAATCAACCACCACCTCCTCGCTTCGTAGCTTCCTCCCTTCCACTGTCCCAGCAAGTTCTTGCAAGTTGCAACGGCTGGATCGAACTGATTCTGGTTGCTCCCGACTGTTCTTCTGAGTTTGCTGATGTGCTGGTTGCTTGGTCTTGGCGTCTGCGGAGTTAGGCTGCTACCGGGGCAGGAAACGGAAGCAAGGTAGCGGCTGCGCGAAGGGAGAAAGTGGGTTTTGTTCTTGCCGTTGCCGATGGGGAGAGGTGCGCAAGATTTCTCGCTTTTTTCCCTCTCGGTGGTGGTGGCCGCGTGTCGCGAGCTTGTGTCGTGCTTGTCTGCCCCTAGCCGCGGTGGAGGTCGCTGTCGGGAAGACGACTCATCTGGTTGTTCTCTCATCCAACTCTTCTTGATCGTTGAAATCAACTGTTACTGTGTTCCTGAATGTGTTTTACTGTTTGTACAAAGCGAAAGTTCTTTCTTTTCCGGAAAGCAAAAGGTCATTTTTTTATGAGCAAATATCATATATATTAAACCGGTAAATAGTACATGATTAAATCGATTACAAAAACAATACTAAAAGAGACGAGCAAATCTTTGAGATCTTCAATCCCTTTCTTTTTCGATGACACAATCTTATACTTTTCTGAATGTAGCCGTAGAATAACGACGAATACACCAAACCACAGACCTGTGAATATCAATGAAGGTTCTCCCCTTTTAATTTGAGCCACAATACCAAGGCTTTGTGCACGCACGCAGCTATTAAATTAATCAAGCAACATCGGTAAGAGCATCACCACTGATATTTCAGGGAAAAATAACCGAATAATTTTGTCGACGTCGTTGGGAGCCGAGAGAACGAATCACCATTGCCGAAGACGTAGTAGCCGGGACAGATATTGCGAGGACAATCCTCCTCGCGGCAACTATGAGAAACAATCCAACATTGATCTGGCGAAGCAAGATCTGAAGAATCATACCTAGACAAACTTAATTTTCCAAAACCACCATTGACGTCGGGAAGGAGATCTCGCCGTCGAACGAAGGCCGGAAGATTGCTTATTGTAGAAGATGTCATCTCCATTGATAAAGACGACGACAACCAAAACCCTAAATTGAAACACTACTTTTATTAAAAACTCCACCCATAGATCGGATTGCCCCCCCCCCCCCCCCCCCGACGCCGGCAAGGGCGGCCAGAGGAGGGGAACCAATCTACGGTGGAGGAGAAGAAGTGGCGGCGCCTAGGTTCTAAGCGGCGACGGCGGCGGAAAAAGGAGACCTTATATTGATGCACTTTGCGTGTTCCTTTTAATAATACGGCGCGCAAAAGGTCATCTTTGTTTTTCGTTTAGCGCCCTTTTTTAAACCGGTTTTACTAATTCTCATGCGATTGAGAACTAGCTTAGTTCTCAATCGATTCATCTACCATCAAAAAATGCGTCGTGATTCGTGCAAACGTGGTCATCTTCTTCCTCACGACAGGGGCGGCGGCAAGCTGAGCCGCAGCCGCCGCAGCCGCGGCTGGCCGCGGCGGAGACGGCGGAGGCGAGGAGTGAATTAACGCGGGGGGGGGGGGGGGTGCGGGGGTTCGCCGGTGCCGGAGAAGAAGGGGCGGGACTTAGAGGGATGGCCGGGGCGGCGACGGACCGGCTGAGGAGGAGCTCAGGGCAGGGCGGCGAGGCGTCGCGGCAGCGCGCCGGCCGCGGGCGGGAGGACGGCGGTTAGGCCGGCGGTGGCTGCGGGGGGAGGCGCACTCGCCGGAGTTGGAGGGAAGCTCGCTGGAGATGGGGAAGAAGTGTGACGTCACTCGACTGAGAACTAAGGAGTTCTCAGTCGATCGAGCGCTAGACAGAGCCTTTTATAACAAGGAATATCCAGAGGGCCTATGTGGGGACCCCAGACCGGCAGTCTGAGACCTCCAGTATGCATACATTCACGATCCCATGATCAGTCAGTCGTGAACAACATACTTAAGTTGGCATTGCAGATACATCATTCATTACATAACGAATACACGTTTCGCAAAATCTGGTCACATGACCCAGTCTTAAACAACCGCCACGCAGGGCAGAAAACACATATAGCAGCGGAAAACTTCAAACACAAACGTGGCAAAGCCCAAGTCATGCCTTGACTACCTACAGGCAGCTGACTGGGAAGACGGCCTAGTTCGCAAAGACGTCGACGAACTCTCAATCTTCCGCATACTCCTCATCCTCGACGTAGGTCTTCTAGTTGAGAATCTGGACATTGGAATATCCAGGGACACAGCCATGAGTACAATTACGTACTCGCAAGACATCCCGAATGAAGCTTATAAAATGCAAGTATGCTTATATGGTGGAATAGGTAGGCTGTACTTAGGGTTCACTACCCATGATGGATGAAAAATTCATCATGGTTGATTAACAATTTTATATCTCTGTTGAAAAAGATACTTCAAAATATTATAGTTTCTCTGGTGGATATTGCATACCCGAGAGATTTTGACAAAGAAGGTTTTAAGAGAAGAAAGATTTTCTTTGCAGAACTTCTTGTAAAACAACCTCCGGTTTTCCATCATCCGTACCTCCCAGGTACAAAGTTCACCTTTCCAGTACCTCCCAGGTACAATTCCTTTTCCCAAAACTTCATTTTGAAAACATCGACACAATGCTAGACGACATTGCCATTCAGCTGTCCATGACCGCGGACGCGGCTATTCGAATAGTTTTGACTCTGCAGAGTTTGTACACTTTCACCACACCATCCGGTACACCTGCCGTGATCACCACGGACTGTTCGTGACAGTATGCGAACATCAGGTAACCAATCATAACTTCCACTATGCCGATGCTAGTATGCGATTACCTCTTCAGTGGGTTTGTTCTCCCCGGCACCGAGTGAGCTAGCCGTATCGATCCGGTTGCCCCTAGACATCACACCGCCATGACAGGAGACCCACCGTTGCTTCCCGGTGGCACTCGTAGTCCACACTTTGTATGCCCATATCCAGCATTCGGTTCCGGGGACTCTAACCCCTTCTAGCCAATTGAGGTAAAGTCTCACACTAACACAAACAAGCTTCCATTAAGCCCGTGCCCATTTTGAGTAATGTGGTTGTACTGTAGGGCTGTCCGGACAAGACTAGTCTATGTGTCGTTTTCGAAAACACTTCCAAAAGCAATCTTCTTCACCATTCTCCCGTGGACAAGGTCCCACCTTTCCCGGGGTTTTCCGTAAAACCTTTGTTTTTCCAAAACACATTTGTTAGGGTGTCCACTTAGGGACTTCAAGATTACTATCTTGTGGTGGTAAATATACCATATGGTGGCTATGGGCTTGGCAACACCAAGTTGTGACTAATGGCAATATAATAATTTATAATAACACTAGTAGTAATGGCCCTATCAAAAATAGTTTTGTTTTTCCAAGTTTTTGTAAAACTTCAGAAGTAAATCATGCATGATATAATGATAAGCATAGTAGCAAGCATTTGGGAGCTTGCCTTGGTACTGGTCAAAGTCTTGTCCCTGAAATAAACAGGATTGACAATAGGCCTCCTCAGCAACAGCTTCTTCCTCGGGTTCTAGCGTCGCAAAAGAAAGTAACCACCAATCAGTACCAACTAGAGGTACATACTAACAACAAGCATCACATACAGCAAGCAAACATTATCACACAACAATCACCTACTTTTCAAAATAGAAATCTACCACACACTTCTAGTTGAAAAAGAAACTAATAGAGCTATGCTCTAGTTTTGAGAATCTTATTCTCAAACCAAAATGCAATGGGATCAGTGGGTGTTCCACTATCAACCCAAGGCATCAAGAGGTAATTTAGCCTCTGGTCATTTACAAAAATCACCTAAACACAAGCTAGATAAGAATCTATCCATACTAGTGAGTCACAAATATTTTCTAGAATATAATTCTAGCTAAACATGCTTTGCTAAAACTAAGTAATGTCCAAACAATGGTGACATGCTAACCAACCAGTAGCAACATGACTTGCTACTGATATACAACCAACATATTCTAAAATCATGTCACACAAATGATTTCATACTCAAATAATTCTTAAATCTAGGAAAAATTCTAGGAAAAACATACTAGAGACAATATTTCCTAACAAACATATGAAACACTAATATTTTTCTAACATGCTGTTTATAAGATCTAACACACTCATAACAGAGAATATCAAACCTACACATGCTAGAAATCACAAAAAGAATACTAACACATATTATAAAACTAAATAAAACTATAAATAATTATTATCAGAAAAGCATAAAATCTAGTTTTGCTCACCCAATTAAATCTACAGCTCAATAAATCACACAAATCTGGGATTAGGTACTCCTAAGCATACACAAGCCAACACAATTGGATTCACCTCAAAAATCATCACCAATAAAATCACAAAAATCCTAGAAGTGCTCTCTGGTCCATTACCAATATGGATGCCATTTTTGAAACAAAGCTCATTTGCAAACAAGATCAAGTGCTACTGCTAGGTAACACTTAGGGCTTTCCAAAACAGTTGAGTTTGCATTTTTGGCATTCTTAGAAAAAAAGTTATTTAAGTTTTGGTAAAATCCAGTACTTCTGCCTCACATTTTAATTCTCTAAAACTATTTGCCCAAAAGTGGATCTACCACTTGGAGATGGTTACAAACATGCTAGTGTACTTCCATGATTTTTGGTTTGGGCAGATTTGATGTTTTCATATTTTAAATCGAATTAAACCTAGCAGCAAGTTTTCTGGTAAATAGGAAAAGAATAAAACACCCAGAAAAAAATGCCCAGCGGGCTGGATCCGGGTGGACCTGGGCCGTGGAGCGCAGTTCGCGGCCCAGCTTCGCGGACAGCGCGCGCGGGGAGGAAAAAAAAACATGACCAGATCTGGGCCGTCGATCAGGAATCCAACGGCTGCTGTGCGTCTTCTCCGGGCGTGTCCAGAACGGGGCGACGGCGACGGTGACCGCGGCGGCACGGCGTGGCCGCGACGGCTCCGGCGAACCTGCGAGCAAACTACGATGTCTCAGAGGTAGCCCGCGAGGAGGGGGTTGCAGGGAGGCAAGAATGGCGGGAAATGGTGCACGAAATCACCCACGAGCTTGCTCGACATCCCGGCGGCCGAGGATGAAGAAGACGAAGATGATTCGCTCGATTCACGGCCTCCCGCGTCGATTCCCTGGACTAGGACAGAGAGGACGTCGAGGCGGTTCTTCTGGTGCACATGGATAAGGCCGGGGGAGCTCCAATCGCCGGCGATGCGCGACGGCAACGGCGAGCGGGTTCGGTGTTGTGGAGAAAAATGGAGAGGGAGAGAGTGGGGGAGATGGTGAGGGAGCAGAGGAGTGGCGTGGGCGTGCCTCTTATCTCCTCTGCAGCAAGGGGGAGGGGTCACGGCGTTGACACGGGCGGGGACACGGCGACGGCGGCGTGAGGTGCACGGCGGTGTGGCGTGCGGTGGTGGAGGTCAACGGAGTTTTTGCACAACGCCCCCTGGGCTCTTTTCCCTAATTACAACTAGGTCCTTTTCTATTTCTTTTAAAACCAGAACCATTTGGGGATTTAAATTGGGGCAGTTAAACCTTTTATAAAAATTTGGGAAACATTTGGTAGTCTCCCACATATATGTAGAAGCTACACAAAAATTGGTGTTTGCAAATAAAAATGTTTTGAACCATTTTGCTCTAAGGTTTTATATAATTCATTTTTTTGAAAAATCAGTAATTAAACCTAAAGTAGCTGCAGTTTTAAAGGTCAAAAACTTTTCAAACATTTTCATCCAAGACATGTGCTTGAAGTACACAATGCCTAGTTTCAAAAACATATTTTAAACCATTTTTGAAAAATACCTAAGGCTAGGGAAACATGCTGAACATATGGTATCATAAGGTTTTTCTCTGATTTTTAAAACTCTTTGTTTTTCTGTTTTAACAATTAGTCACAAAAACATGCATGCATTTAATGGTTCCAAAACTCCAAAATTTAAAAAAAATGGATGGATTGGGAGTCCACACACCAAAGAACAAGTTTAAACCCAAAAACCACTAAATTGGATATTTTGGGCTTCATAAAATCATAATTTTAAAACATCTACTGGGTAGGGTTTTAGGGAAAAACCCTAATTGAAGAATTTTAGAAAAACTCACACAAAGCACTATGCATCTTTGAAATCTTGGATGCTCCCTTGCTAAATGATGTTGCCAAGTTAAAATCAAATCGATAAAAGGGTTTTTGGACAAAAATCTCTCAAGGCACCAAGTTGGAAATTGGAATTAAAACAAGAATTTCTTAAATGGACCTCGAGAGGAAACTAGGATGGTTTTATGAAAAATTCAAATTGGTTTGGTAAGAAATCACTCCTTGCATTGCAAAACACAAAATATTGTTTCTAAAAAAACATCACATGAAATAAAAGTTTTTGTTGGCTCAAAAATTTGGGTCCTACTACCACTTATACAGAGGCAAAATTTTGGGCTGTGACAGCCTAGCTGCATAAACTCCGTCAGTGGGGTATAAAATAGGAAGGACACCCAAAGAATAGAAAATTACATGTCGTCCTCGACTTTTATAGAAAGAACCGCAGTCAACAGTCAACGAAGCAGAAATGCGATCGGGTCCTTCCACTCCACCATCAGCACCAAAACTCGATCGCCGACGGTCCTCACCACCACTGGGGACGATACCACTTGGAGAAGAAAGGCTGATGACCATAGGCGAGAATCCTCCACGAGGCCTCCGAAGAAGAGATTGAAGATGCATCATAGTCGTCGCCTGGATCCATCGATGGCGTCAACAGCAACCCCCTTTTCCTCGTTAGCACCATGCCAACTGAGAAGAAGAAGGCACCCGCAGCCAAAACCTGAACCTAGGTTGTTAGCACACCTACCAGATGCACAGGATGAGGTGGTGACCTTTCCCATCGCACCTAGCTCCTGCCTCTTGGAGCAACAAGAGGTGGAGAAAGAACCCTAACCACCGCCAGATATGGCCGATTTGATCTAGCGCTCTGCTCCCAACTAATAACATGAAACCAAACTTTGTCATCTAGCCAAAACATCTACAAGTACTTTGTACATGCTGAACTTCCCATCCTTCTCTTTTCCAAGCGGCACCGCTGCCGGAGTTGAGGCGGAGGAGATCTCGGGAACGGGAGTCAACCCTCAAGGTACTCTAACAGGGAGAGAGAGAAAGGAGGGGAAAGAATGGGTAATTTAGCGCCATTTGGTTCAAAGCAATTTGAGGTATTGCCACAAATCCCGTCACTCTCGAGCCAACCACAACAAGACATAAACCTGATATCACTAAACATTCAAAGTCACATATATACTATCATGGTGTTGAGCTTTCCATCATTTCTAAATGCCGCAAAACAAAGAGAAAATAAATCCATATATAATCGTCTAAAACTTGTTTAAATGCTCATGTACGATTCACTTTTACCCCTCTTGCAAGTATGTCGCTAAATAAGTCGTGTCGGTTATATGTATACCACCGCATATCCTGCCGTGGTGTACATGTGATTGGTGCAATTTTGCCATATTTGAAAGTAGAAAATTTGAAGTAGCATATAGGCGCTTAGATAATTTTTTTGATTGACATATATGGAATTTCCTCCGGGAAAAAATATTTGCGGCCTATTGTAGCTTCAGAATCGCAATTCGCAAGCAGGACTTTAAGGCGAAAAATAACAGAAAAGGACGGTGCCGAAAGTTAGAAAGTACATGGAACACAGAATCTTGCAATGCCTTCCGTCAGAAACAATCCACGGATGCCTACCTAGCTGGTAGCATGACAGCAAGAGTTGTCATTCTTATCCCGTGACAACGACAGAATTGTTAGTTCAGTTCGAGATCCAGTGGCCTCGATCATCATCTGCAGGGTTCTAGAAAAAGGCTCAGAAGCGTCGTCTCATCAGGCAACCAGGTGTACGTGCTACTGAGTACGTTCCAACTGCTCAATATGCCTTTTGCCTTTCCTCGCCAACAAGTGCAGCACAGCAGATACACTGAAGAAAAAACATTTCGCTTTCCGACAAAAGTCTGTAACCGTTTGCATAAGGTTCATGGTATCATACGTGGATATCATTTTTCTATTTTGGAGGGTAGTTTGCATCATTGAAAACATATCTGATGACGACGGGGTTTAAAGCGTTCATGAAAAGTTGCATGCGAATCCAAGCCATTTCGCCATCGTGATTTACTCCTTGGAAATGAGAGAAACCACTAGATGGATCTCCTCTATGAACCGGACTGTTTTTCTTCTTATCTCCGAAGTTGTTCATGATGCTTGTCGTGGTGGGATCACGGCAGATGCCATAGGTATGGCTAAGATGGGGCCGAATGGTCGTTGGGGAATCCGGGGAGGGTTTATGCACTCAAGAAGTGCACACGCAAGAACACGCAAGAACACGAACAAAGAAACAAGAAAGCAAGCACACAAAGCACACCACGATGTACCCTGCTTCGGGGCCCTCTTGCGGAGGTAACACTCCTACTGCAGCACTATCCTAGTCTGTGTATAGCTCAGAGTGACAAGTACAAGCTGCTCCTCGAGCTGTATGATGATACAATGGTGAGAACTTGAGGTAAAAGATGGAGCTATACGGGAGGGAGAAGGCACTCCGAGCTAGATCCGAGGTGTTTCTAGGGTTTCCGAGGTTCCTTCCTCTTTCTCTGTTGATCGATTCGTTCGTCCAGGGGAGGGGGTCTCTCTCTTGATCTTGGATCCTCTCAGGCAGGAGGGGGTGAAGCCCACTATATAGGCCAGCCGGGTTACCATTGTGCCCCTCGCAGAACACTGTTGCCATGCCTCTGCAACGGTCACCACCGTACCACCGTACCTCGGTCGGGGACAAGACGTGGCTTGCCCATCTCCTGTAGCCTAACGGCAGAACTAGCATGTCCCCTCTGACCGAGACAGGACGTGGCCTGGCAGAGCTACCTCGTAGCCTTTTCCCAGACCTCGCGTGGTCAGCGGTCGGAGACGTGCAGGCCCGCCGAACCCGGAGCACGCCTCTGCCATGCTCCTTGACAGACGCTCCCGTGTCAGGCGCTCTAGTACCTGGCTGGAAGTGACAGGAGCATTGACTCCTGCCCGACCTACAGCCCATCACCTCGGTTAGCTTGGCACGGACGTGCCGTACCCTGGGTCTTGCGCTTAATATCTTTTACTAGGTCGGATCTTACTTCCTTCCCACAGCTTCTCCCGCACCCACAACACAAACCACCGCACTGAGGTAGTTAGGTCGGCAGAACATAGCTCGGACTGTGAACCTCGGCCCTGGCCAACAGTATACCTCGGACCCCTCTGGGCCAAAATAGGTCGGCCTGTACTCTCCAGGTCAAGATGAAGCTCGGACCTTCCCAGGCCCAAACAGGTCGGCCCTTTCCGTACCTCGGCACCACTTCGAACACCACCTTATGCCAAGCCTTGACCCTACCCGGGGATACTCCCCCGACAATGCTAACTGCAAATCCGCACTTCACCTCTCATTTTAGTGCTGTTGGAGTAGCTGGTAGTTCCTGCCTAGTGGTAGCCATGAACTAATTTTGCTCCTAGTGGGCGAGTTGCTTTCCAAAAATTGCAATGAGCCATCAGGCTTTGCATAGATTCTGGATAAGATCTAGTGTCATGCAGATAACAGCCAAACTTACCTGCCACAGCAAGCATGTATCATCTGACATCTATGTACAACATTTCCTTCCAAGGCACCGCATGAATCTAGTAGCCTGCCTGCAAGCATGATTGAGCCACTGCCCACTTACTCATTGCTGTGTTTTGTTTATCTGAAGTGCGTCCCTGTCAGTTTGATCCATCTTGGCTAGACAGGTTTATTAAAATGAAAAAGTGTGTTCGGCCAACTGTTACTGCTAAGCATTTCATGATTAAAAATGGTAATGAGTTAGAGCGATAGTTAAAGTTATATGTTTCCATGTGTCAGAATAATCTGTAATGGGCGCCCTGGCGGTAATTATCGGGTATTACCAAGTGTTCACGGTTAAAGGTGGGTTCTTATTTCACATGGCAAAGTGCTCTGGCTGGCTTAACAACCTTAAAAAGAGGTTATATTTGGCGGGTAGGAAGTGGAGAAAAAATTGATATTTGGCAAGATCCTTGGATCCCTTCAAGTCCAACTAGAAGGGTGATTTCTCAACGTGGAAATGCAACATATTGCAAAGTTAGTGAGCTCATTGATCCTCATACAGGAGGCTGGAATGAGGTCCTTCTTAGAGAATTGTTCTTGTCAATTGATGTTAACAGAATCCTGAGTATCCCATTACATAGTCAAGGTTTTGATGATTTTATTGCTTGGAGTGGTAAAAAGCATGGGAGGTACACGGTTCGTTCTGGTTATCATATGCAATGGAGACATCAGTTTGGTAGTTCTTCGAACCAATTGGCCCTTCTTGGTGGCTCGGCTTGAATCCAGTGTGGAAGTCGCTTTGGAAGCTGAAAATACAAAGTAAAGCGAAGATTTTTATTTGACGTGCATTGCATGGAATTATTCCTCTAAAATGTACCTTGGTGAATAGACATATTGGCACAATCAGTGAATGCCCTATTTGTCGATATGAACCGGAAGATGTTCGCCACCTCCTTTTTCAGTGTCACACAGCTACAGAACTCTGGAATGCGCTTGGGATTGCAGATATAATTGAGGAAGCATCGCAGGAGGATAGGTCAGGCTCGGGTATCCTGGAAGTCCTCTTGCACCGATTCGAAAATGTGATAAATGGATTATACAATATTGGTCTTAAAGAAACTATCTCCATAGCCTGTTGGTACTTATGGTGGATAAGAAGACGGCGAACCCACGAGGAAGAAGTGCCTCCTCTTCACAAGTGCAAGATCTCTATTCTATCAATGGTGGCTAATTCGGCTAAAGCATCAAAACCCATGGTGCAGGGTACGACCGCTAGATGGTCGAGACCGGAGCCTCGCCAGGTTAAATTGAATGTGGATGCGTCATTTCATGTTGATGCAGGAGCAGGAGCAACATGCGCTGTGTTACGTGACTTCCACGGCAAATTTATTTCTGCAAGCTGCTCTTATATCCCTAACATCTTCTGCAGCAATGGGCGGCCAGAGGCAGTTGCTATGAAAGAAGGATTGGCTCTTGCGTGTAGACTCGGATGTATCGCCATTGTTGCTGAATCTGACTCGTTGGAAACAATTGATGCTTGCACTGGGGTGGACACTTGGTGGAGTGATTCGGCTGCTATCTTCGCGGACATTGTTGATTTAGCTTCAAACATCGACATGATTGAGTTCAAACATATTTCAAGAGAAGCCAATACGATTGCACATGAAATAGCTAGGCAGGGTTTTATTGATAAAATTAATTGTAATTGGGACGATGATCCCCCTAGCTTTTTGTTAAGTAGCCTGATAAACGATGTAACTATTGGTGATGGTTGAAGCAGCAAGTTTCAGACACACTCTTTTCCTTACCAGGATACTTAAGGGAACTGGTGAGGTTTTTAATGAGGCGACTTGTTAGCTTAATAAAGTGTGGTTAAAAATTCAAAACAAAAAAAGTGTTCAACAGTAGATGCCTCCATCTGTATGTAAGAAAAAAGAAATGGACAAATCAGTAGTCTAAGATATACATAAGATGAGATCAATCTCTTATTTCGGTCGAAAGATGAGTTCAGTTGCAACGAAGGAGTATTGTTCAGCAATACTCGACAGAGAAACATCAAGTTCTGCCGAGGTTTTTTAATCGACAGAGAAACTTCAAGTAAAAGAAACGAATATCATATCGATGGTTTGAGTTTACAGTAACTTGTTGCTACCAGCAAATAGAGCTCGACTATAGATCATGGCCTACGGTTTAACATTTACTCATGGTTGCTGACTAATATCTGGGGCACAGGACAATAACAAAATAGTAAAAGGCGCTGGTATAACTCGGTGAGTCTTTTGAAGACTAGCCCAGAATTACCCTAAAAGCAGCTCGAGGGACAATGTTATGCACCACCCCCATCCCTTCGGTATGGCATGAAGCGATGATCTTTGGCGGCATTCTTCTTCCTTCGCTTCTCAATAAAGGAATCAAGCTTTCCTGCCTCCTATAAGTGGTCAATGTAAACGGAAGCGTGAGACCAGAGAAGTCCATAAGTGTGGGAAAATTAGCAGTCAGATGAACCCTGAGTGCCTTACCTTGAGCTCCTTGTACTTATCCATCAACTTCCTTTCACGAATTTCAGCTGGTCAACAAAACAAAAATGAAGTTAAGGTATGCAGTGAAGGACCGCATAAAAAATGACGTAATTAGATCAAGGAACAAACATTTCTTCAGATAATATGGTCGTTTTCCGGCCTTTGCTGCTTCCCTCTCTTTCTTAATATGCCCACGCTTAATTTCTGATTCAACATTCTTCTGAGGATTAGACCTCAACTGCTTATCCTGAACAAAAACACGTGTTCCGTCAACCAGTCAACAGAACAGGAAACATTGCTCAATACAACAAACTCGGTCCTGAAATTTATCACACGGTTTATATTTGGTTTAAGAAATATAGACATGTAACAGTCAAACTTAAAATAAGATTAAAGAAGCATTTCCTACAGGCTACAGTACGCTCTCTAATATTATATCGAATTGCAGCAACCAAGTGCTTATTTGGTAAGTGCGGCTAGTTTCCTACTATTTCTAATGGTACAATGCACATGCCTCATCTCCGCCTGGCAACATCCAAAAAATAAAACCTGTTCATCCTTTTTGAGTTTGTGTAGTATAAACAGTTGACACTTAGAGAGCTTGACAAATAAGTCTAAATCACATATATAAAAAAGTCTAAATCATGCACATAGCGTGCTACACCTACTTACTTGTCATTACAAATATTTCAAATATAAATTCCTACAGATTTTGTTATGTGGGGCCATAAATACCAGCGCCACACCAATGGGAAGGCCACGCCTGCTGCTGATTAAGGCTGAGATATGCCTTATCTCTAATTTAGTTATTTCCATTTAGATAGATATCAGTTTCCAAGTTTGTTAGTCTGGCTTAACCAGCAAGTCAAGATTAGATTGGTTTGTAATCGCAGGCTACTTAATGCCTTGCCATAGTACGGAATAAATCAAGAAGGAAATAAACCTAAATATTCTAAGTCCCCGTCTCCCTGCTGTCCTCCTCCTCCCGTCGCTCTGGGGCGCCGCGGCTACAAGCCCCGGCCTCCCATCGAGCACCCCTACGACCTTAGATCAGGGTCGGGGGCAAATCTATCCTCAAGCTCTACCAGTTTGGTATCAGATTCGGCGATCTCCGCTGCTCCGCTCACCCTGAATCCTGATGATAAGCTTGGCGACGCCACGGTGGCTGAGGTGCAGGAACTCATCCGCGAGCAGGTTGGCGAGCAGATCAACACGGCGGTCAAGGCTTCGTACGATAACCTCATAGCACATCTGGACTCTTATTTTGCCCCTGACGGCACAGTGGGCAAGCTGACGGCTGACGTTCGCAAGCTCTCAGATGATGTACGTGAGCTAGACCAGCAAACCAAGGCACAGGGGTTGGCCATCCTTCGCCTGGAGAAAAAGGTCGGGGGAGATGGGGACCCGGACGATCAAGAGGGTCTTCTGCCCCGTCCTCCACTTGTTTCCAAGCTGGGAGATCCTTCATTGCCACCGGCGTCCATGGTGATGGGCAACAAGGCCAAGGCAGGCTTATACCCCCAGGAGAACGACGCCAAGGAGGGGGAACACAACAATGGGCAGTTTCGTTTCCCCAAAATCGACCTCTCTACCTATGATGGCAAGGAGGACCCGCTGCCCTGGCTGACTCGTTGCGACGAGTACTTCTCCGGCCGTGCAATTCCGGAAACAGACCGGACATGGATGGCAGCAGTTCACCTTACAGGGGTGGCTAGCCTGTGGTATCGCCACCTGAAGCACAAGCAGGGACGACCCTCATGGCCTCTTTTTGTTTCTGGCATCAACGCCCGTTTTGGTCCTCCGTCAAGAAGCAATCAGTTCGGTGAGCTCATCTCGCTCCGCCGCACAAGCACAGTGCAGGACTACCAGGAGAAATTCCTCACCATCCTATCACGCTGCGAGACGCTACCGGATGCAGCTACCGGATGCACAGGAACGGGACATCTTCACCAACGGCCTCCTCGACCCAGTGAAGACTCAGGTGGAGCTCTCCAAACCAGCAACACTCGACGAGGCCATGGACCTAGCCCGCTCCTACGAGCACCTGGCTGCAGCTTCAGTCCTAGGGCGTCCAGCCCGTTCAGGGACTACAGCTACAACGCCACCAGCAACACCAGCAGAGAGCTCGGTATCAGCAGCGTCCATCGGGCCAAAGTCATTCAAACGGCTGACTCCAACAGAGATGAACATGCGTCGGAGCCAAGGTCTTTGTTTCAACTGTGACGAGAAGTTCTCCACTGGGCATCGCTGCAAGCAGCTCCTTGCTCTCTACATCGTTCCAGACTCGGATGATGAACAGGTGGACAAGCCAGACTAGGCTTAGTCACAGCCACCCTGCATTCCAGCTTGAGGACAAGCTGTTTTGACGAGGGGGGGAGAGATGTTATGTGGGGCCATAAATACCAGCGCCACACCAATGGGAAGGCCACGCCTGCTGCTGATTAAGGCTGAGATATGCCTTATCTCTAATTTAGTTATTTCCATTTAAATAGATATCAGTTTCCAAGTTTGTTAGTCTGGCTTAACCAGCAAGTCAAGATTAGATTGGTTTGTAATCGCAGGCTACTTAATGCCTTGCCATAGTACGGAATAAATCAAGAAGGAAATAAACCTAAATATTCTAAGTCCCTGTCTCCCTGCTGTCCTCCTCCTCCCGTCGCTCTGGGGCGCCGCGGCTACAAGCCCCGGCCTCCCATCGAGCACCCCTACGACCTTAGATCAGGGTCGGGGGCAAATCTATCCTCAAGCTCTACCAGATTTGGTATCTGAACGTTTTGCCGCCAGGTACAACAAAATAACACAACATGAAAATTGTCAAAAACCTTTTACGAACTGTCAAGTTGTCAACAAGAATAAAAAAACTTACAATCCAGGTGATCCAACTCTTCACTTCTTCAATGGCATTAGGGTCCTTCAATTTCTTAATCGACTTTTGGAGTTTCTAGAGAGACACGTTTAATTCTGTCAAATAAAAGTATCTATAGTGACTCTCAAAAGATGGATTGCACAGATGAACATACCTCTTTTTCTGCAGGGAGTTCCTGATCGAATAAGAAATTGTACCTTTTCCTGAAACTGCATGCCAACAAAATTGACCAAAGTGTCAAACACATTAATGGTATAAGAGCAACTCTAGCAGTTACCATATAAGCCCCCAACCCGGAAAATAACTTTTTTTTTCCAGGTCCGGGACGAAAAATCTGCCAGAACAGATACCGCACATGGTACCGTATCCGAAAAATTTATCCGGGGAGCAGGATATTTTGCCCCTCATACACAATAAGTTCCGTTCCGGAGGTGATTTTTTGTGTAAACTGGAAAGCCAGATGATAGTTGGCGGGACGGAAGTTTCAGCTCCAACTGTTCCCGCCGGCACCGAGCTCACCGGAATCCGGCGAAGTTTCGCCACAGCGATTTGATTCTGGCCAAATTCCTACAAATTCCAAAGAGCGACCCCGATTCCGAACGATTCCAGGCTAAAAAGGAGTACGGGAGCGATCAAGCCGGACTGCAGCGGCCATGGCCGAAGGAGGAGGGAGACGGCCACGACCACGCCCAAAATCAGAGCGAGCTAGCCAGCCAGCAGCCAGATCGATTAGCTAGCTAGCTAGCTTCGTACGTGCCAGCCAGCAGTCGATTAGCTAGCTAGCTAGCTTCCTACGCGAGCCTCCAGATGCGGGCGCGGCCAGCCGGCCGGCCGAGCGCGCTCTGGCGCGGCCAGCGGCTAACGGGAGCGGGCGCGGCCAGCGGGAGCGAGAGCGGGCGCGGGCAGGAGGAAGAAGACGAGAGGCGGAAGGAGACGGGAGGAGGAAGATGAATAGAAAAGGAAAAAAGAAAATGAGTAAAAAGGGACGGATAAGGTTTTACGGTTCAGTTTCGGGTATCTGTTTTGTGAGAGTGAAAATTTGTACTGTAAACATTTTCCTTTCAACCGGATACCAATTTTCCGGTACCAACTTATCCGGTAACTGCTAGAGTTGCTCTAAAGCAAAGCATGTTGTGCAACAAACCTGCACCTCGAGATGGTATAAAAAGCAAAGCATGTTGTGCAACAAACGATACAAGTATGTTCGACTCTTACCCTTCTTTGTCAACATCTCCATATACAGGTTCGAATCTTGGATCCCTTACAACCTACAGAAAAATAGAAATTTTGTAAATAAAACGAACTTCAAATATATTATATGGTAAAGTCACTGCCTCACTAGAGACCGAGCCACAGTAAAATTACAAACAACAACCTAACCTTAAGCATAATATAGGTGAGATAGAGAAAGTCATATACTAAATTATATTTAGTTTACAGTGAACCTTAAAAACTAAGTATGTCAACAAAGAAAATGAAAATAGATTAAGATAGCTAAAAGATAGATTTAAGGTAGTCTTTGTTCTATGTTCATGGCGGGGTTTTATAACGAACATTTAATTGGATTAAGCAACAGGAAGGAACCAGCAGGTTATGACCTCTACCGATGCACCAGAGATTTAAACACACAAAAAAACTGGCACGAAAGTTAAGTCGAACAACAGCAAAACCCTGGTGCACACAATATCAATGGATACACGAAAACATCAGAACAGAATTCCTAAAGCTATTTTATCCAGGAGAACAGCATATGTAAGCAGCAAGACATGCCTAATGTCAACATGTGATTTTTAAACGCAGCATAATAAGGCATAGAGCATGCATGCTATCTCTGGATAAGTTCATGCAACAATAATAACAATGAGAGACTGAACTAACAAGAGGCTAAATCTGAACCAGCTGTGTGCATAAACTCCACTTCTCCACTTCTAAATACAACTAATCCGATCGGTCGAGCTCTACTCCTTCCAGCAACACGATACATCTGAACTAAATTGCACAAGCAGCTAACCTTCTTGGGAACCTGGATGATCTCCCTGAACCTCGGTGGCCGCACATTTGTGCTTATCTCCATAGGCCTGTCCAAAATCAACACGAACACATCAGCACGAACAGTCACTCCCTAAAAAATCTTGAACCAGCACGGCACGGTACCGGACCTCTTCCTGCTCTCCCTGCGAGCCTTCTTCTGCGCGGCCGCGGCAGCGGAGGCGCCCCGCGCGGCGAGCGAGCCGTCGGCGCGCGCGCGCTGCAGCTCCCCGAAGGGCACGTCGGCGAGCACGCGCTCCAGCGCCCGCTCCCGCTCTGCGAGGCCGTCGCTGTCCGACTCCGACTCCGAAGACGCGGAAACATCCATCTCCTGCGGACCAAACAAAGCTGCCGGTGAGGGTTGCGGCGGCGGTTTGGGGGAAATCGCGAGGGCGTGGTGGGCCTTACCTCCTCGTCGGCGGGATCCTCAGAGGCTGAAGCGGGATCTTCTTCCGGTTCGCGCTTGCTGGAAGTCGAGGTCGAGGCGGCGGAGTAGGGAGCGGCCCCGCGGTGGCTGATGCGGCCTCTCATGGCGATGGCGGCGGCGGCGGCGGCGGCGGCGGTGAGGATTGGAGGCAGCGGTTCACACGCCTAACGGACTTCAGGTTCATTTTTATGTAGTTTGCCGAATTGGGCCCGGCCCGGTTTAACTCTAGCCGGGCCACAACTACTACTAAATGGGGCCAAGCAGCCCAAATAGGTTAAATTTTGTTCATATACTGCATTTGACGAATTCTCAGAAAACAAAACTCATTGACTTTCTTGAACACTGCGCGAAAATGTCGGAGTTTACGAAGAACTTGGTAGTGAGGATCGCACAAAGGCCTTATACATGTGATTGTTCTTTCTGAGTGAAATTGTGTCGTGTGGGATGGTTTATACTTGAGAATTTCGTGACAGTTGGACTAGAATCTATATATGGACACAAGGCGCACAATGAGTTTTGCATTATGAGAACAGTGCTGAACTCTCCCCAAAAAAATTGCAGCTACACTGCTCAAATCCCCGAGAGCCTTACTGTAAGGAGATACACTGTAAGTGAAACACAAGGTATAAAATGCTTAACATAAACTTGGGAACATAGCAACTTTGTGAGGAACCAGCGAAACCCAACTCAAGTGTATGGGGTGGCGGCAGCCAGCTGGTTCGAGATCCGCCTGAAGGCCGGCAACAGCATGTTGGCGCGGCCCGGGAGGATTGGAGACAGCGGCCTCTGCATGATCACCGGCAGCAGCGTGGTCCTTGCTCCTGCGGTCACCTTGGATAGCAAAGGGGACATGGAGGGTACCAATTCTGAATAAGTTTGAGAAGGCCTGATATGTTCAGTCTCTGCATTCACTACTACGTATTCATCAGAGATTAAGAGAGAGAAAAGCAGCTCAAAACTTGGTATTGCACTACTGCTTCCTTGTTGCACAATCCAGATTGATTGGTTTTTCATACTTAAGAAGGCGTCTCAGGAACTGTAGCTGGCTTTCTTTCAGAATGTCCCTCGACTCATTTGGTTTAGCACGCGGTGTCATATGCTGCTGATCTTTTGGTGGTAGATTCTCCTGGCCTTCTCCAGTGCAGATCCACTGTCTGATACAGGTCAAAAGATGCAACTCCATTGAACTGGTTAAACCTGTTAAGGGTGTTTGTTACAGACCCAATGCTACCAATAAAGTCGCTCTCATAACAAATATGAGTAGGGGCTCCTAACTGAATCAAGGTGGTGGCGTACTATCTGCTTGCATTGCTTGACAAATCCTTGACAAACTTGTAATAGGAGCACCAAAGAGCAGCAAGGAAACCAACATATCTATCCATATTTTCAACATTTGATCTGCTAGGCAGAAAGCGTGAAAGTATGAGAACACTTAAACAAACTGATCCTGTACTCCAAGGACTTTTAAAGTATGCAACGGCTCTAGCTGTAATTCCAGTGAAATGATGAAAATAATAAGAGGACATAAAGATAAAACTGATGCTATGGTATCTTAAATATTAAGGCCTTCAGTAAGTAAGATACATGTATACAGAGTGATCCATATAAAGAGTAGCTCACAAGTAAATGCCACACTAATGATTGATTGTTTAAACTTTGAATGGGGACAGTAATCAACACTACTAGCAAAAAGCCAAATACATGTGTGTAAAATTAAGGAATGCAGACGCTTAATGGCACACATTAGATTTGGACAATGTTACTAGCAGTTCCCTTGTGTCTTAAAAAACTAGAAAAACAATATGCCTGAAATGATAAGATCTTGTCAGCATACCAAATGAGTGCAAATAACGCTTTGAAGGAAATTTGAAGCAGAATTTCTCAACCACTATGCCTGAATAGTTGGCAGCTTGCTAACTAACTTCAATTCATCTTCAGGAATAAATCTTGTAAACTGTGCCATGACAATCATGTTATGAAACACACAGGACCTGAACAATTCACTTCCCACATAACAGGGATATATCTACGTACTACCAAAGGGAAGTCCCAGTCATAATAACTGAAAGATCTCGCAAAAGAAAGCCACGACTGATCAAGCCAAAAATATTGGAAGAATGCACATTTATAAAAGACCAACATATTGAAATCAGCAGCGCTTTGCTGGCAAACAAATATTTCACTGGCAGATGTTGCAGTGCAAATGCAACTATGCATTAAAGTACATGACAGTTGAAAGAAACACAGATGTAGTGGGGATTGCTGTAATATATGTATATGATTAACAAGGCTGTCTCATCAACCCCGTATGTATAATCCATATCCATTTGACATGACACGGAACCAGCACGAAACGATCTAAAGAACTAAAAAACTGGGGTGGGGAGAGAACCGACACGAACTGCAGGTTGGTACAAAGAAACCATGGTTTCACAACCCCACACACACACGAAAAACTGAGCGTTCACTGCCCCACAGAACTTGGAAATGCAATAAGAAGATGCAAAGCCTGGTTATCACTTCAGAACTAGAGCCATCTCTCCTTCATTCAGTCCCAACAGATGCATGAAGATTCATGTGAACTCCTCCTGGGCCGAACAATCAGCATTCGGTGTTGTCATCCAGCTCCGCAAGCACCACCCTGCTGTCTTCGGCGATGGTCAGCTTCTTCCCTTCCTGCACCAGATACAGAGCAGCAGAATAAGGAAGTGAACAACTCATACTAGATAAATGGAGATGTGAAATATGGTGTCAACCGAGATTTGGCATTACCTTTGCAGCAATGAGGCTCTCCTTGTATGCGCTTTTCAGCTTCCTTAGGCTCATTTCCTTTCCAACTTTCAGCTGCTTCTTCTCCTTTGCGCACTCTTCTTTCTTCTCCTCGGTAATAGTGACCTCATCCAGGGACTTGACAATGGTCTCGACGTGCTGAGAAACAACATCCCTGTCGCTGGATACTTCTCTCTCTTCAGTGACGACAGATTCAACAGTCTTGGCTGCAGATGAGGCAGCGGCAGAAGCATTGATTCCCTCAGCGCCACAGGAGAGCTGCCGCTTGCAGTCTCAGCATCACTGAAATCCAAGACATCGTCAAACTCTGATGACAGATCAGCACTGAAATCATCTTCTTTTCAGTGAGTGAGTCCTCAACTTCCTTTGTCTCTTCACCTGTCTCCAGCATCTTGAGCTGCTCCTCTTCTTCATCTGAATCAAAGTTCACGTCAATGGAGCCGCTCCCCTCAATGGTATAATCACTCTCTTCATCCACTGTCTGGTCAGCCTTCAGCATGTCCTCCTCATTGAGGTCATCCACTTCGCTGCTCTCCTCGCGAGGTGAGCTTCCTCGCTGCTCTCTCCATCGAGATCATTTTCCTCAGCACTCTCATCGTCCGTCAGATCAGCCTGCGGCAATTCATCAACAGAGACTTCCTTCTCGACACAGCAGCTGGGATCATCTGGTTAGGTTCAGCAGGAGCCTCAGTGGTCTCATCATTCTCTTCATTGACTGTCCGGTCAGCCTTCAGCATATCCTCATCATCATCATCAAGGTCATCCACCTCGCTGCTCTCTTCAACAAGATCATATTTCTCAGCACTCTGATCATCCTTCAGATCAGCCTGGAGCAACTCATCAAGAGGGACTTCCTTCTCAGTCATAGCAGTTGAGATCATCTTGTTAGGTGCAGCAGCAGCCTCAACGGTGGAATTGAAAGCATCTTCCTTGACGGCTTCGACTGGCACTCCAACAGCAACGATTTCGTTGTCCTCACTGGCATAGTTGATCTCATCAGCTATCTCCAGCACCGGTGACAAATTGCCAGAAACCTCACAATCTTCAGTCAAGGCATTTTCAACGTTCTTCATGGCTGGTTCAGGTGCCCCCTTAGAAAGGACGCCCAGGATTGGCGAATCCTCCATGGCTGACAAGGGAGCAGACTCCTTGGCATTGACAAGCTTCTGTTCTTCCCCAATTACTGCTCCTGTTTCATCATGGTTAAAAATTAGCAAATCGAATCAACAGATAACAGACAATAGAAACACAACAACTAGGAATAAACAAATGGATAACTTTCAGAATGCCGCAATTCAGTCGTAATGGCTACAGATTAGAGCAAGGAACACATGTATAATTCCGAAAGCTGTGTCAGTGCCGATTAAACAAGAACAAGTAACTGAATTATGATCAGAGTCTAGATACTTGATCAGTACAGACATTAGATGCCTGCCAAACTCTTTTAGTTTCTTTAAGTCATTATGCATATGCTCAATGGTTGACTGCTCAGAAATTTCACACATAAGCCTTGGAGGAAAGAAAAAACAATGTAGTCACAAGCCTTGGACGAAATTATATGCTTGGCAGCCACTTAAAGTTTCTGAGTACAGAAATGGTTCACTGCTAACAAGCATTGGGCGAAAATAAAAAAATCTAGTCAGTAACAAATCTTACCTTCCTCAGCCTGCTCTGGTTCATCCACTTTGCTGTTTCCTTCTTCCGGAAGCGTTGTAACTTCCTCCTCCACAGGGTCATCAGATATCTCATCAGAAGTAGCTGCTGCATGATCACAAAGCTCACATCAAAACTGCACTACTCCAGGCAATCGAACAGCCAAACAAATCGTCTAGTGAAAAAACATATTAGTCTCACCTTTCTGCTCTACTTGCTGCGCCTTGTCCTCCTCCGGTGTGGCGGCCGCATCCTCCTCCTCCTGGTCCAAATCGAGCATAACCATGGGCCTCGCGGTCCTCCTGGTGGACCTCTTCGCAGCGGACACCTCGACCTCCACCACCGGCGCCGCGGCCTTCCGAGCCGTCGACCTCTGGCTCCTCCGCAGGGTGCCAGCCGCCGGAGTCGGGACAGGAGCGGGCGTGGCTCGCGGGCGACGGCTGGTGCTGCGCAGCGCCACGCCGGGGGTCCGCACGATCTCCCTGAAGAGGTCCCGCTTGGTCTCGTCCTGTTCCTCCTCGGCGTCCATCCTGATGGCCTCCGGCGACTTGACCAACACGCGGCGGCCGCGCGGGAGCGGGCTCCCTTGCTGCTGCTGGTGGTCCGGCGCCGCCGCGGTCCTCCTCAGGGCCGACGACCTCATCGCCGACTTGCCCGGGGTCGGGAGGCAGAGCGTGGTGCCGACCTGGTCGATCCCGTCCACCTGATCCAAAGCAAACGAAAATCCGCATCAAACAACGCCCCCGAGACCGAGAATACCATCATCGACCGGAACCGGCGAATTGCCATCTTATCCCGCAACGGAATGGAAACGCGTGAAATCAGAAGTGGGGAATCAATCGGGGAGGACGCGTCGCTTACCGAGGGGAGGGACTGCAGGGCTTCGACCATGGCGAGGTTGGTCATGTTGGCGCGGACGCCGTTGAGCTTGCAGAGCGCCTGGAGCTCGCGGCGCGAGAGGGTGTTCAGGTCCACCATGCCCGCCGCCGTCTCCGCCGCCACCGCCTCCATCTCTCCCGTCTCCTTCCTTCCTTCCTTCACCTTCCTACTTGTGCGGTTCTGCGGCTGATTTGGTGATGGCGAAATGCTGAGATGCGGCGGCTCAATCGGGGATGCGAGGGATTATATGGGCGGGGGATTGATATGACCGTTGGGGCGGCGCTCGCCTAGGGTTTGTGCAGCGATCCTCTTTCTCTGAATGTTTGAAATGGCCAGATCGAGCTCGGCGTACCCTGTAAGGGCTCATTTGGTAACAGAAATCCCGGGGGAATCCCGGCCTTTTCCCGGGGTGTATTTTCCCCTAGTCCGGAGGTCGGGAATAGAATCCCGGAGTTTTACACTTGATTTTTCAGATTCCCGGCCGGGATTATTTTCCCTGGGTGTTTCTCCCCTGCAACCAAATGAGCCCTAAGCTGTCCCGACGTAGGTCGCTGCATGTGGGCCCGGAGGCGATCCACGCTGTGTACAGATCTGCTTTTTTTTTTGGTGTCTCGCTCGCTGCCGTGTGGGTCCTGGGAAAACGTGTAGACACGGTGGTTTTTGCAAATTTGGAAAGTCTTTGATCCGCTGAGAAGGAAATGGTTCTAGGCTTTCCTTCTTTGCCCATAGGTTGAGATCAATCCGTTTGCTATTGTTCTTTTTGGAAAAGGAAAATTGTAAGGAGTTAAATATGGCGCGATTGAATCTGACACGCCCATGCACGACTGGAGTGCACGAATCACGACGATCCTAGTTGGTTTTCCCCGCATCGGTACCCGTTCATCACATATAAAGAAGCGGAGAACATGGGCGGTTGCATCATCGGTGGATTCCGACATCGCTCGCATGGAGTATGGGGGAGAAGGGCTGGAGGGAGGGGGAGCTTGGGGTTAGCGATGACGTGTACAATGTAGAGGTGGAGCATCGTCTTCGTCCATAAACAATGTGCAGTGCCTCCAACCTTCCTGCTCGTCGGTCTGAGGGACAACAACGTCATGGAGTCCCCCCCCCCCCCCCCCCCCCCCCCCCCCGCGACGCGGTTCCTGCACGCTGGTAACCGTATGGGATCCCGGAGGAATGACACCACACCATAGGCAAAAGTCCTTCCACGGCAAGAGAAGGGTGACCGGAACAAAAAAAGTCCTTCGGCACCGACGTCGCGTCATTACCTGAGCCCCGGCCTATTTCCTTTTGGGGATTTCATCTTGGGCTAGGGTTAGGGTTTCTCGGAATCTTAAGAATTTCACTTAACTATTCACTCTTATAATCTCCTTCTAAATGCTTAAACCGAGTATACATGCACTAAATAGACAACTAATTAATTTGACACAAAGTTCAACATGATTAGCACATACTCGGTTGCAAATTAGAAGATTAAAACATGATACGGAATAACCAATAATAATAATTCATATTAAAGCATTCGCATTTTATCATGATCATTAGGAACATTACCATAACTGAATTAGGCCGTAGACATGAATATTAGGAATTAGCCGAAGGGAAACTATGAATAATTAGTGTCAATAGTGGAACATTAGATCATAAAGACTTCCAACTAGCACTAAAGCGAAAGCTAAAAGACCCATATAAATCGGAATTAGCATCTAGGTCTAATTACAGTCCTATGTGAGATCACACCGCTTTGATGCCATTGCTAGAAAACTTAAGGCTTAAACTAAAACATTCAGATCTAATCTCCCAATTAGAACCACCTCTTTAGTGTGAAAAATAAGTACTCGCCTGAATCAGTAGATATTATTAGGCTATAGCCCATGGTTGTCACCATGGGCTATTTGTTGGTGTGGTGGCGGTCGAGGAAGACGAGCTTCAGGTCAAGGTAGTCGTGGCCGAAGCGTCGTGGACACTGAAATTGCTAGTAGATGTATTTGTCGGTCGTCTTGGCCTTACGGTCCCTTCAACGCTCTTATAGGGAGGGGGGGGGGGGGGGGGGGTGTCTGTCCCATGCGTATATCTCTAAAATATGTTAGCTTCTATGTATGGTGATGTGGGACCATGGATCAAACCAATTGGTTGTGCCCTGACCACGCACATACATGGTGCTTAATATGGTGTTCTCCTCGCTGAGAGATGCGACTGCCACTAGTCACCCTTGACGCTCGGATCGAGCTTGACTCACTAACTTTCTGGCTCAAATTATTATCTTGATGTGAAAATGGTACATGTGTAATTTTTTCTTAATGGAAAAAATAAAATAAAGATGCTCCGAGCCACCCACCCCAAATAATAACCATTTCTTTTACCTCTATGCTGTTTTTTCTTAATAGAACAAGCTGATCACCTGGCTACGCAAACTCGTTGTTGCTGCCCAACCTGTTTTACAAACAAATTGGGAACTGGGAATTAAGTGCATTGCCATATGTGATCATCGAGATTCTAATTTCTTTCGTTTTCGTTATGCCGGTAGAAATTTTCCTATATTTTTTCTCAGTTATCCGTGTCAAAGTTGTTCAGGTAATCCACCACATAAATTTCTTCAGTACTACTGTATGTTTACTGATATTTTTTGAAATGGGTCGTTGACAGGCTGCCACTTGGCACAGTTTAAGGTGACCTCAATTAAGTTGAACTGATTAGGTGAGGATGACCTCCTGATAGACCTAGCCTTCACAACAGTTTAATTCGTGGCCGGCATCAAATCCTGTTATTTTAGCCATCTGCTTACAAAGCCAGCAATGCTAATTTTCCAAAAAAAAAGCCAGCAATGCTTGGAAGCCTTTTCATCTGAGAACTCAGCTCATGTCGTTGTTTCAGAACTTTGTCTGGGTCGTATAATAATGGGGCATCACATTGTCTGGGTCAGTAGTAAATTAGGAGAGTTCCATTGTGATATGATATTAGAACTTTTACCCAATTTAAAGCTATCTGCTTAAAAACATTAATTTAAATTGCGCGCTTTGACACTAAGCGAAGAGAGGTGGAGCACAAATGATCGTACCTGGCCGGCTCGGTCATGCTTTGCCGGCCCCTGGAAGAACAAGTGAAAAAATTGACGAATTCACTCATTTGATCGCATCTTAGTCCTGGAATCAACGTTGAATAATTCACACATATTAGCTGAATCATTTTTTAATGCATATATTACTCGCACTGCAGGACAAAAGTTGAGTTCCTCTAGCATGTACTCCCTCCGTTCGGATTTAATTGACACACATTTGGTTACACATGGATGTATCTAGACATCAAACAAGTATAGATACATCCATATTTGGACAAGACCAAGTCAATTAATTTGGAACGGAGGGAATACTTAAGTAGAAAGCAGCTTATGGATGGTAATACCAAATTAGTAGTCCTCCGTGAGCACCACTCTAGCTAGCATCATGGCCCATCTGTTACGTTTTCCCATCATGGTATTGTCCATTTTTCTTGTGATCGCGAGCGTGGCTGCTTCCAGCAACTACTCCGACCTATCTGCTCTCATGGCTTTCAAAGCTGGGCTCTCTGATCCGCTTGGCATTCTATCTAGGAACTGGACCACCAGCACATCCTTCTGCCATTGGGTTGGCGTCTCCTGCAGCCGGCAGCGCGTCACTGCTCTTGTGTTGGCAGACATTCCTCTCCAAGGAGAGATCGCTCCTCATCTCGGTAACCTCTCTTTTCTCACCGTTCTCACCCTTTCAAACACAGAAATCATGGGCACCATCCCATCTGATATAGGACGACTAAGTCGCCTAAGCGTTCTTGATCTTAGCTCTAACCGCTTGTCAGACGCCATCCCCAGCACAATAGGAAACCTCACAAAGCTTCAAGGCCTTTCTCTACGCCAAATGATCTCTCCGGACATATCCCAGTTGAACTCCTAATGAACTTGAACAGCCTAAGGAGGATATATCTCGGGGTGAATCAGTTAAGTGGCCTCATACCAAATCAATTCTTCAACAACACGCCTTTAGTAACTCATCTCGACTTTGGAAACAACACTCTATCAGGACCAATACCACAATGTATTGCCTCATGTCCCATGCTTGAATGGATCAACTTCAAACATAACCAGCTATCCGGACTAGTACCTCTAACCATATTCAACAAGTCTAGACTTGACTTACTTGACCTCACATCTAACCAGTTCACGGGACCATTCCCTACCAATCAAAGCTTCAAGTTGCCCATGTTAACTGTGTTGTTTATTGGTCTCAACAGTTTCACGGGTAAAATTCCCTCAAGCCTTGTATCGTGCAAGTTACTAGTGCAACTTTCTCTAGCACGAAACTCCTTTGTGGACATTGTCCCAACATGGCTCGCTCAACTATCAGGACTCACTTATCTTAATATCGGTGGAAACGATATAAGCGGGTCAATTCCACGTGTGCTCAGCAATCTTACTAGTATCCGACTATCCGTGTTCTCGACCTCTCATTCTGCAACCTAGGCGGAAATATTCCAGCTGAGCTAGGTGAAATGAGTCAACTCACAAATTTACATCTTTCATATAACAAACTAACATGTCCTTTTCCAACTAATTTTGGTAACCTATCAAAACTGTCTGATCTACTAGTTGTTTCGAACCAATTAACTGGATCTTTCCCGGAAGCTGTTGGAAACCTTAGGTACCTTAACCGTCTCCATGTTGGAATGAATCATCTCAATGGGACCCTTGAGTTCTTGGCCAGTATGTCAAACTGTAGAGAACTCCGTTTTGTTGCCATCTATATGTGCTCTTTCACTGGAAACATTCCTGTATACATTGGAAATCTCACCACAAAATTGACATACTTCAACGCGGCCGGGAACCATCTAACTGGGGTTCTTCCAACCACAATATCAAATCTTAGTGGTCTTAGTCTAATGTCCTTTAGAAGCAACCAATTAAGCAGTATAATTCCAGCACATATTGCACTCCTGGAGAATCTTGAGCAGATAAACCTATCTAGTAACAATCTTTTTGGCCCAATCCCATTACAAATTGGTGCTTTCACAAGATTGCACAGATTATCCCTCCAGAGCAATAGATTATCTGGCGCCATTCCAAATGGTATCGGTAACCTAAGTAAACTAGAATATATGTCTCTTGCAGATAACCATCTCTCGTCAGCAATACCTGAAAGATTGTTTCATATTAGTAACCTTGGTCTGTTAGATCTATCTCAGAACTCTTTTACAGGTGCATTGCCCTCTAATCTTGATTCTATGAAGCAAATATACAAACTTGATATATCAGCAAACAACTTGGTTGGCAGTATTCCAACTTCATACGGGAATCTTCAACAATTAAGTTTCCTGAATCTATCACACAACACACTGACAGCTTCTATTGATGGCTCGTTCAAAGAGTTAATCACCCTAACAATGCTGGACCTATCTTGTAACAACCTTTCTGGTACCATTCCAAAGTATTTGGCCAAGTTTACTTTACTGGCTAGCTTGAACCTATCTTTTAATAAGTTCCAAGGTGAGATACCAAATGGAGGTATTTTCTTGAACATCAGTGCACAATCTTTGATGGGAAATGTTGGATTGTGTGGTGCCTTACGTCTAGGATTTTTGCCTTGCCTAGATACTTCTTACCAAACCAAGAGACACTTGCTAAGGTTTGTTCTCCCAACTATCTTGATAATTGTGGGAGCTATAGCAATTCTCTTATACCTAATGTTGACGAAGAAAAATAAGATGCAGCTACAAGTTACGACTTCCATTGGCATGGATAATATTATCAGCCATAGAAAAGTTTCCTATCTCGAGATTGCTCGTGCCACTGAAAATTTCAGCGAGGGCAACCTGCTTGGAGTTGGAAGCTTTGGAAAAGTTTTCAAGGGCAAATTACAAGATGGTTTCGTTGTTGCGATAAAGGTTCTCGACATGCACCTCGAGCAGGCTGTGAGGAGCTTTGATGTTGAATGTCAAGTGCTACGGATGACTAGGCACCGTTACTTGATAAAGATATTGAGTACTTGCTCCAACTTTGATTTCAGAGCAGTGCTACTTCAGTACATGGCTAATGGTAGCTTGGATGGATATTTGCACTCTGAAAATGGAGAATCGATAGGATTTATCAGGAGATTGGATATTATGCTTGGTGTATCGAAGGCAATGGAGTATCTGCACCATCATCACCATCAAGTTGTGTTACACTGCGACCTGAAACCTAGAAACGTGCTATTCAATGAGGAGATGGTGGCGCATGTTGCTGACTTCGGCATTGCAAAATTACTTGTTGGAGATGACAGCTCCTTGATTTCAGCGAGTATGCCAGGGACTATTGGATACATGGCACCAGGTACTTTCGTCGATAACTCTTTGAACACCTAGTTTGGGAAGTTATGTTTTCTTAGTTTGTATCATAACAAATATTTTTCGTTCTTCCATAGAGTACGCATTAGCGGGGAAAGCATCACGAAAGAGCGATGTGTTTAGCTTGGGAATAATGCTGCTTGAAGTCTTCACAGGGAAAAGACCCACAGATGCCATGTTTGGGGGAGAACTGAGCATTAGGCAATGGGTTTGGCAAGCGTATCCAGCAAACCTTACTGAAGTTTTGGACGTTAAGATAGCTCAAGGTGAGGAAAGAAATCTTCGCTTCAATCACCAGGCCGACACATCATTGGCGTGCATGAGTAACGACTTGCTTGTGGCAATATTCGACCTAGGTCTGATGTGTTCGAGCGAATCACCTGACCAGAGGCCAAGCATGAAGGACGTGGTTGTGAGGCTCCAGAACATCATGAAGGGTTACTCTGCTACCATGCCGTCACTGGAAATGGCTCAGTGTTAGATAGTCCTCTGTTTGGGTTTCAAAATAGTGCTATGTGAGTGCATCGTGATGTATGTGGGTCGAGGAGGAGATTGTATCATGACTGTGTTTCTCAGTAGCGATACCCGCTGCACCCTCTGTACAATAGGGAGTGGATTTTTTACCAGGAGGGACGCTCAGCTCCAAATAGGGTCTAGCTGGTTCGAGAGCCGCCTGAACGCGCCGCACGGGAGGACTGAAGTTTCGGCAAGTGGGGTTGGCACAATGGAGAAGACAACGGCGTCCGCACGAACCCCAAAGGCCATGTGCTCCTTGCTTCGGCAGAGGGGACAGGAAGGGTAGCAGCTCTGAATCAATTTGAGAAAGTCTGATATGTTCAGTCTCTGCATTCGCTACCATGCATTCAGAGTTTAATCTATCGTGATAGAGAAAAGCAGCTCAAAACATGAGCTTGCACTATTGCTATCTTCTTGCAGAAGTCAGACTTGTTGATTTTCAAAATTTACAACATTTTGAAGGAAATTGGTAACGAAACTTTGTCAGCCAACTACAATGCTAAGAACTATGCCTAAATAGTTGGCAGCTTGCTAACTTCAGTTCGTTTTTAAGATTATTTCTTGACAACTATATTTGCACATATACATACAAGATCTAAAAAATTCACTACCCACAGGACAGGGCTATCCAAGTACTACAAAAATTTGAATATACTTTTAAGATAATTTCACTATACTGCTCTTTTTTTATAAGCGTACATTCTACAAAATTAATTTTTGGCTTGATCAGTCATGGCCTTCTTTGCGACAAATTACTCCACCACCATTAAGGTAAAATACAAAATATGAATATATTGTTATAACGTCATTCAGTCAGCACGTGCTTGGCTCTTCCAGTTTCTCTTTGGGCTCACAATTCTCTTTACTAGTAAATACAAATCTTCGAGACCAGTTATCCTCATGAGACTTCTGCACTAAGTAATATCCTTGCCAAGAAAAGATATCTAGAAGCTAACATTAATGTATCTAATCTGTGTTGGTGTCAACTTCGGCCTTTTATCGAAAGTATCGCATTTGGTGCAACTCGAAAGGCCATAGATGTTGAAAGAAGCGTATTGTTCCAGCACTATAATCATATCTTGGTACTTAACTTGGAAACTGTTGGAGAAAAGAGCAACTAGTATTCTCAGGGGGACAAAAACCAATACATGTACATGTGTGGTAAAGTGCAGTAAACCCCTTATACAATGGGGATATACAGAAGAGGGACAATACACATCTAACACCCCCCTCAAACTCATGGTGGTTCAACAACACTGAGTTTGGAGAGAAAGAACCCATGCTGCGCTCGATTTTGTGCCTTCGTGAAGAAATCCGCCAACTGTAACTCAGAGGGCACATAGTGAAGAGCGAGAGTCTGATCCTGCACAACAGCACGCACAAAGGAGGCATCCACACCTATGTGCTTGGCGAGCTCATGCTTCACCGGGTCACGCGCAATGCTGATAGCACCTATACTGTCTGACAAAAGAGGAGTCGGTGCAGCAGCAGAAACACCAAAATCCGCTAGTAACCATCGTAACCAGGTTAGCTCAGCCGTCAACATAGCCATCGCTCGCAACTCAGCCTCTGCACTCGAGCGGGAAACTGCAGTCCGTTTCTTCGTCTTCCAGGCAATGAGAGAACCGCCAAGAAAAACACAGTAAGCAGACAGCGAGCGGCGATCATAAGTATCACTAGCCCACGTAGCATCAGAGTAGGCCTGGAGCTGGAGAGAGCTGGAGTGGGGAAAGAAAAGGCGGTGAGAGATCGTGCCACGAAGATATCGAAGAACACGGAGGAGGTGACTATAGTGGACAGAGGTGGGAGCTGAAACGAACTGACTCAGAATATGGACAGGATATGATATATCTGGACGAGTGACAGCGAGATAGACAAGGCTCCCAACGAGATGGCGATAGCGTGTGGGATCAGTGAGGGGATCACCATCAGTAGCATGAAGCTGAACGTTGAGCTCCATAGGAGTCTCAGCAGTGCCACTAGTAGGAAAAGGGTTATAGGTAGGTTGACATTCTGTGGCGCACCCTTAATTGGTGCGCCACAGAAATATTTCTGTGGCGCATGGAAGGTGGTGCGCCACAAAATATTTGGCCTTTCTGTGGCGCATATGGTGGCCATGCGCCACAGAAAGTTGGTTTTCTGTGGCGCATGGACACCCATGCGCCACAGAAAGTCAGACTTCTGTGGCGCATGTGTACCCATGCGCCACAGATATCCTGTGGGTCCCACGTGCAATCATTGGAGCTAGGTCCATCTGGGCAATTTCTGTGGCGCAGCGTGGCTGGTGCGCCACAGAAAACTAACATTCTGTGGCGCACCCGTATCCATGCGCCACAGAATGTTATCTTTCTGTGGCGCACCAGAAACCATGCGCCACAGAAAGTGAACATTCTGTGGCGCACGGTGGGTGGTGCGCCACAGAATGTCGGCCAGATCCACAAAAAGGTGGCAACACCCACTTTCCCCATGTGACCTTCTTCATTCTCCCCCCCATGCATCTAGCTCGAGCTCCTCCTCTCTCCCATGGCATTTTGACCATCCTATTATCCATTATTTGTTGTTAAACCTAATTTGTTTGACATATAATTGGTGAGGGCTTGGGGAGAGCCTCCATATATATTCTCCTCCTCTCTTTTTGTCCACTATTTTCTCTCCATCACCACACACTCTCTCTCATCGATCACGGTCACGTCTCGGCAACGGATCTAGATCTACTAGGTGAGTATTGTTGGATGAATATGTGTGTACATGAAGCTTGTGTGTGTTGTGCATGTTGTTGCCTTTTGTTGTTGTGTTGCGCCGGCGTGGTGCATGGATGTTTGCCGAAATGTTGATTCATTTCCATTTCGGTAAATTTTTGCACCACATATGTCCTACTTCTAGGGGAAGTCATGCCGAATTTTTTCGTCGAACATTTCCGACTTAATAACACATACTCTATATGTATACCGCGTAGGCGACCATGGTCATGAAGATGAGCTCCAGTCGAATCAACAACTACAAGGAAGAAGCGAAGGCGGAAATGATTCGGTGCAACAAGCGCCACATACGATGTCCGTGTAGAAGTTGCAAATTTGTGAGATGGATCGACCCTGATTCCGGACACTTGGAGGAACACCTGCTCAGGCGCGGTTTCATGGAAGGCTTCAATGAAGCGCCGACAGCAAATGTTGCGCCGACAACAAATGTTGCGCCTGAAGACGAGGGCGGGCAAGATGATCGTGACGAAGGAGATGCCGACGGACATGGTCATGATGAAGGAGTAGATGGTGGTGGAGAAGACGCGAACACGCCGCAGAGCTCGCTAATGTCGGCCTTGATGGAGTCTCATGTTCAAGAACTGCTCCTCAAGGAGGCGAGGACCGTTAGAGAGAAAGCCAAGCTGGCGCAAATGGAGATAGACGGGAAGACTCCGTTGTATCCAGGGTGCCGGCCACAGGATACGCGCTTGCAAGTAACGCTTGATGCTCTGGAGATGAAGTCGGGAAACAAATGGACCGACGTGAGCTTCAACAAGAACATGAAATTCTTCCACGAGCGTCTTCCCGAGGGGAACACATTGCCAACTAGTATCGAGGAGGCCAAGAAAGTCGTGTGCCCTCTTGACCTACCGCACGTTAAATACCACGCCTGCATCAATGATTGCGCAATTTATCGGGGCGAGTACGAGGACAGAACCACATGTCCGGTGTGCGGCCAAGGACGATACAAGAGCCGTGGGAAGAAAGGTCCTCACAAAGTGGTATGGTACTTTCCTATCACTCCCCGTCTGCAGCGGTACTTCGTGGACCCTAAGGAAGCAAAGCTCATGCAATGGCACGCGGAAAGGGAGAAGCCTGAAGAAGATCCGGAGAAGGGCAGGATCCTTACACACCCTTCAGACGCTGGCCAGTGGCAAGAGTTGGACGCCGTCGGAAATTTCGGAGGCGACGCAAGGAACGTCAGGCTCGGTATGAGCACCGATGGACTCAATCCGTTCGGCAACCAGAGTAGCACGCATAGCACATGGCCCGTGTTTGTATGGCCTTACAACCTTCCCCCGTGGTTGTGCACGAAGCAAAGGTATATTCACATGAGTCTTCTCATTCAGGGGCCGAAACAAGCAGGTGTCCACATACATACGTATCTCGCGCTGTTGGAAGAGGAGTTAGCCACGTTGTGGGCGACCCCAGCCCGTACGTGGGATGCCTACACTGGAGATTATTTCCCAATGAGAGCCGCGCTGCTCACGACGGTGCAGGACTATCCTGGTTGCTCATATGTATCGGCCCAGGTAGGCCACGGATTCTGCGCATGTGTCAGGTGCATGGATAAGACCCCGCATCTCCAGCTACCAAGGAATCCGGGTCTTCGAAAACCGTGTACCCAGGGGCTCGAAGGTGGCTTCGCATGGATCACCCGTGGAGGAAACGCGGTGACCTGTTTAATGGTAAGGACGAGCCCGAAGGACCCCCGATCCCGAGGAGCGGCACAGAAATCGACGAGCTGTTGAATAATTGGGAGGAGTGCCCTGCGCCGGGAAAGAAACGACCGAAGGTAGATCCGCTGCTGGGTGTATGGAAAGCGAGGGCTGTTTTCCACAACTTGCCCTACTGGAAGTTCCTCAAGACGCCACATAGCCTCGATATGATGCACATTACGAAGAATGTCACCGAGAGTCTGCTTGGCACTCTTTCCAACATGCCGGAAAAGACCAAGGATGGGACGAAAGCAAGATACGATCTGAAATGGCTTGGTGTCAGGAAAGATCTTCAGGCCCCCGATAGCGATGACGATGATGATGATGATCAGACGGAAGGGACTCAAGGTCGCGCAAAAGGGTAAAGAAGAACACTGTGGTGCTTCCCGCTACGTGCTTCACTATGAGTCCGGAGGAGCTCGAGCAATTCTACAGGTGTCTTCTAGGAGTCAAATTTCCGAATGGTTACGCGGGACAGATAAGCAGATATCTGGACGGAAAGAAGAAGAGGTTTAGCGGGATGAAGTCTCACGACTGTCACGTGTTGTTGACGCAGATACTTCCCGTTGCGATTCGAGGGATAATGGACGAGCACGTCCGTGATACGCTGCTTGCCCTTTGCAACTTTGTCGACGTCATCAACAGGAAGTCGATCGGGGTGAAGCAGCTCGACAGGCTACAGAAGAGATCGAGCTGGTACTATGCGAGCTCGAGATTTACTTCCCGCCAGCATTCTTTGATATATGCGTGCATCTCCTTCTCCATGTCGTTGATGACATCAGGCAGCTAGGGCCAACGTTCATGCACTACATGATGCCGTTCGAAAGGATGAACGGTGTCATGAAAGGATACGTTCGCAACAGGGCCCGTCCAGACGCAAGCATGGCCAAGGGCTTTCTAACCTACGAGTGCATCTCCTTCTGCCAGAATTATCTAAGCAACGAGAACCAGGATGCAGGTCTGCCCACGAGGAAACACTTCGACAGGCTCAATGGATATGGTCACCGAGAGGGCGCCAGCTCAATCTTTGTCAGCATGCAGGGTCGAAAGGACGACTACGACAGGGCTCACCGGGTCGCGCTACAACACTTACAGTTGATCGAAACTTGGGTGGAACAGCACAAATGCTTACTCGAGCAACATTACATCAAACTGGGCCGGCCGAGGAAGAAGGGAGACGTAACCAGAGAGCACAACGCCAGCTTCACGCGTTGGTTCAAGCAAAAGCAAATGGAGCTAGCAAAGAGGAAACCGCCATCTACGGAAGATGAAAACTCATATTCTCCTTATCACGGGGTCCCTCGCATAACGTAAAGACCTATCAGGCGTACGACATCAACGGCTACAGATTCTACACCGAGGAAAAGGACAAGATGTCGGAATATCAAAACTCAGGAGTAACTATGCTATCATACGGCGATGAGGAGGCTACTGTCAAGGAAAGATACTTCGGAAGGATTGAGGACATATGGGAGCTCAACTACTGTGGAGAGGTGGTGCCAATGTTCCGTGTAAGATGGGCCAAGGACGTCGTCAAAGAAGGCCGGTATTTCACCACCATGGTAATACCCGATGCCAAATCGAAGAACGCCTCCGCGAAAAATGAGCCATGGGTACTCGCTAGCCAAGTTGAGCAATGCTTCTTCATTACCGACCCGTCAAAGCCTAGCCGTGTTGTCGTGAGGAGGGGCAAGAGGAGCATCATCGGAATGGAAGGAGGCGCCACCGAGCAAGACTTGGACAACGAGCCAAAGATCGAGGAGGAATTCGACAAGTTCTTCGACATGCCTACTACTAGTACACAAAGAAGGAAGACCTCCCTACCTAAAGGTTGTCCGTTCACGCGAAGAAATCTCAAGGTCACCGGCCTAAAGTTTTCAACCGCGAAGAAGGGAAAGAAGAGAAACTAGCTCGCGGAACCGAGACGAAGAAGAGACTTTTTTGGTGTATTTAATTTGTATGTGTGTGTGAGAGACAATGGATGAATTTATATGTATGATCATGAATATGTATGAGACATTGTATGTGGGACAATGCAAGACCATATATATGTATTCAATGAATTGAATATGTACCAAAAACATTGTGTGTATTTTTTGAACCAAAAACATTTTAAAGAAAAAAAATTAAGTTCCAGGCCAACTTATTCTGTGGCGCACCACTCCAAAAGATGCGCCATAGAATCCTGACAATTCTGTGGCGCATCCTTCCCACGGTGCGCCACAGAAATACGCTGCGCCCACTTACATGTGGGCCCGCCCCTCCCTGCCCCAGTTCCAGGCCAACTTATTCTGTGGCGCACCCTTTGGGCGATGCGCCACAGAATCCTGAGAATTCTGTGGCGCATCCCACCGACGGTGCGCCACAGAATTTGTTTACTCCCACTTATATGTGGGCCCGCCGCCGCGCCTACCTCTTCGTTCCAAATTTCCCCAAGTCACAAACCGCCGTCGACGTCCACCACGCGCCCGTGCTCCTCGCCGTCGACGTCCACCACGCGCTCGTGCTCCAACGCAGCCCACCACGCGCCCGAGCACCTCGCCGACGCTCGTGCTCCCGTGCCCTTGCCGACGCCCGTGCCCTCGTCGTGCTCCCGTGCCCTTGCCGTGCGCCCGTGCCCCTGCCCGTGCGCCCGTGCCCTCGCCGACGTCGACGCCGACATTGGCGCCGCCCTCCACGACGCCGACACCGGCTGCACCTCCACGACGTCGCCACCCTCTCCCTCCCCTTCCTTGCGCCAGGTGCTTCCCCTTCACCCTTCCTCCCTCCCCTTCCGAAATCCTGCCTACAAGGTGTTTGGAGAAATTACAAACCGAAACTAGGTTAGTTGCTTGCTAATTGCTAGGTTAGTTGCTGTCTCACTGCGGCAGAGCTAGCAGCCAACTTCATTTTCTTTGGTGATGGCGACTTGTATGCATGGTGTTGGAGTTGCTTTGGTGGGTTGTTCTTGTGCATTTGCTTTAGATGTGGTCACTGTCTATGCGTTGTCTGATCTTGCCTCTTGCTGCTCTGGAAGTGTTTCTGTCTTCCATGTACAGAGGGGATCCATCGCATTACTAATGTATCATTCCTTCAAAATAATGGTCACTGTCTATGGTATTTTTCTATATGACATGAGCAACACAACACAACTTGTTATGCCTGCTAATGACATGACTGGAGCAGTCATTTAAGTTCAGAGATTATTTGGTAAGAAAATAATGCTATGTTGCAAGAGGGAATGGAAGAAACAAAATTGTTTGCTGCTAGGAAATTTGCAAAACAACTCATATGCACATTTCAAAATGTGATACATGTACAAACTAAATATGCGGGAGCAAGCAATATTTGTTCACAAGTTTTGACATGTTTATGTACTATGCAGTTTGAAGAGGAGACATCGACGCTACTGTTCTGGAGCTCGTCGACAAGTGGTGAGAAATTATGGATATGTGTCCACGACCATCGTGTCGTACGTGGTTGTTTGTGCTCCGACCATCGTGTCGTGGAGATGCCGGCCGGAGATGCCGGCCGGCGGGAAATGTGTTGTTTGTGATGCTGTTGCCGGCCAGCTATGCCGGCCATTATTTTGTGAAATGCTTGTGCAGGTACCCCGTGAGGCCCTTGAGATTGCCGGAACGTCGATTAACTTCCGTTCCGGCAAATTCGGGTACTCCATATGTCCTATTTTTAGCAAAGGTCATGCCAAAAAATTTCGTGAAATTTAGCATGACTTTGCTAAAAATAGGACATATGGGGTATTGCGGCTAATGCATGGGCCGGGGTATCTTAGTACTAAATTAAGTGATGCTTTTGTTTATTTGTTGTACTAACATTTTGCCTCTTTTTAATGTAGTGCAAACATGTCATCCGAGGCCGGCCCTTCTGAGAAGCACATGAGCGTCGAAGAACAAGCTAGACAAAAGAACATATCGTTCTGGGAATTGAACCCGCAGATGGAGGATGCGGAGGCCGCCGAACTGGCTCGTGACGGCGATGGTGACTTTCAGTTAGAGTCTGCCGAAGCCACCACCACCGATGGAGAACCCACCAGCACGGATGTCGGGGGTGGCGACCACACGGATGGCGGTGGTGGTAGTAACCCGCCTGCTAAGAGGCCTGCTAAGAGGCTTAAGAAGCCGAGGAAGGACCGGACACCGCAAGCGGTCGGCAACATCACAGACACGTTCACTAAGGTCTCCTTAAGTGGCCAACCACTGGAGCCTAGGGACATCGCAAAAGGGTACGGCATGCAACTAGGGTGCATCCTCCGGGAAACGCATCGATCAACACGTATGACCTCAGGAATCCGGAGAATGAGGCTTTGCGCAATGACCTCCTCAAGAAGCTTCACCAACGATATATTTTCCCGGCTGATGGAAACAAAAAGGTGGACAACTTCGCCATCACGAAGATGAACACCGCCTTGACAAGCTGGAGAGGCCGGGTGAAGGCGAAGATTCTTGAAAAGGGTCTTAGCTGGGAGGAGATCAGTGCCAAAGAGCCGTACCTCGAGAAAGACGAGTTCGATATATTCAAGGCATCCTTGTCATCTCCGGAGGCTGAAAAATGGACCGAGTGGGGGAAGAACATGCGGGCACTGAACTTAGGTAACCACCATTTGGGAAGCGGCGGTTACGCAGGAAAAAAGCCCGTTTGGGACAAGGAGGATGCCGAGGTTGCGAGACTTGGGAAAGAGAACCCGTGGCATAAATTCACGGACGAGCAAGTTAGGAACTTTGTTCGGTCCCGCTACTATCTGAAGCCGGGGACGGGGGAATTCGTTACCGACTATGAAGATGTGTTGGAATTCGAGAAAAAGCTGGTAAGAAACTTAATTACCGCGGATATCTCAAAGTCCATTTGCGTTGATTTCTACATGGGTTCACGTTTATTTCCTTTGTCCGCAGGCGGCTGAGTTGGAGATTGAGGCTGAGGCCGGCCCGTCGTCCCAGGAGCCTCCGGCCGGCCCGTGGGACACGACTTTCAACCGGGTGATGAACGTTTACAAGGGGAGGGACAAGTCAAAGCCGCCGACGTCAGCTGGCCGTGTGACCGGCTTTGGTACGGCGATGAAGTTCACCGAGTACTACAGCACGGACACCGAGAAGAAAAAGGAGAGGAGGAAGCCGGCTAAAGATAGAGCCGAGGTTCTCGAGCTAAGGAAGAAGCTGGACGCACTAGAGGCCGAGAAGGTGGACTCCAGCGTGGTGGACAAGCTAGTGGCCGAGAAGGTGGAAGAGAAGCTCCGGGCTTTGTTACCCGATGCATTGGTGCAGGGGATAACTGCTTGGCATGCGGGAGGTCAACAGGGGCCGATACACGTGCCCAGCTTCGCCGGCAGCACCTCCAGCAATAACGTGTCGCCGGTCCTGCCGACCCCACCGGTGCCCCCTGCCGTGGAGCAACATACACCAACGCCGGAGAATAATGATAATGCACACGAGCGGCCGGAGATTGATAGGCCGGCCGCCGGCACCGGCGCCCTTGTCTCGACATTAGCCGAGCTCAACGCCGTCACCAAGGTAACTAATTAGTATGTGTGTGTGAGGCAATGGAAACATATATATGTATGATCATGAATATGTATGATACATTGTGTGTGAGACTATATATGCCTTATCTCATGGTGCCCGCTATGTGTTGACTCCCAGGACATGCCTTGCATACTCCTGCATAGGGTGGGTACCGACGGCGAGTTGAAGGAAGTCGCAAGGGCCTCGACCGTACAACCTTTGACCCGCGATATCCACAACGTCCGAATGAGCGAGCTCGTGATGAAAGTAAATGTGAAGGAGGTACTGCCTGAGTTCTGTGACATCGACCCCCCTAAGCAACCTCAGGGAGCCGAGAAACACATGAAGCTTGGCGAATGCGGGCAGTGGATGCTGGAATGGCCGAAGACCCAAATTCGTCTTGGGGATGTTCTTCAAGGGGCCAGGCGCACCGGCGGCGCCACCTCGAGGCCCCGAGCCCCGATCGTTCGGCCCCCGCCGAGGCGGACAAAAAAAGATGCTGCGGATGAACCGGCGCCACAAGCAGCCGTCACCACCACCCAGACGGAACCGCCGGTCGCCGCCACCGCCGGCCGGAAGCTACCGCCGGTCGCCCCCACCGCCGGCCGGAAGCTACCGCCGCCGGTCATCGCCGCCACCAACCGCCACAAACAGTTGTTGGGAACGTCTTCCCCGCAACCGTCCAAGGTTAGTTCTGACTTTCCGAATTCCCCGACTTTCCGACTTTCCCGACTAACGGATGTGCTATTGTTTATGTTTTAGGACAAAGCCGTTGCACCTCAACTTGGTGGCAACGACGACAATGTTGAGGAGGATGATGATAATGATGTAAACGTCGATGACTACATCAACACTGGCGCCGCCGCGGATGATATGTTCATGCCTCTTATGGATGAAGAACCCTTCCGCGACCACCACATTCAACCTGCTCGTCCCACTTCATGCACACAGCGCCTGGCCTTCACCGACACGCCTCCGGATGCCGGCGATCATCAAGCTCAACCGGGTACATTTTCACCCCTACCACACTGAAAGAAACAGTTAAAGCGGGGTTCACTGCACCCCCACAATCCCCAGAGAAGAAGAAAAAGAAGAGTCATCAAAGGAAGAGAAAAGCATACTCTGCGAGCCAGCAAGATCCTAAGATCCGGGGTCCTGAAGACACGAATCCACAAGGCTACTCCAGAGTTCATGAAGCTGGTAAATCTATCTTGTCCGGGGACATGCTCCGCCTTGCAGAAGGACCCATGATTACTTTGCAGAATAATATCTTGTATCTAGAGGAGACCCTTCTTAAAGAGAAGAACCCAGGTTACCCGGCGTTCTCGGTCAAGGTGCCAAAAGAGTTGGTGGACTTCGTCCAGGAAGACCCCGCAGATGTGTTCTTCATAGCGTACGAGGACATCTTCAACCTGTATCACTCCAAACGGCTGGACTATAACATGGTCCGCCTATATGCTCTCGATGCGGCGATGAAGATCAGGAGAGATGATACCCCGTACATCGCGATAGTGGATCCCTACTACATGCGCGACAGCCATCTGGTGGAAGGATCAACAACACGGGAAACGGCCAAGGAGTACCTCGTTAGGGTCTTCCTGGCCAACAAGGAGAAGACCGCCCTTCTTCTGCCTTACTTTTTCGAGTAAGTACACATCTGCTCGCCACCGTCCTATCTTATGTCTTCTTGTACATTTCTTCCATCGCTGATCCTTTGTCCAACATTCTGCTTCAATTGTGTTGAGCAGGGACAAGTACTGCGCACTCATCCACGTATCCCCGAGGTGGTCCGTTGCCACTTATTTGGACTCGGGGAATAAATCCCAGCCGAGATCATACAACAGAATAAAGGGTGTTCTCGATGACGCTCTCGAGGCCTATGCCAAAAAGGGCGGCCCCTTCCATAAGAAGTCGGAATTTTTCACGGAGGACGACAACACACACAAGTTCTTGCATGGGACCGGATTCCATTGCGTCAAGCAACTGGATGGCAGTGTGATGGAGGCCTACTATGCCCTCCGTCACCTTAAAACGATTGTCCGGGATTGCGAGAAAACGAAGATTGCATCTAATCTCGCAGAATACACCAAAATGGCGGAAGGTCTCACCGATGCTGATTATAGACAAGACTTCCATCGCATCCGGCTGCAGTTAACAAATATCATCCTCGACGATGTCATGCACGCCTCAGGGTCCTTCCACTTCCGCTTCGGTACGTAGGATGTATTATAAAAGATAGCCTTGCTAAGCATTACTAGCTAGTGTGTACTTTTTTGTAGAAGTGCATGTGTAGGGTTATATATTATATATATGCTATGCTATGAAACCCAAATAGGATAGCCATATGATTTCCAACCATGACAACATTGATTGATCGTCTTGCCTCTATACTTAGATGAACAAATTATACTCTATGTATATCACTAACCAATATATATCCCAATCCATCTTCAGCGTTGTCTCAGAGGGAATGGAAGAACGACTAGCGGCGCAGAGTGACACCAGGGAGTGGAGGACGAAAGGGGGCATTCTACCGTTCCCGGCGCCGCTCAAGAAGAGGAAGCCATGATCATGCTCCATCATCGCGGCGGTGACAACTTCATTTGTACTAAGACTTGTGTGTGACATGAGATGAACCTTTGTACCAATTAAGACTTGTGTGACATGATCGAGATGGAACTTTTGTAGACTTGTGCTTTGGCACTTGTCACTATATGCATGTATGTATCTTGGGCTCTAAGTGTTTGTCATGACATAGTAATGTGTTTGTTTTCATATACCGTGTCAAAATATATTATTGTTTCTATTATTCCTGTATTTCCTGTAATATACCTGTATTTGTACAGGAAAATAAGAATTTCTGTATTTCTGGAAAAAAACTTTTGTGGCGCATCATTTATTTTTTTGTGGCGCACCAGCAAAAGGTGCGCCACAGAATTCGTCTGCATGTGGCCTACCCAGATATTTCTGTGGCGCACGCTTCTGGTGCGCCACAGAAATTTGGTTTCTGTGGCGCATGCACGTGGTGCGCCACAGAAATAAATATTTTAGTGGCGAGGATTCTGTGACGCATCGGAATTCTACGGATGCGCCACAGAATTAGATTTTGGTGCGCCACTGTTAACCCTTTTCCCACTAGTGTGCGTTCATCACCTAGCGCTGCACGAGCAAGAAGATACTGAATATATTTTTCTTGGGAGATGAAGAAGCCATCAGAGGTCGAAGAAACTTCAATCCCGAGAAAATAGAGAAGTGGACCAAGATCAGACATCAGGAACTGCTCGTGGAGGCGGGCCTTAACAAAGCGATGTACTCAGAGTCGTCGCCAGTGATGATCATGTCATCAACATATAGAAGGAGAAGAGTCCGACCATGAGGAGAGGTGTGGACAAACAACGCCGGGTCATGGTCGCTAGGCGAGAAACCAGCGGCAGTCACCACCTACGAAGCACCGATACGTCAGAAGTGGCCGTGTCCCCGTATAATACGTCACCGATACGGCGATACGCACGATACGGCTCCGATACGCGTATCGTTGGCGTGTCCCTTTTTAGCGATTTAAAAATAAAGAAAATAAAAGCGATACGGCATGAGGACGGTGGCGATACAGCCAGGATACGGGAAAATATCCCAGCGACGCGATACTAACCCTAACCCAACCTCGTGCTCTCTCTATTCGTTATTTTGCAAGGAGATCGAGCAGCCGCCAGGAGCCGCACGCGCCGCCGCCGCCCGGAATCGCGCTGCCGCCGCCCAGAATCGCGCCGTCTCCGCCCGGAGCAGCAAGGTAACCGCTCCTGCATCTGCCATCCCTGCTTGCTACCGATCTTTCTTGCTCCATCTCTCCTTCTTTCTTGCTGCTGTTGCCGATGTTCTTGTTGCTGGGGCTGGCCAGGGAGTGATGGAGTGATGGCATGTGCTGGCAGCGCCAACATCTTTACTGTTCCTAATGAGTGCATTGATCTATTTTGCATGTTATCCATGGAGTGTGGAAGTTGATGATGATCATTCACTCATTGAGGACTTGCAAAGCAAACAAATGGGGCAGCTATTTTGATATCATCTCATGCATTCAATTATTCTTGTCTTTATTACATGGCATTTCATTAATTATATATATATATTCGCCGTATCGCCGTATTGATGTATCGCCGTATCTGTATCGCCGTATCCATCTAGCCGTATCGGTGCTACGTAGGTCACCACCGAGGCGAAACGCTCAATCCAGGCGCGAGGGGCTTGTTCAAGGCCATAGAGGGAGCGCCGAAGGCGGCAAACCATACCATCAGGAACTGAGTTCCTGATACGTCCATTTTGCATCACTATTTTATAGCATAATTTACTGTTATTCAATGATATATTTCATATTAGGAGGAGTTGCTTATGTTATTTTGTCTTATTTTGCATGTTTGATGATCATTGGATAATTAACTGCCGGAGTCAGATTTCAGCTGGAAAAAGCATCGTCAAGGCACTATATTTCTGGAGCACTAAAAATATTTCCGAGAAGACAGATGTTCCTATTTTATCAGAAGATGGACTAAGCCAAAAGGGGAGGCTGAGATGGGCCAGGAGGGGCCCACACCACCCCTGGGCGCGGGCCCACCTTGGCCGCGCCCTAGCCAGGTGTGGTGCCCCTGGCCCACCTCAGGCGCTCCCCCTTCGCGTACTTGATCCCCAGAAACCCTAAGACACGGGGAGTCCGAGAGAAAATATTCCGCCGCCTCCACGAGGCGAAAACAACAGAGAGAGAAAAAGCTCTCCGGCAGGGAGAAATCTGCCGGGGAAATTCCCTCCCGGAGGGGGAGATCATCGCCATCCTCATCGTCATCGTGCTGGACTTCATCGGGATCATCATCATCATCATCTCCACCGCCATCACCACCATCACCGCTGCACCATTTCCTTCCGCTGTAACATCTAGGGCTATACTTTGTTTAGTTCATAGGGGAAACTCTCCCTGTGTTAATTACTCCTTGTGGTTGATGCTATTGAGTTTTATCGGTGAATTAAAGTATATGTTCATATCGCTATCCATCATTATATCACCTCTGATCATGACCCATATGATGTCTCGTGAGTAGTTCGTTTAGTTCTTGAGCACATGGGAGAAGTCACGCTGTTAGTAGTGGAATTATGTTGAGTAATATTTAATGGTTTGATATTTAAGTTGTGGTGCTATTCTTCTAGTGGTGTCGTGTGAACGTCGACTACATGACACTTCACCTTTATGGGCCTAGAGGAATGCATTGTGGATTTGGTTTCTAATTGTGGGGTTGCTGGAGTGACAGAAACCTAAACCCCCGTTAGTATACCGGTGCACAAGGGAGCGTAGGATCTCAGAGTTTACGGCTGTGGTTAGATTTATCTTAATTACTTTCTTGTAACTGCGGACGCTTGCAAGAGGTATAATCACAAGTATGTATTAGTCCAAGTAAGGGCGGTGCATTAGCATAGGTTCACCCACACAACACTTATCAAAACAATGAAGATTAATCAACTATGTGAAGCGAAAGCACTTGACTAGAATCCCGTGTGTCCTCAAGAACATTTTGTCATCATAAGTAAACCAACCGGCGTGTCCGTTGCTCTAAAAAGGATTGGGCCACTCGCTGCAATTATTATTACTGTCTTTTACTTACTTGCATTTTATTTACCTGCTATATCAAAAACCCCTAAAAACTTGTCTGCTAGCATTTACAGTGAAACCTTTACCGAAACTCCTTGTCAGCACCTTCTGCTCCTCGTTGGGTTCGACACTCTTATTTATCGAAAGTACTACGATACACCCCCTATACTTGTGGGTCATCAGTACCCCGGTGGTGGCTGCATATAAACCTCCTCACGCAACTCACCATTGAGAAAAGCGTTCTGAACGTCAAGCTGAGACACAGACCAATGACGGACAGAAGCTACAGCGAGAAGAGTGTGGACAGTGGTCATGTGAGCCACAAGAGCGAATGTCTCATCATAATCGCGTCCCTGCTCCTGCTGAAAGCCACGAGCCACAAGACAAGCTTTGTCTTAACCTTATAGACCCACTTGCACGTGATGGGACGAACACCAGGAGGAGGGGAAACCAGATCCCATGTGCCAGTGCGATCAAGTGCAGCAATCTCCTCAGCCATCGCAAGCTGCCATTCAGGCTGAGCCATGGCATCCCGATAGGAAGTGGGCTCAGCGACAACGGAAAGACCGTACTGGGAAGGAGAATAGCGATGAGGAGGCCGTAACGAAGGCCGAGCACGAAGGTTATGAACTGGTGTAGATGGGGAAGGAGGCGTTCCGAAAGTGGAAGGCACGTCCGAAGGATCATCCACAGCACGAGGACGACGAGTGTAGTGGAGAGGAAAGGGAGAGAGGGGAGGAGGCACCGGAGCGGTAGACGACGAGGGATGAAAGGAGGAAGGAGGGGAGGGTGGCGTCGGTGGTGTATCAGGAACAGTGGGACTGACCGGAGGGGGAGGTGGAGGAGGAGGAACATGAGGCATAGAGGGAGATGTGTCGGGAAGTATAAGGAAGGAGATATCCTCAACTGAAAAAGTCGAGGTGGTAGGATGCGGGTAGTATGAACGAGACTCATCAAAAGTCACATCACGTGAAATACACAGACGACGACTGATACCCACAAGTATAGGGGATCGCTAAAGTCTTCGTTGGGAAGTATTACCCAAATTTATAGTTCGACACGATGGGAACACAAGAATATCAATAAGAGTTTGGCAATCAAGGCGTCACTCTCAACCACACCTGTATATCAATAACTTGCAGCAATAATAGTGATGGCAGTAGTATGATTCAAGTAACAAGCAGAACAACAGCAGTGAACAAGTGTTTTCCAGTTTTTACCGGAAAAGTGAAAGTGTAACTCAGAGATCTAAAACGTAGGCATGAGGTGACAGCGGGGTGTTGCATGAATAAGATTGATCATATGATGATATAAAGCTAGCCAAGGGATGTATCTCTAACTCCGATATATGTAGGTATGTGTTCCATAATTAGTTGTGCGTACTAACCAAGAGAATTTGCACAACATCTATTGTCCTACCCGCCCATTTTACCGGGGCCAACTTGGAACTACGGGTAATTAAGGTCTACCCTTTCGAATAGACCGGAGCAATGCATTAACACTTCATGAACACATAGAATCCTCAAACTAAAACATCTCCCCCTTGTTTTCCCTATACGTCACTTTTAGGGTTCGCAGGTTCAACATAATAGCAGGTGATACACTTTGCAGATAAGTACCAAACTCAAATATATGATGAAACAATATAAGTTCAGTACTGAAATCATGCCACTCGGGCCCTAGTAGCAAGCATTAAACTTAGCAAGAGTGCATCAACACAATACAAAAGTATCCTCAAGATAAACCCCTAAAATCCCGGACAACGGGTAGCATTACATGATCAATCTCATCCAATCCCCATCCACCTCACATGCCTACAGCGGACTACTCACACATGGTGATGGTGAAGGAGCTCATGGTCGATGGAGATGAAGGCGGTGAAGATGGCGGTGAAGACGGCCTCCGGATCCCTCCACCGGAGGAGAAATCCTGGATCAATCTGTCCCCGAAACGAAGATCGTGGTGGCGGCGGCGGTGTGTTTCGCGAAAGCTCCTCCCCTCCTAGGGCACGCAGTTTTTCCACTATATGAAGGGGTACGTCGAAGACCGGAGGCGAGGCGGCGCCCGGGGGCCAAACGGGGTGGGCCCACGCGGCCTGGTACTGTGGCCACGTGGGGCCCCCTCTTTTGGGCCTCCGATGCTCCCTCGTGTCCATCCTTTGCACGTTGTCCTCCTTTTCCATAAAAAATGACGTGGTATTTTTCCCCGATTTTATTTCCTGCAAAAATAGCCAGAAAAGAGACTTTGCTAAAAACAGCGTCAGATTCAGCAGTTTTATTCAAATATGGGAAGATTCCGGAGCAAAACATGAAGCAAAGTGCTTGGAAAAGTAGATGCATTTTGGATGCATCAGCTCCCCCAAGCTTAGCTCGTTGTTTGTCCTCGAACAACTCAAACATAGTGCAGAAGCGATGAAAAGACTTTGACAAGAACTTTGCATTGCATATGTAACACCGCTTAATACCAACAAGCTTTCAAAACATAGCTTCAATGACAAATAACAAAATGCTAGCAAAGGTATATCAAATCAATGTTAAAGTCTTTATATTTGCTGCAAGTGAGATAACATGTAGTGTCAATACTTGGATGAGTTTGCTCAACTGTAGAAGTAAACAAAGGTTTTTGCATCGCTATTGATTGAATCATGTCAAGATTTTTGAGATCTTCTGATTCTTTCTTTTGTTGACTAGTGAAATCATTGTGCTTACAAACTTGCTCTCAGTTTTATCAAACCATTTGGTGTTCCCTATTATGACCCATATGCTTGACCAACTCATGGTTAAAAGCCTCATGCCCCGTGAATACGAGTACCTACACCATGACTACTCAACTCGGGCCACTAAGCAAGTTCAAATTTCTCAGTCATTGCAAGTAATAAAAGCGTCATCAAGAGCGTCAACTGGGGTACCTCTTATTCCAGGACATGGACAAGCCCATGTCCCAACGACAAGACAAACAGACAATGAACAATCTCAGCACTCTTTTATTTACTATTGTGTAGCTTTTTATTGTGATGTGCATCACTGAATGTTCACTATGGTACGCTGTAAATTTTCACCATGAATGATGCATGGCTTAAGTTGGCGGCCCAGGCGTCTCTCTAGCCAATTATTCTCACTCATTGAACTTACTAAGTTTCCTCCTTTATTTCGCAATGATAGGCATCCATAGACCAAAGCACATGATATCAACTAAATATAATGTGGTGCAATGTTGAAAGCTTTCCATGTGTCAGCACATTTCAGCTAACTCCCAACCACTAAGCCTGTCAAGCATACGACTTCATGTTTAACATTTGAAAAATTCTTTTACTCTCTTTTTGGTTGGCAAGTTTAGCAAGCACAATGGGATGCGTAGACCTTTGTTTAGAGCCACAATTATTCAATCCACAGCCAAGTATTGTCGCTAAATAATATTTCATTTGCATCATCATATAACATACTAGAACATGGAGAAGATAAACATTTGCTACCACTTTCCTAGATGTTAAAGAAACTATGATGTGCTCACTTGCTGTTATTAAAAAGTCCGCATAAGCACGGCAAAGGTGTCATACCTTTCATCCACTCCATGCACATCAACTCATCATCGTTGTTCTCCTCTCCCAACTTGAACTGCGCAGCAAAATCTCAAATCTGCCATAAAACATTACTGCATACAGAGGAGTTTTAACCCTACCAAAACACCTCAGAAAAATCTCATAATTTACAGGTGTGTGGGTTATGATATGATGCAGCAGTGGTTAAAATTTTAGCTCAATCGGAATTACAGGGAATAAATGAAAAATGAAACAGTGATCAGACACTACTAGGAAAAGGGTTATAGAGAGGTTGCATTATGTGGCGCACCCTTAATTGGTGCGCCACAGAAAGTCACATTTCTGTGGCGCACATAGCCAGGTGCGCCACAGAAAGTTACCCAGGGGGCGGTTTAAAATTTGAAAACAATAATTCTGTGGCGCACCTGGCACGTGCGCCACAGAAAGTTGGCATTCTGTGGCGCACCTGCCAGGTGCGCCACAGAAAGGTGACATTCTGTGACGCACCAGGCTTGGTGCGCCACAGAATTATTTTTTTCAAATCCCACCCCCCCTGGATCGCCTTTTTAGTCTTGCAGGAATTAAAGGAAAATGATAAAAATTTCAATAAATAAAATCCTTTGACATGTAGTTAGGTTTGAGTGTCTAGTAGGTATAGAAATTTTGAAATATGAATTTTGACCTTTTCTGCAACAAACAGGAAAAAAATTTGTAACGGCCATAACTTTTGCATACGACGTCAAAATAACGCAAATAATATGTCAAAAAAATCGTGAGAAAAATGCGAGTTCGATTCCACCTGGGTTTACCCGGTCAGCAATTCACAGATTCCTCAAATTCCAAAACAAAAAAAAGTTATTTCAAACAGACGATTTTTCGCAGCAAAATAAAAAAGAAAGAAAAAAAATAAAAAAATTCAAAAAATTCAAAAAGTCCAAAAAAGACACAGAAATGTATAACAAAGAAGATTGTTGAATTTTTTGGATTTGTTTGAAGTGTTTTGACTTTTTGAATTTTTTGAATTTTTTTAAGTTTTTTTTAATTTTTTTGGATCTTTTGAAACTTTATAAGTTTTTGAAAAATCTGATATTTAAAAACACACATTTATAACACATACCACATATACACACATAATACTTAAGATGGTTCATATCATATATATCAATAAGAACTTGAGTAGCACAAGGGTAGGTGGACTGGGTGGAACTTAGAAGTTAAGCGTGCTAGGGTTGGATCAGTTTGAGGATGGGTGACCTAGCGGGAAAGTATCAGTTCAAAAAATTCAAAAAATATGAAAATAATTCCAATAATTAGGATTTTTCATATTATTTCTTTTTTTTGATTTTTCTGAATTTTTTTGAAACTTTTTTCTATTTTTTTGCATTTTTTGAATTTTTTGAGAATTCTGTGGCGCACTCTGTGGCGCACCAATTAAGGGTGCGCCACAGAAATAATTTTTGTGGCGAGATTTCTGTGGCGCACCCAGAAAACCTGGGGGTGCGCCACAGAAAGTCAAAAACGTGCGCCACAGAAAGGCCTTTCTGTGGTAGTGAGATTTCAGAATTCCTGCACCTCCGTTTCTGCGTTTGTTTCAAGAAAACGAAAATGTTTTTGTTCTTTTTGGTTTTTTGATGCATAAGACAAATGACCAGCAGCAAATAACCAAAAGAAACAAATGAACTAAACACAATGATGCAACGGTGATATAAAACAATGAATGGAGAGTAAGAGAAGTACTCCCCCAAGCTTGCGATCAAGCTAGTATCCTGGGTAGTGGCCGTATCCACTTCCACCTCCAGGGTAGTGACCATATGGGTAGCTTTGCATGCTTGGGTATAGAGGCTCCGCCTGAGGTATGTACCCCTGTATCTCTTGAGCTTGTGGCTCCTCTTGAGGCGGCGCTTCCTCCACTTTCCACTTTCCGGTACTCCTGTCAAAAAGGTCAGCACGGGGGAGTCTAATGGGCACTCGCTGCCCACTAATACTCAAATAGTTATACAAATAATGCTCTCCATGCTTCACACTTATTTCCATGCGAGTAGTCAAAGTAAAATCAAGTAATTTGGACTCTCGCACAAGAGTACCCATGTTATCACCATAACCTCTCTCATTTTTAATGTACTTATACACTAATGTAGCAATAGCACCAGCATAAATAGGAGTTTGATCAGTAATATTTCTACTCACAGCAGTATGCAATGATCTAGCAAGAATGACTCCCAAGTTATACTCACACGGTATGTTTTCTTTTGCACATTTAAGTAGATAAACTATCGGTCCAGTGCAAGCAGAATTGTTGTCCCTAGCAAGAAATCCTCTTGCAAGAAACAACGCAAAATATCTCAAACTTGGGTGCTGTATATGAGTAAATTTACCCCTATTCAATCTAACGGGAGAGCTAACAGTAATAGAATGCCAAAACGCTACAAGCTCAGGGTTGGAATCAGCACCAGTTTCATTCCAACTCCCCGTGTTTTCTACACCAATAGCATTGCAAAATTCCTCTAGAGACATAACAAGGCGCTCACCTCTCATAGTAAATTTGCAAACAAAGGTAAGAGGGGGGCCTTTGTGCTTGTAGGGCTCCGGACCCTCAAATCTGAATGTAGAGAGGAATTCTCGCGAGAGTTCCTCGTATGTATCTTGTGGGTTCTGAGCAAAACGAAGTAAACCGGTTGCAGTGGCGAAGATGTAAAAATCCTCTTGAATCCCCCAATGCTCAAGAACATGGGGATCTTGCCATCTTGTTGTATGGATTTTCAACTTCTCCCCACATAGTATGCTTCATCCTCCCAAAGGTGTTGGTCATCATTATTGATGGAGACTTTGCATTCTCTTCTCCTTGGTCTAGAGCTCATCCCAAACAATCCCTTGCCCTTGCTGAACATGATACCTTGCTGCCCATAAACAATATTCATCAAAAATCAAGATGCAACACTCTAATACAACATTAAGATATCCATAACTAGTCTCCCCATCAATATCATGCATCAATATCAATTAGAAAACTTAAATCTATGGATTTCCTAAGCATATTAGGTGACACCTAGTGCAGCAAAATACTTCATACATGAGGCACAAGAACAAAAAGTGATTGGATGGGCGGAGGAGTCACATACCAATGAGCAATCCCACCAAACAGATTTGAAAAATCTGTCCTAAACTTGGAGATCCGAGGAGAGCAGGAAGAGAGCACGGGAAAAATTGGGAAAAATACCTGGGGCTGTTTTTCTGTCGAGGAGGAGGAGATGGGCACAGACCCCTCACCTAACTCCCTCTGTGGGCCAAAATGGAGGGTCCCACGCGGCCAGGTACTGTGGCCGCGTGGGGCACCCTATTCTGGCCCTGGTGGCCCTCTGGTGTCCCCCTTTTGGCTGTGAGCTCCCCTGCTAAAATAACTTACCTCCAAATTTTTCTGGAATTTTTCGAGAAAATTTTCTGAACAGAATTTTTCAAACTACATTTCTGGAATTTCTGCACTTTGAAATAATTATGCTCATGCAAATAATCTAAAAATTCTAGAATAAATGAAATCAAACATTCAAAGCAATTTTTATGGGAATCAAGTTTGCATCATTTTCATATTAGTAATGAGGTTGATCAAGTCTCATTAATAATATGCAAAAGATATAATACATGATTCTTTATTTTATATGTTTTAAAGAAAGGTTTCAAGACACCTCATATTTGATTGGAATAGTTCCAACCATCATGATAGCATATTTTGGTTCAGGAGGTGGTAATGGAATTTCAAAACTTCCAACTATAAGAGTATTCTTTTAATGGAGTTCACACTTTGGCTTACCATTGTAACAGTTTTCTTCTTGGGAAGTAAATGGTATGCTCGTTCCCTTTGACGTTAAATGTCACTTTGCTTTCAGTGCAATCTATCACAGCTCCTGCAGTGTTTAAGAAAGGTCTTCCAAGGATAATAGATAGGTTATCATCCTCAGGCATTTCTAATATAACAAAGTCTGTAGGAATTAACACATTAGCAATAGAGATAGGTACATCCTCACATATTCCAATTGGTACAGCAGTTGATTTGTCAGCCATTTGTAAAGAAACTTCAGTTGGAACCAATTTGTTTAAGTTAAGTTTCTTATACAGAGAAAAAGGCATGACACTAACACCAGCTCCCAAATCACATAGTGCATATTTCACATAAGTTTCCTTAATACGACAAGGAATGGTTGGAATACCAGGATCTCCACGCTTTTCAGGCATTTTTCCTTTAAAGGAATAATCAGCAAGCATAGCAGTAATTGCATCAGTAGGAATCTTTCTTTTATTAGTGACAATATCTTTCATGTATTTTGAATATGGAGGAATTTTAATAGCATCAACAAGAGGAATTTGCAAACACAAAGATTTAATCAACTCAAAGAATTTCTCAAATCTAGCATCGTCTAAAGTTTTGATTACCTCTTGAGGATATGGTATGGGTCTTTGTACCCATGGATCCCTTTCTTTACCTTTTTGTGGATTTGGATGGTTCTTCTTCTTGTTCTTCTCAGTAGATGGTTGAGGGTTTTCCTTTTCAGTAGCTTCAGGTTCTTCATCATTCTCAGCTTCATGTGTCTCATCTTCTTGTGTGGGTGATTCTTCTTCTTCATTATTATTGTTATCTTCAGTCTCAGCATCAGAAATAGAGGTATTATTATCTTGTTCTTCAAGTCATCAATGTCCTTGTTTTCATTGGGAGATTTTCCTGCAGAAGATTTCTTCTTGAGAGTCTCTTGCTCTTTCCTCTTGGGATGGTCTTCAGGATAGTCAGGATCCTGAGTACTTGCACCTCCCCTAGTATTAACTCCACAAACCTGTTCTTCACAATAAGACTTTCATACAATTGATTTTGAAGAGAATCATTTGTTCAACTTGATTATTCATCATCTCACAATGTTTAACAATTCTTTTTACCTCTCCCACATTAGCATGTAAACTTTCGCGAAGAGATTTAATTTTGTGAGAGTTCTCCATAATCATCATTCTAATATTATGCTCCTCAGGATTTGGCGATAAGCAAAATCGTTCATATAAGATACCTCAATAGGAGATGTTACCTTTTCATTACCTTTAGTGGAGCTATAGCATTGACTTGAATTGGAAAGCATGGTTGATCATCAGGAAGTTTAACACCCATTTCAGATAATTCCTTAAGATGAGAGGTTTTAATTCCCTTCTCTTTAATAGCCTTGGAAGCTTCTTTCATTGTTTCGTTGTCCAATTTAGCATGCCTCCTTTCTTCTCCGGAAATATTTCTTCAATATTCCAGTCTTCATAATTCCTAGAGATAGTCTCCAATAGCTCAGTTGCTTCATCAACAGTCCTTTCCCTGAAAACATTACCTGCAATACTATCAAGATAGCCTCTAGTGTTTTCGTTAGTCCATTGTAAAATATATCAAGTATTTCATTACTCTTTAAGCCATGGGTAGGACATTTCCTAACCATCTTACTATACCTCCCCCAAGCTTGGGGTAAATCCTCCTTCTCTTTCTGTGAAAAGTTGCTAATCTCAATAGTCAAACCATGAATCTTATCAGCAGGGAAATATTTATTATAGAATACCTGCAAACATTCTTCCTTGCTAGTAATACATCCAGGTTCTAAACGATTATACCAAGTTTTAGCACTTCCTCCCAAAGTAAAAGGAAATAGCTTTAAGAAATAATAGCGTTGATGGATTTCATCTTTACCAAATAACACAGATAAGTCATGCAAGACAGCAATGTGTTCAAAAGGAAACTCATCCTCTCTACCATAAAACTTATACTTCTCAGCTTTTTCAATTATTTCAGGATCAACACTAAACTCATAATCTTTATCTTTAATTTTAATAGCAGGAGCATTCATTTTCTCAGTAACAGGGAAATAACCATCAAGAGGAGAATTTTTATAGCTTTCAAGTTTATCCAATTTATCAAAACCCGAACCCATAAAAGCCATACAAAAGCATCCTCTTCCTCAGAAGAAGTTTCCATATCATCACAATATTCATTACCTTCTAACTCAGATTCCACATTTTCAATAATAGAAGATTCAAGATTTTCAGGTGTTTCAGTTATCTCAGATGTTTCAAGTGTTTCAGGTATTTCAGGAGTCACTTCTTTGTCTATGCTACCACATATTAAATCATTTTCATTACTAGTAGACATTTTAGACAAAGGTGAGCTAGACAAAACTTTTCCCTTTTCTTAGGAGCAACAGCAGAAACAACATTAGGAGAAAAGTTTGGCCTACTTGGCAAATCCGTACCTCTGCGAGTGGTCGAAGGCCTTGATAACCCACAAGTATAGGGGATCGCGTGTAGCCTTTTCGATAAGTAAGAGTGTCGAACCCAACAAGGAGCTAAAGGTAGGATAAGTATTCTCTCAAGTTCTATCAACCACTGATACAACTCTACGCACACTAAACGTTTGCATTATCTAGGAAATAAAACTACGGTAGCAATACGGGTATGAGAGGTAGTTTTGCAAGATAATAAATACAAGAAAGTAAATGTTAGTGCTGCAGCAATAAAATACACTAAGTAACCATATACTAACAGTACCATGAGTGTGGAAAAGTGGTGGTAATTGTGGTGGCTTTGTCCAAGATTAATTAATGAAGGTACTTGGTTCATTGTCTTCGATGCAGTTTTCTATGTGGGAGAGGCTAAATATACATGCACTCCACTACTTGGGATTACAAGTACTATATGATTGGATTGTTAGAAAGCATCCGCAAATACTAACAATGCATTAAGGTTTCCCCGACCATAGCCTTAAGTTCAAGATCCTCTTACTCCCATACGTGCAACTAATCGGTTCGCGTTCTCAGGTTTCTGTCACTCCGGCAGAACTTCCCCCGCTTCGTTACAAATACTACCAACCCTAGGGTGTTTGATCCATGCGCGCACAAATATAATGGACACCAAAGGACAGCACCATATAGACATACAACTCTAATGAACCTCATGCATTCAATTAAGCAATCAAAAGACAAATAAACTACGGAGACATGATGTAAATCATAGGGTAAATATTATAGCATCAAACACCATGTTTACATAGGACGGTACAGAGGTTTGTGGGAGGATGATGCACTGAATACAAGGAGGAGATGGTGATGGAGATGGCGGTGAAGACGGCGGAGAGGGGCAGCGCGGCGGCGGCGGCGCCGGCGGTGCGGGGAACTCCTTTCCCCGCCGCCGGCAAGCTTGGGGAGCGCCGCCCCTTAGCCTCCCTCCTTCATGGCTTCTTGGGAGTCCTCCCCCATGGAGATGGGATCCATGGGGGAGGCAAAAACGTGGCTTTTGGTGGCTAAAATTCGTGGGTGGAGGAGTCCTCCACGAATTAGGTTTCCTCCCTTTATATATCTTTTTGGATTTCCGTCATCCCCTTTTAGGGTTCCACCAAAACGGGCCTACAGGCCGCGTCCGAACTCCGATTGGGCTGATCTCGGGCTTAAAATATTCGTATGGAAAATTGTGACAACTTTCGTAACAGCCAGGTCTCCATATAACGTCATCTTCGAGGGTCAAACTGGCAATCTTCGTAAAAAGTTCTCAGACAGATTTCAGGAAAGTCCCAATTCGACTCCAACAAGGTTTCCTCTTGTATTCTTGATAATTTCTACACATCAAAGAGTAAAACAAGAAAATTGTGCACTTTTGCAACTATTAGTAGGTTAGTCCAAATAAATAATAAACTTAATATAAAACAAGTGCTAAAAGCATAAAAAATGGCATGAAACAATCAAAAATTATAGATACGTTTTGGACGTATCAGGCCTCACTTCCTTCCGAGTAATCTTTTCCTTACCCATGGTTAGGAACAAGCAAGTGCAGCAAATAATATGATAACAAATTGTCTTACCGATAAAGCTAGGTTCCCCGGCAACGGCGCCAGAAAACGTCTTGATACCCACAAGTATAGGGGATCGCTGAAGTCTTCGTTGGGAAGTATTACCCAAATTTATAGTTCGACACGATGGGAACACAAAAATATCAATAAGACTTTGGCAATCAAGGCGTCACTCTCAACCACACCTGTATATCAATAACTTGCAGCAATAATAGTGATGGCAGTAGTATGATTCAAGTAACAAGCAGAACAGCAGCAGTGAACAAGTGTTTTCCTGTTTTTACCGGAAAAGTGAAGGTGTAACTCAGAGATCTAAAACGTAGGCATGAGGTGACAGCGGGGTGTTGCATGAATAAGATTGATCATATGATGATATAAAGCTAGCCAAGGGATGTATCTCTAACTCCGATATATGTAGGTATGTGTTCCATAATTAGTTGTGCGTACTAACCAAGAGAATTTGCACAACATCTATTGTCCTACCCGCCCATTTTACCGGGGCCAACTTGGAACTACGGGTAATTAAGGTCTACCCTTTCGAATAGACCGGAGAAATGCATTAACACTTCATGAACACATAGAATCCTCAAACTAAAACATCTCCCCCTTGTTTTCCCTATACGTCACTTTTAGGTTCGCAGGTTCAACATAATAGCAGGTGATACACTTTGCAGATAAGTACCAAACTCAAATATATGATGAAGCAATATAAGTTCAGTACTGAAATCATGCCACTCGGGCCCTAGTAGCAAGCATGAAACTTAGCAAGAGTGCATCAACACAATACAAAAGTATCCTCAAGATAAACCCCTAAAATCCCGGACAACGGGTAGCATTACATGATCAATCGCATCCAATCCCCATCCACCTCACATGCCTACAGCGGACTACTCACACATGGTGATGGTGAAGGAGCTCATGGTCGATGGAGATGAAGGCGGTGAAGATGGCGGTGAAGACGGCCTCCGGATCCCTCCACCGGAGGAGAAATCCTGGATCAATCTGTCCCCGAAACGAAGATCGTGGTGGCAGCGGCGGTGTGTTTCGCGAAAGCTCCTCCCCTCCTAGGGCACGCAGTTTTTTCCACTATATGAAGGGGTACGTCGAAGACCGGAGGCGAGGCGGCGCCCGGGGGCCAAACGGGGTGGGCCCACGCGGCCTGGTACTGTGGCCACGTGGGGCCCCTCTTTTGGGCCTCCGATGCTCCCTCGTGTCCATCCTTTGCACGTTGTCCTCCTTTTCCATAAAAAATGACGTGGTATTTTTCCCCGATTTTATTTCCTGCAAAAATAGCCAGAAAAGAGACTTTGCTAAAAACAGCGTCAGATTCAGCAGTTTTATTCAAATATGGAAAGATTCCGGAGCAAAACATGAAGCAAAGTGCTTGGAAAAGTAGATGCATTTTGGATGCATCAACGACCAACAGGATCCCAACATCGATAACCCTTGTGCTCATCACTGTAACCAAGAAAGACACACTCAACCGACTGAGCAGTCAATTTGGTGTGTTCTCGTGTAGCAAGAAGAACATAGCACACGCACCCAAACAGATGAAGAGCAGAGTAGTCAGGAGAGCGACCAGAGAGACGCTCCATAGGAATACCACCCTGCAAGGCAGCCGAAGGCTGGATGTTGATGAGATAGGTGGATGCAGAAACAGCCTCAGCCCAAAAATGGGATGGAAGAGAGGCAGCGATCATCATCGCACGAGCCGTCTCAAGGAGGTGGCGATGCTTGTGCTCAGCAACGCCATTCTGAGCAAGGGCACCAGGACAAGAGAACTGGGGAAGAGTACCCTGCTCGGCAAGAAAACCACGCAACATCTGGGAGATATACTCACCAGCCGAGTCAGCACGAAAAACATGAATGGGCGTGGAAAACTGGGTGTGAACCATGGTAGCAAATCGCTTATATATAGAGAGAACCTCGCTGCGAGATTTCATAAAATAGAGCCAAGTGTAGCGACAGAAATCATCAATAAAAAGAACATAGTAGCGATGACCCCCTTTTGAATCGAAGGGAGCAGGACCCCATACATCAGAACGAACTAAGTCGAAAGGACGCTGAGATACTGACTCACTCATAGGATAAGGTAACTGAGTCTGTTTGCCAAGTCTACAACCATCACAATGTAAAGAGACATCTCCAGAGACAGATCCTAAGACACCTTGACGCACTAACGAGGACAAGCGAGAGCCACATATATGACCAAGTCGATGGTGCCACTGGTGGAAGGACGCAAAAGAGGAGGCAACAAGAGCATGTGAACTGGCGGGTGTGGTGGCAGCGGAAGGAACACGAAGCCAGTCAACCTCCCAAAGGCCCTGAGCCTCACGGCGCCGAGGGCCAGCTCCAACCAGTGCCTTGGTGCGACGATCCTGAACAGAGCAAGAGTCAGCATCAAGAATGACACGGCAACCAGAATCAGTAAGTTGGGCAGCGGAAAAAAGATTCATGGTAAGACGGGAAACATGAGAAACACTAGGAACAGAGAGAGACGTTGTAGAAAGGTTGCCACGACTAGCAACAGGAAGAGGTGTGCCATCGGCAGTGAGAACATTGACAGGAAACTCAAGAGGTCGAAGAGAAGATAGAGCGGAAGAGTCAGAAGACATGTGAAAAGAAGCTCCAGAATCCAGAACCCACGAAGAAGTACCTGGCTGTGAAGGCGGTGGGGGCGGCGGAGTAGTGGAAGCAGTCAGCGAGGCAACCGTGCCCGTCGAGGAAGCCAGTATACGCTTGACCCGCACAATATCTTGGTCAGTAAGTGACGGGGTCGGTGAAGGCGCACAAGCCACAGGAGAGGAGCGACTCGGGTCACGCTGCTTCCTATAACAATCGGACTCTGGGTGACCTGGCTTCTTACAGTAGCCACAGAAGGTGTGAGAGCGAGACCGGCCCGCTCCTGAAGAAGGAGGGCACCCGCCCACCCCCTGAAGGAGTGGGAAGCAGCGGTGGAGCAGACGGCATAGGAGTTCGGGCAGCTAGCACAGTGGGAACCGCAAGCAAACCAGCAGAACGGAGCCATGTCTCCTTAGCTCGAACCTCTACAAGCACCTCTGATATAGGAACAGGACCACGGGCAAGCAAGTGAGCGCGCCGAGGCTCAAACTCGGGACGGAGGCGAGACAAGAACTCATGGACACGCTGAACCTCCAAATCTGACCTCACTGTCTGACAGCATCGACAAGCACCACAAACAACAGTCCTCAGAGAGTCAAGCTGACACCAGATGGCAGAGCATTGTGTGTAGAAAGCATCAATAGTAGAGTCTCCCTGCTGAAGATCATGCTTCTGACGCACCACAGATAGGTAGAGAGCGTCACCAGAGGGCTGATAGCGCTGACAAAGATAAGTCCACATCGCAGCAGCAGTGCCCAATCCTATAAACTCAGAAGCAAACTGAGGTAGAACACTGGCAGTGAGAACAGCAGCAGCATGAGCATCATCATTGCACCACTGAGTGTAAGCAGTCAACTCATCCCAATAGATAGAAAGGGCAACCGAGTAAACTGATACCTGCTGATCATAGGGTTCAACTGCAACATCATCAGCATCCTTGGCTGCATCCTTATCAGCCTGAGAAGCATCTGCGGGAAGAACAGGTGGCACCGGCGGTGTAGGAGCCACAGGAGCAACGGGGCACGGCGGACAGGAGACCTCGCCAGAGAAAACGCCCCACAGGAGGAGGCCGCGCATGTGGATACGCATAAAGCCCACAAACTCTGCATAGTTGGTGCCATCAAAGATCACGGAGCACCGAGGAACAGCAATATAGCCCGAAGAAGACATGACGGGCTTTCTGTTTTTTTATAGTAAGTCAACGCTCAGATTTTGGATCGAGATCGACCCAGCGATCCAGTGTCTCGATGGAGAGCCGAGGCAGAGGAGCAGCCACGGGCGGCGGCTGAGTAGGCCCGAGCAGGGCGACGGCCAGCGGTAGGCCCGGAGCACGGCGGCGGCAGGCGGCAGGCCCGGAGCAGGGCGGCGACCCAGCAGACCGCGGGCGGCAGCGGCGGCACGTCAGGGCGCGTTCGGCGGCAGGTCAGGCCGCAGGCGGCGGCGGTCGGCAGGAACGAGCCGGGGACGGGGGCAGCAGGCCGAAAACGAGCTCCGGCGGCGGCAGCAGTTGGTCACGGGGAGATCTGGCGGCCGCAGCTAGAGTGGAAGAGCTCGATTTCGAGCGGGAAGTGAGAGGAGGGAGCAGCACCGACCGGCCAGGGGAGAGTAGCAACGGCGACAACGGTGGATCAAGCACGGAGTTGCTACGTGCGGAGAGGAGGAGAGCCTAACCCTCTGATACCATGTTGGAGAAAAGAGCAACTAGTATTCTCAGGGGGCCAAAGGCCAATACATGTACATGTGTGGTAAAGTGCAGTAAACCCCTTATACAATGGGGATATACAGAAGAGGGACTACACATCTAACAGAAACTACCATGATCCGCTAATTGCCTCTAAATCGTCTGACTAAATACACCCTACAAAGCTTGGAAAACAGATACAACTTTAGATACGATATACTTCAGCACTGGTTGTCCTAATTGAAGGATAGAAGTAAAACTTTGATGGATCATGAACCTGTGATTTAATCATTCTACATGGCAGCATGACGTAACCTGAACTTTGCCTTGGTTAGGCCCTATAGGCTTGTGAGAGCCACGCTGCACCCAATCCAGCGAAACATCAGTGTCGTCCGCCCCCTATTTTCATAGATTTGTGACCTGATCAGTGATAAAGTTGCTTAGTATCTCTCTTTTAACTTTCAGAAAGGAAATCTTGCAACAATAAAATTGGTTGATGACCTTGTTACTGCATGCATTCCAGAAGTAGACAGAATTCCCCAATCTGAATAATCTGAATGCGAGAACATTGTGCGAAGATAAATCTAGAAGGTTCAGGTAGAAGTCATCCTAGAATGCAGGCTCGTCAATAACCTAGAAGCAACAACATGGAATTTATTTGTGAATGATCACATATGGGGAAAGTTTATTCCGGTCTTCTAACCATACATAGGATAACACTATCAAGTATTCTAAAACCTTTTATGGAACATGTAGTACGAAAACACATTTAGTCTTAAAGAGATAAATAGTAAGTCCAAAAGCTCAATTTTGTAGTGGACCGGGTCATCCTATTAGTAAACCCATTATATAACATGAGTTCATCAATTCAGAAAAAAGAATGGTCATATAGCTGAACTGAATGTATATAAATTTAGCAAGACTTCTTTAATCTGAATTGGCGACAAGCAAGCTTAGAAAACAAGCGTAGGTAGAAGGAACAAAAAGAAGTGCAAGATATTCTGGGACCATGACTACATGCTGATCGTCCAGAGAAGAGTAAAGGGTGTGCTATTAAGGCCATGACGAATGTTGCACAGACCTCTAAGTTGCAAGAAGTCACAGTTTATTTCGACAGTGCACACATGTGTTAGCATATATGACATGATTAGCATATGAAGTATTTCAAGTAAATTCTATGATGCACAACTAGTTCATTCATTTCGCACCAACCTGTCATTTACGAGAACTTCCTCTCCCTCTCCTATCTTGGCCATGTCGGTGACTGCACCTTCAGTGGATTCCGACGTCGCACGCCTGAAGTATGGGGGAGAAGGGGCGGAGGGGGGGAGCTTCGATTCCATCAGGGGTTTGGGGTTGGCGATGACGTGTACAATGTAGAGGTGGAGCATCATCTTTGATGTCCATAAACGATGTGCAGTGGCTCCAACTTCCTGCTCGTCGGTTTGAGGGACAACAACGTCACAGAGTCGATGCCCTCGCACGCTGGTAACCATATGGGATCCCGGAGGAACGACACCACACCATAGGAAGAATTCCTTCCACGACAAGAGAAGGGTGACCGGAACAAAAAAAGGCCTTCGGCACCGACGCTGCGTCATTACGTGAGCCCGGACGAACTTCCTTTTGGGGATTTCATCTTGGGCTAGGGTTAGGGTTTCTCGGAATCTTAAGAATTTCACTGCCGCGTTTGGCACCCATCATTTCATTTCATTTGGCAAAAATGAAATGAAATGAATTCCAGAGAAATGACAGCATTAGGGACATGAATTGACTTAACATAGCATATGCATTCTTTGGAATTCCAATTGAAATGACATTCCAATTCCATGACAGCCAAACACGTTTGGCTATGGAATCTGAAATGAATTCCATGAAAATGATGGGTGCCAAACGACCCCGCGTTTGGCACCGATCATTTCATTTCATTTGGCAAAATGAAATGAAATGAATTCTAGAGAAATGACAGCATTAGGGACATGAATTGACTTAACATAGCATAGGCATTCCTTGGAATTCCAATTGAAATGACATTCCAATTCCATGACAGCCAAACACGTTGGCTATGGAATCTGAAACGAATTCCATGAAATGATGGGTGCCAAACGACTCTCCTTCTAAATGCTTAAATCGAGTATACAAGAAATAAATAGACAACTACTTAGTTTGACACAAAGTTCAACATGATTAGCACATACTCGGTTCAAATTAGAAGATTAAAACATGATTTGGAATAACCAAAATAATAATAATTCATATTAAAACATTAGCATTTTATCATGATCATTAGGGACATTACCATAACTGAATTAGGCCATAGACATGATCATTAGGAATAAGCCGAAGGGAAATCATGAACAACTAGTGCCAATTGTGGAACATTAGGTCATAAAAACTTTCAACTAGCATTAAACCGAAAGCAAAAAGACCCATATAAATCAGAATTAGCATCTATCGGGTTCTAATTACCGTCCTATGTGAGACCACACCGCTTTGATACCATTGTTAGAAAACGTAAGATTTAAACTAAAACATTCATATCTAATCTCCCAATTAGAACCACCTCTTTAGTGTAAAAATAAGTTCTCGGTCTGCCCCATGCGTCTGTTCTATATCTCTAAAATATGTTAGCTTATATGTATACTGATGTGGGACCATGGATTAAAACCAATTGGTTGCGCCCCGACCACACACATAGATGGTGCTTAATCCCAACATCGTGTTCTCCTCGCTGAGAGATGCCACTGCCACTAGTCAGCCTTGATGCTCGGATCGAGCTCGATTAACTAGCTTGCTGGCTGAAATTATTATCTTGATGTGAACATGGTACATGTGTAATTTTCTCTTAATAGAAAAAATAAATAAAGATGCATCGAGCCGCCCACCACAAATAATAACAATTTCTTTGAGCTTTATGCTGTTTTTTCGTAATAGAACAAGCTGATCACCTAGCTAAGCAATCTCGTTGTTGCTGCTCAACCTGTTTTACAAACAAATTGGGAGCTTTCGTTTTCAGTGTGTCAGTAGAAAATTTTCCTATATTTTATTCTCAGTTATCTGTGTCAAAGTTGTTCAGGTAATCCACCACTTAAATTTCCTCAGTACTACTATATGTTTACTGATATTTTTTTAAATGGGTCGTTGACAGGCTGCCACTTGGCACAGTTTAAGGTGACCTCAATTAAGTTGAACTGATTAGGTGAGGATGACCTCCTGATAGACCTAGCCTTCACAACAGTTTAATTCATGGCCGGCATCAAATCCTGTTATTTTAGCACCAGCCAGTCAGCAAAGCTTGGAAGCCTTTTCATCTCAGAACTCAGCTCATGTCGTTGTTTCAGAACTTTGTCGGGGTCGTATAATGGGGCATCGCATTGTCTGGGTCAAATATATAAAGCTATCTGCTTACAAAACATTAATTTAAATTTGGGCGCTTTGACACTAAGCGAAGAGAGGTGGAGCACAAATGATCGTACCTGGCCGGCTCGGCCGCCATGCTTTGCCGGCCCCTGAAAAAACAAGTGAAAAAATAGACGAATTCACTCATTTGATCGCATCTTAGTCCTGGAATCAACGTTGACTAATTCACACATATTAGCCGAATCATTTTTAACGCATATATTACTCGTACTGCAGGCCAAGTTGGGTTTCTGTAGCATGTACTTAAGTGGAGAGCAGCTGATGGATGGTAGTACCAAATTAGTAGTCCTCTGTGAGCACCACTCTAGCTAACATCATGGCCCATCTGTTACGTTTTCCCATCATGGTATTGTCCATTTTTCTTGTGATCGCGAGCGTGGCTGCTTCCAGCAACGTCTCCGACCTGTCTGCTCTCATGGCTTTCAAAGCTGGGCTCTCTGATCCGTTTGGCATTCTGTTTACGAACTGGACCGCCAGCACATCCTTCTGCCATTGGGTTGGCGTCTCCTGCAGCCGGCGCCGGCAGCGCGTCACTGCTCTTGTGTTGTCAGACATTCCTCTCCAAGGAGAGATCGCTCCTCATCTCGGTAACCTCTCTTTTCTCACCGTTCTCACCCTTTCAAACACAGAAATCATGGGCACCATCCCATCTGATATAGGACGACTAAGTCGCCTAACCATTCTTGATCTTAGCTCCAACCGCTTGTCAGACGCCATCCCCAGCACAATAGGAAACCTCACAAAGCTTCAAGGCCTTTCTCTACACCAAAATGATCTCTCCGGACATATCCCAGTTGAACTCCTCATGAACTTGAACAGCCTAAGGAGGATATATCTCGGGGTGAATCAGTTAAGTGGCCTCGTACCAAACCAATTCTTCAACAACACGCCTTTAGTAACTCATCTCGACTTTGGAAACAACAGTCTATCAGGACCAATACCACAAGGTATTGCATCATGTCCTATGCTTGAATGGATCGACTTCCAACATAACCAGCTATCCGGACTAGCACCTCTAACCATATTCAACAAGTCTAGGCTTGTCTTACTTGACCTCTCCTCTAACAAGTTCACTGGACCAATCCCTAGCAATCAAAGCTTTAAGTTGCCTATGCTAACTGCGTTCTATATTAATCTCAACGGTTTCACAGGTCAATTCCCGTCAAGCCTTGTATCGTGCAAGTTACTAGTGGAACTTTCTCTAGCTGGAAACTCCTTTGTGGACATTGTCCCAACATGGCTCGCTGAACTAACTCAACTCACTTATCTTATTTTAGGTGGCAACGATATTATCGGGTCAATTCCAAGTGTGCTTAGCAATCTTACTATGCTCCGTGTTCTTGATCTCTCATTCTGCAACCTAAGCGGAAATATTCCAGCTAAGCTAGGGGAAATGAGTCAACTCACAGATTTACATCTTTCAGATAACAAATTAACAGGTCCGCTTCCAGCTAATTTTGGTAACCTATCCAAACTAGTTGGTCTGCTAGTTGATTCGAACCAATTAACTGGGTCTTTCCCGGAAACTATTGGGAACCTCAGGTACCTTAATCGTCTTCATATTGGAAAGAATCTGCTCAATGGGAGCCTTGAGTTCTTGTCCACTATGTCAAACTGTAGAGAACTCCAATTGCTTGCTATGTATATGTGCTCTTTCACTGGAAACATTCCTGCACATATTGGAAACCTCTCCACAAAATTGACATACTTAAATGCAGCCGGGAATCAGTTAACTGGGGATCTGCCAGCAACGATATCAAATCTAAGTGGTCTTAGTGTAATGTCCTTTGGAAGCAACCAATTAAGCGGCATAATCCCAGCAGCCATTGCACTCTTGAAGAATCTTGAGCAGATAAACCTATCTCGTAACAACCTGTTTGGTCTGATCCCACTACAAATTGGTGCCTTCACAAGATTGTACAGACTATTCCTCCAGAGCAATAAATTATCTGGCGCCATTCCGAATGGCATCAGTAACCTAAGTAGTCTAGAATATCTGTCACTTGCAGATAACCATCTCTCGACAGCAATACCTGAAAGATTGTTTCATCTTAGTAACCTTCGTATGTTAAATCTATCCCACAACTTCTTAAGAAGTGCACTGCCCTCTAATCTTGATTATATGAAGCAAATATACATACTAGATGTATCATCCAACAACTTGGTTGGTAGTATTCCAACCTCATACGGGAGTCTTCGACTACTAAGCGTCTTGAATCTATCACACAACACACTTACGGGTTCAATTGATGGGTCGTTCAAGGAGTTGATCGTCCTAACACTGTTGGACCTATCTTGTAACAACCTTTCTGGTACCATTCCAAAGTATTTGGCCAGCCTCACTTTACTGACTAACTTGAACCTTTCTTTTAATAAGTTCCAAGGTGAGATACCAGGTGGGGGTATTTTCTTAAACATTAGTGCACAATCTTTGATGGGAAATGTTGGACTGTGTGGTGCCTCCCGTCTAGGATTTTTGCCTTGCATAGCTACTTCCCACCCAACCAAGAGACACTTGCTAAGCTTTGTTCTCCCAACTATCTTGATAACAGTGGGAGCTATAGCAATTCTTTTATACTTAATGATCATGAAAGAAAATAAGAAGCAGCTACAAGTTATGACTTCCATTGGCATGGATAATATTATCAACCATAGACAAGTTTCCTATCTCGAGATTGCTCGTGCAACGGAAAATTTCAGCGAGGGCAACCTACTTGGAGTTGGAAGCTTTGGAAAAGTTTTCAAGGGCAAATTACAAGATGGTTTGGTCGTTGCGATAAAAGTGTTCAACATGCATGTCGAGGAAGTTGTGAGGAGCTTTGATGCCGAATGTCAAGTGCTACGGATGGCTAGGCACCGCAACTTGATAAAGATATTGAGTACTTGCTCCAACTTTGATTTCAGAGCAGTGCTTTTTCAGTACATGCCCAATGGTAGCTTGGATGGATATTTGCACTCTGAAAATGGAGAATCGATAGGATTTATCAAGAGATTGGATATTATTCTTGGCGTGTCAAAGGCAATGGAGTATCTGCATCACCATCACCATCAAGTTGTGTTACACTGCGACCTCAAACCTAGAAACGTGCTATTCGACGAGGAGATGGTGGTGCATGTTGCGGACTTCGGCATTGCAAAACTGCTCATTGGAGATGACAACTCCTTGACTTCAGCGAGTATGCCAGGGACTATTGGATACATGGCACCAGGTACTTTCGTTGATAACTCTTTGAACACCTAGTTTGGGAAGTTATGTTTTCTTAGTTTGTATCATAACAAATATTTTTCGTTCTTCCACAGAGTACGCATTAGTGGGGAAAGCATCACGAAAGAGCGATGTGTTTAGCTTGGGAATAATGCTGCTTGAAGTCTTCACAGGGAAAAGACCCACAGATGCCATGTTTGGGGGAGAACTGAGCATTAGGCAATGGGTTTGGCAAGCGTATCCAGCAAACCTTACTGAAGTTTTGGACGTTAAGATAGCTCAAGGTGAGGAAAGAAATCTTCGCTTCAATCACCAGGCCGACACATCATTGGCGTGCATGAGTAACGACTTGCTTGTGGCAATATTCGACCTAGGTCTGATGTGTTCGAGCGAATCACCTGACCAGAGGCCAAGCATGACGGACGTTGTTGTGAGGCTCGAGATTATCATGAAGGGTTACTCTGCTACCATGCCATTACTGGAAATGGCTCAATGTTAGTTAGTCCCCTGTTTGGGGTTCACAGCAGTGCTATGTGTTACGGTGTATCGTATGTATTGTGATTGTATTTCTCGGTAGCGATATCCGCCACACCCTCTGTACAGTAGGGAGTCGATTTTCTACCAGGGGGACGCTCAGCTCCAAATCAAGTGTAGCTGGTCCGATAGCCGCCTGAACACCGGCAACAGCACATGAGTTTAGGCGGCGCAGGAGGACTGGGTAGTTGCGGCAAGCGGGTTTGGCACGATAGAGAAGACAGAGACCTCCACACCAAACGCCAGTAGCTGCCGCCTGGGATAGCAGAGGGGACAGGAAGCGTAGCAATTCTGAGTGAATTTGAAAAAGCTTGATATGTTCAGTCTCCGCATTGGCTACTACGCGTTCAGAGTTTAATCTATATCGATACTGCGCTACTGCTTCATTGTTCAAGAATCCAGATTTAAGTGCTTTTTTTTTTATAAAGGGATCTTTATTACTTAAAGAGTTTTAAGCATTACACCTGGCCTCTGCATAACTAGGATGCACACAGACCAAACAGGTTCACAAGTCTCGATGCAACAAAAGATAAAAGGCGAATTACATATCAAGATGAGAAATTGTAGAAACGCCTAAGACGGTGGTGGTGGAGGTCCAATCCGGAGATTATGCTGCCATCCATGCTGGGAAAAGAACTCCCCCGTAGCCTCCAACCGAGAGGACACTTCTAGAAACAGGTCTCGATACTCCACACGCTGTAGGGACGCCCATGATCGTAGCGTAGCCGTGCACCGGTAGATAACCTGCATAACAAAAATATTTTTATCATTAAAAACCTTGTCATTTCTATTTAGCTATAGCGACCAAATAACGGCAATCGCTCCCACCCTAATAAGAAGTTTAAACCTAGAGTCCACTCCGTTTAGCCAATTGCCGAAAATATTCGCAACGCTACGTGGAGGAAATAAGGTAGAACCTAACTAGATGGCTGGCCATATAGATCTAGCAAATTCGCATTGGAAGAATAAATGCTTAATTGTCTTATCATGATGACAAAAGACGCACTTTTTACTTCCGTGCCAATTGCGTTTGGCAAGGTTATCTTTAGTAAGAATTACCCCTCGACGAAGATACCATGCAAACACTTTTGTTTTTAGCGGGATTTTCATCTTTCAATTTTTTTTATTAACAACTGGGACATCAGGATGTATTGACGCCATGTACATGGAATCAAGCGAGAATATACCATTCTTGTTGAGATTCCATTTAAATTTATCCGGACCTTCCGTCAGCTGGATCGAGTCTAGCCGCAATAGCAGAGCATTCCAAGATGCTTGCCTAGGACCAAATAAACTTCTTCTGAACGAAACATTCGATGGAGAAGTTCCCATCACCTTAGCGAGCGTGTCACCTTTGTTTCGCACGATATTGTACAAGGCCGGATATTGTTCTCGGAGCATGGTTTGGCCTAGCCAAATATCCTCCCAGAATCTAATTTCGAACCATCCTTAATAGAGAAAGATCCATGCGGAAAGAAGAACTTCTTCGTGGCCATGAGACCAGCCCAGAAGTGGGAATCACCAGGTTTCCAAATAACCTGAGATAACGCTTAAGATCCCACATACTTTCTCCTAAGGAGGGTCTGCCATACCTCATCTTCAGCAAGAAGCTTAAAGATTCATTTGCCAAGGAGAGCTCTATTCTTGACCTCAAGGTCATGAACACCGAGTCCTCCTTGGTCCTTGGGACAGCAAACCACACTCCTTGATTTAAGTGATTTTCCCAATTTCGTAGATGATAACATTTTGAAGGAAAATGGAAACGGGATTTTCTCAGGCAACAACATTCTAAGGAGTATGTCTGAATAGTTGGCAGCTTGCCAACTTGAATTCGTTTCTAGGAATAAATTTGTAGATTATGTCATGACAACTATATTTTGCACACCTACACACAGGACCTAAACAATTCACTTACCACAGGACAGGGCTATCCAAGTACTACAAAGGGAAGTCCCAGTCTGTCAAATGCTTACAAGATCTCGCAAAGAAGGCCAGGACTGATCAAGCCAAAAAATAATTTTGAAGAATCTACGCTTATAAAAACAACTGCAGTATAGTTAAATCAGCTGCACTTTAGCTCACTGAATCAGGCAAAGACATGTTATCTGCGGATATTACAGTGCAAATGCAACAATGCGGCAAGTACATGACGCTGAAAGAAACACAAGTGTAGTGGAGACTGCTATAATATTTGTATACGATTAACAGTGCAGTTTCATCAACCTCATATGTATAGTGCATATCCATTCGACATACGAAACGATTCCCGCAGCTTTCTGACTTAAAAACGAAGTGTATGTTGGTTTGCTACTGGCGTTGTTCGTATTTACGTAGATTCTGCTATTCTCTGCCTTGTTCCATCCTTTCCTCGCCCTAGAGACGAACCAGTAATACAAAACGCTGTCTGGCTGCTTTGCATGCGAGCCGAAGGAAACGGCGGTGTGGGGGAAGTTGATAATGGTGATGTTCATCTCAGCTGAAAGCATGGCGTTCCTAACTCTAGCATGACTCAGTGTCTATCGAACTACCATGTACAAGTAGTTCTCGCATGTGCATGTACTGATGATTGAAAATCAGTTGTATACATCAATACATGAGTGATAATCCACAGTTTATTGTTTTTTTCGGAAGATTTTTGCCGTTGATGGATAAGAAGCTATTGATTATTGATTTTAACGTAGTGCATGCATGGATATGTATTTTGGACCGAGTTATATTTTATGACAGTGTCTGCGGCAGCTAAGTCCGTTTAGCGTTTTTGCTAAAATGATGAAAATAAATTAGAAAACAGAGACGAGAGTAGGAGAAAAGAGATTGGTGCTTGCCTTCTGATGGAGCAAGCGCAGACGGCAAGCAACCAAACCGCAGAGGTAGGCCAATCAGCCAAACGACCATGCCCAGGCAGACGGACAACAACCCGTGCGCGGCCTGGGTCGCCGCCGAGCGTGTCAGGTGCAGCAGCCGTGTGTGGTCTGGTTCGCCGCCAACCATGATCGGGGCCTCGGGATAGGAGTTAGCGCGGCCGGAAGCTGCTTGCCGTTCGTACCGGCCGCCATCTTTGCGGCGGCGCCGCTGCCGTTCGATCTAGTGCTCTGTTTTGGAGAGAAGGGGGAGAGAAATTTTTTTAGGGGAGGGGGACAGAGAAAATGAGGGTGAATAGGCTTACCGGCGAATTGGGGGATATATGGGCCGCGCCGGAAATTTTGGGCCAGGGAAGAGGTATTTAACGCTAAAATATGTCATTTTTTAGCACTATGTTTAGCGGGGCTATTAGCGTTTTTATTTTTTTAAGAGACTCGAAGGCATTTTAGTCTGATATATCACCATCACCACTATTAGTGGTCCACTAATATAAAAAGGGAGAGACAGGGGTGATCCAAATGATCTGAGCCACACATAGATTAATCAGACGGTTATTAGCGGGACTGACCACAAACTGACCACGAAACTTACCTCTTCGCTAATCAATTCAGGAAATAAACCTCTTGTTCGCTAGTGACGCATAACGCGCCCTCCATCCCCGCCGCCGCCTCGCCGCCGCCGCCCTCCATCCACGACGCCACCTCGCACCCGCCTGCTGCGCCCCGCCGCCTCGCCGCCGGCACCCTCCATCCCCGCCACCGCCTCACACCTGCCGCGCCCGCCCTCCATCCCCGACGCCGCCTGGCTGCTGTATCTCCTGCTCTCCTGGATCGTCGCCCCGGAGCAAATTCCCGTCGGCTTCCGTCTCGGACCGCCGCGCCGCGTTGCGCCTCTCCCGCTCCCTCGCCTCGGAGCGCGCCGTCGCCCTGGAGCAACTTCCGGCCGGGCGCCGCCCCGGAGCAACTTCCCGCCTAAAACCGACTCGGAGCACCGCGCCGAAGCCCTATCCCGCTGGCCCGCCCCGTAGCGCTGCATCCGCCACGACTTTAGTCACCTCCGGCCTGAATCAATCTTTTGCACGAAGGTATTCTCTTGGTCGAGTCATCGGGCATCATGGTGCATTCCTCGATGACCATATTTGCTTTTGTCGTCCTCCCGTCTGGCATGGTTACCGTTAGGGGGTAGGCTGGTGCGTCACGGCGACCCGCAGCCTCGGATGTTCCGGGATCTGTCCCGTTGGTTTCGAGAGCCATGCAGACCTGGAAGGGGATGGCGTGCGAGATTTTGCTTTGGTTGCCACCACTGCAGTCGTCGATGGAAGTGTCGGAGTCGACGTAGTTGTCGAGCAGTAGACGAGGTTCATCGTTGTCGTACTGGTACGCAGACTCGACACCATCTTCGGCGTTGCTTGGAGAGCCGAAGGATGGTGGTGCCGAGCCAGGTGAAGTAGTTGATGAAGATGCGCTTCCCGCGAAAAAAGGTGTGGATTTTGCAGTCGATGTAGACGCGGGTGATGAAGGCACAATCGATGAAGGTGCGGCCGATACCACGGTCGGTGCAGAGGCAGTTGATGGAGACGCGGGTGCGATCGCCGTGAGTTGACGCGGGTCCGTCAAGTCATGTGTTCCCCACTGGCTAACATGAAAGTTGAAACAACCGAAAGTCAGATCCACACCTGAGTGGAGGTCCGCGAACGCCGGGCGAGTGACTGGCGAGTGCGGGTTGAACCCGAGGGTGCCGAAGTACATCGGCGCGGTGATTGATGGAGCCGGCGAGTGGCCGTTTGTCGATGAAGTCGGCGAGTTGCCGTTTGGTGATGCAGTCGGCAAGTGGCCGTTTGTCGATGAAGTCGGCGAGTTGCCGTTTGCTGATGGAGCCGCCGACACCGCAGGTCCAACGCTAGTCTTTCCCACAGACGGCGCCAATTGACGTGGTGTTAACACATCAAATCCCATGGTTCAGTACATAGGGTTGAGATTAAGGGGGAGAGACGTGGTAGCGCTGGTAGTATCGTCGGCTGACAAGCAAGGTTTACCCAGATTCAGGCCCCCGGAGGGTAACACCCTACTTCCTGCTTGTCTGGTTATTCATGTATGAGGTGTACAATGGAGCTATAATGGCATCCCGACGAGATGCGATCTCGCTAGGGCTTTGGTGGTATGAGTGCCCTAGATCGGCGGCCCTCCCAGCCTTTATATAGGAGGCTGGGTCTCGGGGATTCACAACCGATTAGGTTTACAGGTAAGGTAGGTTTCTACCAACTTAGTCTCTACTTGTCTTGGGGCGTACACCATCTTCTTAGGCCCCCTTCGTGGGCCTCGAACGTTGATTGCTGGCAGGCCTATTCGTGGGCCTTAGCTTATACGCGCACCAGGTATCCTCATTGTGGGGCACCCGAAGGGTAAGCCCACGTCAAGAAGGATCCAACTAGTAGACACACGAACGAAGACTGAATCCAAGTGTTATAAACGATAGGCAATAAAACGAGGAATAAAAGCAAGATCAACACACGGGGATACGAGATTTTAACGTGAAAAACCTTCCAGGTAGGAAGATAAAAACCATGGGCGTCAGCCAAAACTTCACTATATCGGGAGAAGTTACAAACGTCAGCGATTTATAACGTGCGACTTATTCCAAACTAGCGGCTTACAAGATGTTTTTACAGTGGTCCTGGTCTAATCCAGATCGGTAATGATCCGTACCAAGTGGTATCGTTTTATTGTGTATCATTAAGCGGATCCACCAACACTGATCGAATCCCATGTGATCCGCTAGAGACACACCTCCACACGCCCTCCAACGACGCTAGACGCACCGCCGGCACGCGGGCTACGCATGGTGAACCTTATTTCATCTTCATAGAGTAGCCGCCGCTTCATGTCCCTAAGTAGGACACAAAGCTTAACCAAACACAAAAAAACATGTGAGAATGGAGCCCTCCCATCGGCAAGGACCGGGATTCACCGCGTAATCATGGCCCTAAAGTCAGAGAGGCGAGATGGATCGGCTCGTCCCCTGGTTTCTGTTAGATGCCTACGAAGAGGTAATAAAATTATTGTTGAGTTTGATATCACATATTGGTCATGCTTGTGGATACGCATTATTAATTATTTGTGAGTACATAATCTTTGGAGTGACTACCCCAACTTATTTGGGAAAAAAGGTTTTGTTGTTGTTGTTGTTGTTGTACATAATCTTTGGAGTGTACCTTTTTTTTTACAGGTAAAAACTAAAAATACACGTTCTTAATGCTAAAGGTATTTTAGGCAATTCCCCAACTTGACAGCCAGCCAAATTGTCATCAAAGAGTAATAAAACTTAAAACAGCAGATTTTTCTGCACAGTCAGTCACAGCTAGAGCCACATCCAAAACAAATAAAGAGGCCCAATCTACCAAACCAAGCAATCTCCACGCAGCATGGCCTGCTCCCTCTGAAATAAGTTGGGCAGTTGCTCTCCTCCCGACACCACCGGGTCTATTTTTGTCGATACACGAACGATGATAGTCACAACTCACGACGGACATCCCGCGTTTGAGCAAATCCAGTGCCAAGTTGCAATGCTGCTACTGACAGACCAACTGAAGAAACTAGCGCCATGAATTGAAACGATTAATCACCTGGTCGTTTTCTTCTGCCTCCACTTTCTCCTACCAAGAAATCTCCAGCTGTTCTGTATTTCCGCAGCCCGCTGCTCTACTGGCACCTGGAACAAGTCAAATTCTGATGGCTGAAAACTACTTGAGGTTCAAAAAACAAACTACGACACTCAGCAGTGACAGATCCAACTCGAGAGAGGTCCAGCCCAGCTTAGTTTGTCCGAACGATCCCGGGTAGCTAACGGAGGCTGGCTTGATTGTCACCTGCTAAAACTTTAGTTAATGCTGACAGCTACATATCGTTACCGAGGCCCTAGCTCCGCTTAACTAGCCTTCTTACACTACAGGAACGGGGATTTATGCCGACGGCCAGAGCCTACGTCGACGGTTTTTTGTCGGGCCGTCGGCATATACCCCGCGAGGCAAAAAAAAATGACACAGGCCTAAGTCGACGGCAAGCCAGACATATGCCGACGGCAAAGCCGTCGGCTTAGGTCCAGCAGGGCTACGTCGACGGCAAAATCGTCGGCATAGGCCACTCTCATTTTTTTCTATTTTTCATTTAATAAGAAATAAATCATATATTTAAATCCGTAAATTGAAATTTAATAAATAAAATGTCTAAATCGATTAGAAAAATGAGAGGAATCCAAATATGACATCCATATCATCATTTTCACCATGCATATTACTTTTTGCAACATATTTTTGGTACTTGCTTAATAAAAATCATTTTTTGGCACTTAAAAAATAGAAAATGATATTTATAAAAATAATTTGGAAATTGTTTTTGCCAACAATGTTTGCCATACCAAGACACACCTATGTATCAAATATGGACATATTATCACAAACTATGGCACGGGTCCATTTTGACCATTTTTTCAACAAAAGAAAAGAAAGTGAAAAAATACTCAAAAAATGAAATCCTTTGACATGGAGTAATTTTATTTGTACTAGTTGCTAGAAAAAATTATAAATTTGAGTTTTGACAAAATTTTCAAAAAACTTTTTCACAAAAAGGTCAATCATATATGAACATGTAGAAGTTTCGAGTCAAATGACCTAAATATGATCATTCTCGTGGTGTAATTTGTGATAATGTGCCCATATTTAACACATAGGTGTATCTTGGTATGACAAACAATGTTGTAGAACTGAGTTTTTCAAAATATTTTTATAAATATCATTTTTCAATTGTAGAAAATAACATTTTTTGTGAAGCAAGTACAAAAAATATGGTGGAAAATGGCACCCATCCAATTATCACACAAAGTAGACCATATTTTATGGATAATCCAGCAATATTAGGAATTTTCTCGATTTCTACCTAATTTCTCCTATTTAAATGACTTTATACCTATTTTCCGAAAGTAATTGAATTTTGAACTACAAGTGTGTGATAGTTTGCTATGAAAATTTTACAAAATCCATTTTAAGATACATCAGAAGTGGTTATATCACAGAACCGTCGATAGTTTTGAAAAATGCGACCCCTTTCGATGAATAGACACAGCGTCCATTTTGACCATTTTTTCAACAAAATAAAAAAAGTGAAAAAATACTCAGAAAATGAAATCCTTTGGTATGGAGCCATTTTATGTGTACTAGTTGCTAGGAAAAATTATAAACTTGAGTTTTGAGAAAGTTTTCAAAACACTTCTTCACAAAAAGGTCGATCATCTATGAACATGTAGAAGTTTCGAGTCAAATGACTTAGATATGATCATTCCCATGGTGTAGTTTGTGATAATTTGCCCATATTTGACACATAGGTGTATCTTGGTATGACAAACAATGTTGTAGAACTGAGTTTTTTCAAAATATTATTATAAATATCATTTTTCTTTTTTAATTATAAAAAATGACATTTTTGTGAAGCAAGTACAAAAAATATGGTGGAAAATGGCACCCATCCAATTATCACACAAAGTAGACCATATTTTATGGATAATCCCGAAATATTAGGAATTTTCTCGGTTTCTACCTAATTTCGCCTATTTAAATGACTTTATGCTTATTTTCCGAAAGTAATTGAATTTTGAACTACAAGTGTGTGATAGTTTGCTTTGAAAATTTTACAAAATTAATTTTAAGATACACCAGTAGTTGTTATATCACAGAACCGTCGATATTTTTGAAAAATGCGACCCCTTTCGATGAATAGACACATCGTCCATTTTGACCTTTTTCAACAAAATAAAAGAAAGTGAAAAGATACTCAGAAATGAAATCCTTTGGCATGGAGTCCTTTTATGTGTACTAGTTGATAGGAAAAATGATAAACTTGAGTTTTGACAAAGTTTCCAAAAAACTTCTTCACAAAAAGGTCAATCATCTATAAACATGTAGAAGTTTCGAGTCAAATGACCTAGATATGATTATTCCCGTGACGTAATTTGTGATAATGTGCCCATATTTGACACATAGATGTATCTTGGTATGGCAAACAATGTTGCAGAATTGAGTTTTTTCAAAATATTTTTATAAATATCATTTTTTTTTCATTTTTAAGTGCCAAAATGACTTTTTTATTAAGCAAGTACCAAAAATATGTTGTAAAAAGTCATATACATGATGAAAAAGATGATATGGATCTCATACTTGGATTCCTCTCATTTTTCTAATCGACTTAGACATTTTATTTGTCAAATTTCGATTTACGGATTTAAAGATATGAATTATTTCATATTAAATGAGAAAAAGAAAATATAAAGTAAAATTCACTTTATTGTTATTTATTCAAAATATACTATTTTATAATCATTGTTACTTATTCAAACAAAGTTTTAAAATTTAAACAATGAAAAAGTGTAACATCGTAACCGAGGGGTTAATATGATTGATAGGATACCAATATCAGTAAGTTCTAACATCTCATTTGGAAGCTAATTTGAAAGGAACTCAAAAGTTAAGCGTGCTTGGGCTGGAGCATTTCAGGATGGGTGACCGAATGGGAAGTTTGACCAGGGTAAGTACTTTGACCTATGACTAAGTGTGTAATTAGAGATTAAGTATGTGGCTAAGTGGAAAATTTCGAAATAAAATTAAAAAAAGTTAAAATGTAAAAAAAAGATTTAAAAGAGTTTAAAAAAATTCAAAAAATACAAAATTATTGAAAAAAAATGCCTACGGCAGACGGAGCCATCGGCTTATACCTTTGCCGACGGCTTTGGCTAAGCCGACGGTTTTCTAGGCTAGCCCTACGAGCACGTATGTCGACGGAGCTAAGCCGACGGCTGCCGTCGGCATAGTCTATACCGACGGCAAAAAGGGCTATGCCAACGGCAAAAAGCCGCCGGCTTAGCTTCTCTTTCCTGTTGTGTTATGGGTTGCTTCGTCGCCTCCTTTAAGGCACAACAACAGATTAACAATGACAGGCGATTAATTTGTGGTAAAGGGACGTCTAGCGAGTACTTATCTCATCATGCATGCCTGCAACTTCTTCATGTGCTTCTATAGCTTGCAGGAACTTGCAAAGCATACCTATAGTTTTCGACCAGAGTTCGTTGTCCGGAGGCTATTCAATTTCTAGTAGTGTTGTATTTATTTATTCCCTTTTAAGCTTTGCATGTACAAGGCTGAAACTTTTCTGGTAGCTTTGCTTAATTTCTTTGCTGATATAGTGATATGTATAGCATGATCAGGTGCCTTGCAGGTGAGCTTAACTCACCTTGTTGGCATGGCTGTCTCCAAAAGCTAACCGACAGATTTCTCTTTCGTAAACCCTCACAACACTGACTGAAGTGATTTTTTTTTGTTAAGGCTGTCTATAGGAAAAAATGCGAAAGCGTCAAGCATAAATTTATGATAATAAATAATTAAGCATAAATGGGGATGGGAAAATGGAAGAAGATGGTACGTAGGGGGTGGCCTAGGCATTCTATGTGCTTGTGCAACCGACAGAACAAATGGCGCATTTCCAACTTTAATTGGGAAGAGAGTGAAGAGACATGGAAAATTGCTACTTACCAGAGAGCGATCTCCCCTTTCCAAAAAGGCAGCATAATGCATGTGTGTACGAACATATGTACAGAAGAACTTGTTCCTTACACCAAGAAAACGACACTAGAATTGGAAGAGCTAAAACAATACAGTTCATTCGGATTCTCCCATGTGCACAGCTGGCCAATATCTATATCTATCAGCCTAATGCGGCGCGAGAACCGTCAAATATGCAATATTTAACATGAAACACACTGATCAGACATTTTTTTATTTGGCACAATAGCTAGCTTCGGAAGAATCTCGAGTGCAAAAAACTAGGGGAAGCTTCAGGAGAATCCGATGACATTATCTCTAGCACACACTAGTTAGATGCGCGTACTATCTTAATCGACCGGTCGGTGCTCCTAATTAAAGCGCGGTCGCGACCACTGAATTATGGGGTCATGATCGATAATGAGAGCATATATCCCCAGAAGCAAAAGCAAAGGCAGGCAGACACACACACTGCTAATCATGCCAGGGAAAAGCAGCAGCTAGGCACCATGAGCGCTAGCTGCTGGCTAAAGCCTACCATATATTCTTGCTTCGTGCCTTGTTCTTCTTGTACTTTCCTCTTTCCAAATTCCAACGATCGATCTCCTCGTGTCTTGCTTCTTTCTCCACGGAGAAATATTACCTCTCTGCGTGTTGTCGACAATGATATTACAGTACTATTTGTGGTTTGTTGGGATGTTCTAATCCTGACAGCAGGTTTCCATGCTACCGATCACTGATCTCCTGAACGGTGTCATTCTGTCACTGCGGTATGCGTGAATAGATATTGTTGGTTGATCCATGCATCTTCATCAGTCAACAAGTTGACCCGGAGAAAGTGCACGTAATTTTACTTCCAGACATGGTAAAGAAATCACAAGGTGGATCAGATCAGCCAGAGAACTTTGATCTTTACAGAAAACAGAGCACTAATCTGTTGCTATGCTGTTGCTAGCATCATCATTAGCTCTCAAAAAAGTGTCAGGAAACCTAATCTGTCATCTTTTTCTTGTATAATCGATCTTTGCAGCTGGTAATTAACCGTACGAACAGCTATAATGACCAGTCAAACTGTCAAAGTACGGTCGTCCGGTACTAGTAGTACCGGTACCATCGAGCTACTCCTAGATCGGCAGGAGAGTTGCGGCTAATTTATATTGGCGGCGAGTAATCAATCATCGGACCGTGATGAGAAGTTTCGGTCGTAACTTCGTGTTGCGCGTACAGCAGTTGACTTTCTTTTTGTAGGTACCGTAAGGTCGGTCCCCTTTTGAGTACCCGTTAATTAGTCCTGACGCGATAACGATAGTTCATCGGCAACTAACACTGCAAAATGGTTTGGAGCAATTGGGCTACTCCAAATGTCTTTTTTTTTTTGCACAGCTTACAATTCAAAATATTATTTCGAGGTGGATAGACTCAGAAAAGAGAGGTTGGCCGAATTGTGTCCTTTGACCGTTTCGCACAAGAATACATAGTTGATATATTACCTTTTCGTCCATTGTCGTTTCACCATTTGAATTTGGGTACTCATTAAGGATAGGCTTGGCCCTCTTCGTCATAAACCCTCATCTTTGGCAAGCACATTCTCACAAAACTTGATGGCTTCTCAAGCGTTGTGCCTCGACCCCCAACCGGCATCGCCTCCATCACTTTTCTCACATCTTGAGAGTTTTAGAATGAGAGAAATGCATTATGGCGCCTCTTGTGATTCTAGACAAAATTAAGAATGAAGCTACGATAGGGGTCATCACGGACCGTGCTGGGACCGTAGTCCTCGTGTCTTCTTTCTTTCTCCACGGTGAAAGTTTACCTCTCTATTTCAAAAAAAAAAAGTTTACCTCTCCGCGTGTTGTCGACAATGATACTAATATTTGTGGTTTGTTGGGATGTTCTAATCCTGACAGCAGGTTTCCATGCTACCGATCACTGATCTCCTGAACGGTGTCATTCTGTCACTGCGGTATGCGTGAATAGATATTGTTGTTTGATCCATGCATCTTGATCAGTCAACAAGTTGACCCGGAGAAAGTGCACGTAATTTTACTTCCAGACAAGGTAAAGAAATCACAAGGTGGATCAGATAAGAGAACTTTGATCTTTACAAAAAACAGAGCACTAATCTGTTGCTATGCTGTTGCTAGCATCATCATTAGCTCTCAAAAAGTGCCAGGAAACCTAATCTGTCATCTTTTTCTTGTAGATCTTTGCAGCTGGTAATTAACCGTACGAACAGCTATAATGACCATTCAAACTGTCAAAGTACGGTCGTCCGGTACTAGTAGTACCGGTACCATCGAGCTACTCCTAGATCGGCATGAGAGTTGCGGCTAATTTATATTGGCGGCGAGTAATCAATCATCGGACCGTGATGAGAAGTTTCGGTCGTAACTTCGTGTTGCGCGTACAGCAGTTGACTTTCTTTTTGTAGGTACCGTAAGGTCGGTCCCCTTTTGAGTACCCGTTAATTAGTCCTGACGCGATAACGATAGTTCATCGGCAACTAGCACTGCAAAATGGTTTAGAGCAATTGGGCTCCTCCCATTATCAGTTTTTTTTTTTTTTTTTGCACAGCTTACAATTCAAAATAGTATTTCGAGGGTGGATAGACTCAGAAAAGAGAGGTTGGCCGAATTGTGTCCTTTGACCGTTTCGCACAAGAATCACACAGTTGGTATATTACCTTTTCGTCCATTGTCGTTTCACCATTTGAATTTGGGTACTCATTAAGGATAGGCTTGGCCCTCTTCGTCATAAACCCTCATCTTTGGCAACCACATTCTCACAAAACTTGACGGCTTCTCAAGCGTTGTGCCTCGACCCCCAACCGGCATCGCCTCCATCACTTTTCTCACATCTTGAGAGTTTTGGAATGAGAGAAATGCATTATGGCGCCTCTTGTGATTCTAGACAAAATTAAGAATGAAGCTACGATAGGGGTCATCACGGACCGTGCTGGGACCGTAGTCCATTCTATTTTTGCTATTTAATTTTTCTGAAACTCCTTCTTAATTAATAGATTGGGGCAAAACTTTCGAAACTTTATTTTGGCTCCCGGGCTCCAACGCTGCCTTTACTTCAAAAATTGAAAATCATGTTTACAAATTTCACAAAATCTGAAAAATTCTACTAGATTTAATCAATGAGGTATCATAAAAGTATTGCACAATCTAAACGCTAAATTATTTCAACTCTAGGCTACAAAAAAAATAACAAATCTTAAAAATTTTGTAGTCTTAAAAAATGCACCGTTCACTATACGTGGATCCGTATTTTTTTCATTTCTGTCTAGTTTAGAATAGAAACTATTATAAAATGAGATGTAGCAGGCTTGTAAGATGCATCATCCAGCACATGAAGAATTTTTCTTCACATTTTTTTTTGAAACTTGTAAATGTGATTTTAGAAAAATTTAGAAATAAATAGAGCATTGGACCTCAGGAACCAAAAATCCCTACTCCAAATATCTACTGAATCTGCGGTATGCAAGCAGATGAATATTTGTGGACAGATGCGGGGCAGGAGAGGTCGTTGTGAGGAGACCGGTATCAGCTTACAGCCGAGGAGATAATACGCCAGCATGCATGCAGCCAAGTCTAAACGTAGACGGACATTGAAATCGCAACCGATTTGTAATTTGTCCGTTGCAATTTGTTGGCTGGGTGCGTGTGAAGAAGACGGTGCATCCATGGATACATATGCAGTCGATCGGAGAAATCGACGAGCTAGTGACATGGCGATCAAGCGGTCGACGTCGCCCTCTGCGGACCGGCGCGAGCCTACGCATGGTGTCGTATTACGTGGTCACGACGCCGGTCGGATCCGTGACATCCACAAAGCTGGAACTGTGGAAGAATCATGGGCGAGTGAGCAAACCCGTGTGCTGCTTGCAGCCAGTGCCTGCGCTTTTCTGCGGCCGAACACCACTAGATCGACACTTCAACAGCCAATTCGTGCGCCACTGCAATTTTCAATTGTTCAAAAATGTCACTCTAATTGTTGAATACGTACGTATATAAATGACACTCAAGCCATTTGAGCAAATATTTTTTGTGTTGGACAAAATTACCACATCACCCCTTCTTCCTCCCGTTACGCAAGCATTAGGCCGCGACCAAACTTCGGCGGCCACCGGAAACAGCGGAAGACGATGGCACCATCCCGCTGGAGAGCAAATATCATGAGTCTGAGGCGGCTCTGTGGGTCTTGTGCGGGCAGTGGCAGTCCGCGTGCCCCGCCTCCACGCCCCTACCGCTTCGGCAACATGGCCCGCGATGGCGTGACCTTCATCGGTCAACGACCTCTGCCGCGACGGTTATGTTGTCGCGCTACCCTCCATCACGGGGTTCAGGCATGTACACCGGTGTGAACGTCACCGATATCCCTAAATTCATTGGCTGGCGGCAGAAGGGGATGGTGACGGGGTCAAGGACCAGGGCAAGTGTGGCAGCTGATAGGTCTTCTCCTCCGTCGAGTTCGTGGAATGCAGGGCGGCGGCGGCGCCCTTCCGAATGTTCTTCCATAGCCGATAATGGAGGAGGGGAACAAGATGAATACGCGGGAGAGAAGAGGGTGCTACGGGCACTGTTTTTTGTATGTGGGTTCAGGGGAATTTCGCCCAACAAAAAATACGATGTGAACACGTGACCATTTTTTGAATAAAAATAGGCTCAGATGGCTGCTGCGGCATCTATAGACATATTCGAGAATTGAAATGGTATTTTTTTTATAGTTGAAAATTACGATTGCCTTTTCTAAAACCGCATTCTCGAATATTTAAAAATGCCACTAGATCAACACTTGAACGGCCCATTCACGTGGAAAAAACGTTACAATAATTTTCAATTTTAAAAAATGCCACTCTAATTCTCGAATACATACATAAATGACACTCCAGCCATATGCATTGAACACATATCTTTTGTGTTGGACAAAATTACCACATTGCCCCTTCTTCCTCTTGTTCCCCACATCTGCAAGCGCCAGGCCGCGACCAAACTCCGGCGGCCACCAGAAACAACGGAAGACGACGGCTCCATGCCGCTAGAGGGCAAAGATCATGAGTCCGAGGAGGCGCTATGGGTCTTGTACGGGTAGTGGCAGACCGCATGCCCTGCCTCCAAGCCCCTACCGCCTTCGCCTGAACTTGCTTCGGCGACATGGCCCACGACAAGGTCCACGCCACCTTTTTCAATCAACGAACTCTGTCACGACGGTTCAATTGTCCTCGATCACGGGGTTCATATACATCGGTGTGAACGTCACCGACTTCCCTAAATTCATTGACCGATGGCAGAAGGGGCGGTAACGGAGTCAAGGACCATGGCAAGTGCGACGGCTGCTGGGCCTTCTCCTCCGTCGTGTCCGTGGAATACAGGCGCCACACGGCGGCGGCGCCCTTCCGAATGTTTTTTCATAGCCGGCAATGGAGGGGGGGAACAAGATGAACACGAGGGAGATAAGAGGGTGCTACAGGCAATGTTTCTTTTCTTTTCTTTGTATGTGGGTTCGGGGGGGATTTCGTCAGGGGAATTCCTGTGAACACGTGACGGTTTTTTAAGAAAAATAAGCTCAGATGGCTGACGTGACATCTATAAACGTATTCGAGACTTGAAATGGTATTTTTGAAGTTGAAAACTATGATGGCATTTTCTAAAATCCCATTAATTAACACTATAATCTTCGGAGTCAATATCTGCTCATCCCGCCTTGGCATTAATTTTGGCAAGCTGACAGTCACACCGACCACCTTCACCTGGATCCCGTTGTCCGTTTCGCCGAGAACTGCACCGCACGTCACGTGCAGAGCAACATGACGAGAGATGTTACCGTTGCGGTGGATTTGTTTACTACTCCTCCTAGTATAAACACAACTTCGTCGGCGACGTACGGCTGGGGCCGGAAATCCACTCCACTGGAACGAACGATCGCAGGAGGTCAGCTCTCTCGCTGGTGCGGACGTGGGTGGGTGCCGCGTCGCCGGCGTGCGAGGGCCTCGCCGCCCTCCGGAGTCCGGAGGTTGCACGGTCGCTGTCGGACCACGTTCCGACGTGGGCGGAGCAGGCGCCGGCGCGTGGACCGGGGGCTGTCGGTGCCGGCTTCTCGGCGGCCCCATCCATCTGGCAGTGACCCTGTGACAGGCGGGTCCCGTCAACAGAAGCGTGCGGAAGCGGCTTGTTCGAGCGTGGTGTCATGGTGATGTCCGATGACACACCATTGCCGGCGTGGAGCTCAGCTCACCACCTGCCCTTTTTTTCGTCCTCCTCTACCGCGTGGGAAAGAAAAGTCAAAAGTGCTCGCTTGGCTTGTCACCGCCGGAGAAGTTGCTGCTGGTCAATGTAGTAAAACAGTGAAATGTGAACTCTGGAGCATGTCGGTCTTGTACTGCTCCACAGCTGCAGTTCACACTATTGGCTCGTTTGACTTGTCCGTAGTACGGCTCCAGCTACTCCTCTTTGCCACCGCCGGTACGGTCGCCGACGGTGCAGGCAGGAGACCATGATGAACGATACCTGGTAGCTTCTCGTTTACCGCACCATCCGGCCATTCCCTTTGTCGAGCCGCAGCTTCTCCTCATTGGGTAATCGCTGCTGTTGCCAGAGACGGCTCGAGGCAAGTACGGTAAAAGCTCAGTACCAGAATGGTCTCACTGCCATGGCATAAAAGACCTAGCTCCTTCTTTTAGTAGTGCTAGCTTTCGCAGCAGATAGATACCACAATTATTACCACTCCAGGAAAGGCAACCCTTGGAGGCAAAGGCACAGTTCTATACCGAGGCTGTCAGCTCACCGATGATTACATTAGTGCTCCTCCCGGCAACACGTACGTCAAGGCCGAGAAAGGCACGGCTATGCTTCCCAGGGTAGGCGGTGGAAGGGGAAAAGAGCAGAAAGAGGAAGGAGAAAGCGAGATCGATCGGGCCGGGAAAGAAAGCAGGTTGGTGGCCGCGCGAGTAAGTGGCAAGTTTGGCCGAGACGCGACTGTTGCTTGCCGGCGAAGGACGTCCCGACCGCCTCACCGCCGCGCGCGGCCAGCGCCGCCTCCTTCACTTCCCTTTCCGTCCAAGCATTCGCCCCCTGGTTCACAGGGCACGGCACGACCAACTATACACGAGGAAATTGCAACTTCCACCACATCCTACTTCTTGTGTTGCACAAAACACCAGTAAGACAAATTGTTTTTGCAGTTTTCACCATGCGGTGGTGGTCTAAGAGCATCACTAGTAGTACCCTCAAACCCTCATAAATAACCGCTTTTTTACGGGTTGGAACGAAAAAAACGCAAAGACTAGAACCCCTAAACCCCTAAAAACAATTAAGGGTTGGACCTCAGGTCGCCCTCCCAACCTCTAAAAGTGAGGGTTGGAGAGGGGAAACAACCCCAACCCCTATTCCTCCACTGTGAACGCGCGGGAGGGAAAAATCAGCCCCATCCCCTTCCGTTATAAGGGTTGGTTTTGAGGGTTCTAGTCTTTGGCCCTGTTTTTCAACCCTTAAAAGTGCCAAAAAATGTCAATTCTCAACCCTTAAACTGGTTTGAGGGTTTGAGGGTACTACTAGTGATGCTCTAACTTGTTACATGTTCCAACACTCGGTTATCAAGTTAACTATTTAAACCGCGTTGACAGCAAAACCAACACCCCCTTCATATTAATTCTCCGATTAACGTACAAAAAAATCAAATAACTTAAAAAATCATAAAAAGGATAATTAGGAGAGGTAAAGCCTCGCATGTCAATGCTTCCAAAAAAATCAATGAAATTATTCTTCATCCAAAATTATGAGTTGTTTTTGTGGGTGCACACTAGCTAGGATTCCGGATGGCACCCGCCGGGTTCGGGGCCGGGTTTGGCACCCCCATACCCGCCCCCGGCCCCTCTACCCGTCCCCGCCACCCGCCCCCATAGCCGCCGACGGGTCGAGATCTCCACCATACCCGCGACCCGCCGGGTTTGCGGGACCCGGCGGGTACCCGCCAAGATGCACAGAGGAACGGTTAGCACACGCGAGATGCGGCGGCAGTGAGGGCTCAGACGAGCCTCGTGGCCGCAAGCCGTCGTCGGAGTCCCCCTCGTTGACCTAGAGCATCCCGGCCTCTATGGAGAAGATGCGGCGACACACAGAGGTGCGGCGGCGGCGCACAGAGGTGTGGCAGCGCACACGAAGGTGGTGCAGGAGCGGGCGGGCGAGAGGCCGCGTAGGGGAAGGTGCGACGGCGGCGCACAGAAGTGGGGAAGGAGCGGGCGAGGGAGAAGGTGCGGCGGCGGCGCAGGGAGGTGGGCAGGTGGCGGCGTGGCGCAGGAGAAGGTGGGCGGCGGCGCAGGGAGAAGGTGGGCCGTGGGCGGCAGCACAGGGAGGTAGTGCAGGAGCGGGCAAGGGGTGGCGGCGTGGGGAAAGGAAATCGTGGGCAGCTCGGGAAGAAAGGAAACAGGAGCCTCGTGGAGTCGTGGGGAACTTAGGGTTTCCTTCCTGTATTTTCAATCATCCAATGACATGTGGGGTCTGTAGGCAGTTATAAGTGGGGTTGTCGGGTATGCGGGTTAAAGGGTATGGGTTTGGCACCCCCATACCCGCCTCCGCCAGACCCGCCGGGTTTGGTTTTTCCCGCTAAGCAGACCCACAGGTTTTTTTCTACACCAAACCCTCCCCATTTGAGGCGGGTACCCGTCGGGTTTGCGGGTATCGGGTACCCATTGCCATCCGTAGCTAGGATGCAGCGAAGAATTTTATATGAAGCATCCATGGTCAATCAAAAATTTATTGTATATAGATAGCAAGTCAAATATTTCATGACACACTAGACAGATCAAATATGGCATTATTATGTGAATAAATTTACATATAATTATTTTCATATGATATGTTTAATACGTCACGAGTATTAGTTCTAAAATATAAGCATAAACATTCTAAACCAAAAATTGAGAGTGAAGTCTATTGCATTTTAGAGTGCATCCAATTCTTTCCATAATTTGGAGATGAAAAAATTAAGTATTTATGAATTTCCATGTTTTTAAGTTTTTGTACATTAATTGGAGCATTGACATGCCATCGGTTTTGTTGTCAACATGACTAATAGGTGACTAGATAATCAATCAGGTGGTGGAAAGTGCAACAGATTATACCAACACATGATTAAAAGTACAACAAAAAAACGTATAAATGCTGCTTTGCGTTAAACAATGTAGAAGTAGAAGTAGAAGTAGGTGGTGGAAGGTGGAAGGTACAATCTCCTCACGCCGACACCGCTTCCCCGCACACCGATGGCGTGTTGGTTCAGAGGCGTCACGAGAAAGAGAGGGAAACAAACAGCCTAGAGCTGCAGAAGGGGGCAGGTGCCTAGCCCGATTTATTCCCCGTCCTCACGTACGCCGGGAATGGCCGTCAGCAGCTCGACCGATCGGAGGATGTTTTACTTTACTTACCCTGTCTGTTACTCAACAACAGAGAATCCACCACACTCACTCCCTCGCACGCCTTCGTCTCCATCGGTATAAATATTCTGCTGCCGCCCTGTCCCTGAGTTGTATTTCCCCTGTTTTTCCTCTCCCTCTCTTTCTTCCTTCCCTACCACCACCACCACCTCTCCTACCTCCTACCCTCCCACCTACCTCGCGCCTCCTGATCCTGATTGATTCATTTCCCCAATTGAGCCCAGGGGCACCTGCAAGATAGTATCTCCTCTCCCCCGGATCCACCGCCAACAAATTCGCCTCCTTCCTGCCGTGGCAGCGTGAATCAATCGCCAAAGGAGCGATTTTTGGCGCACAGGGGTTTCCTTCCTTCCTCGCTCGTTGTTTGCTTGCGAGGTTGTTGGTTTCTTTGCGTGTGCGGCGTACACCTACCATGAGAAGATGATGAGCGGCAAGCCCAGAGGTACATTCTTGGACGCCATGAAGGAGACCGCCGCTCCCCCGGCCACCACCGCTGCGGCGGCGAAAGAGGCGCTGAAGGAGGACGAGTGGGAGGTGCGGCCCGGCGGGATGCTGGTGCAGAAGCGCTGCCCGGACTCGGACGCCCCCGCCGCGCCCGTCCCCACCATCCGCGTCAAGGTCAAGTTCAACGGCGTCGTCCACGAGATCTACATCAGCTCCCAGGCCTCCTTCGGTAATGCAAATGCAACACACCCGCCCGCCGCCGGCTTGGTCGCCGGGATATTCTGAGTCGAGCTGTTTGCTGATTGATGAGTGGTGCTGCAGGTGAGCTGAAGAAGATGATGTCGGCCAAGACGGGGCTGCACCACGAGGACCAGAAGCTGGTCTACAAGGACAAGGAGAGGGACTCCAAGGCCTTCCTCGACATGTCCGGCGTCAAGGACCGGTCCAAGATGGTGCTGCTCGAGGACCCCGCCGCGCAGGCCAGGCGCCTCATCGAGCAGCGCCGTGCCGACAAGGCCGACCGCGCCGCCAAGTCCATCTCACGCATCAGCCTCGACGTCGACAAGCTCGCCACCAAGGTACAGTACGACCTAGTAGGACTCTGCTCGTTTAGTCGTCCATCAGTTTCGCCTTCGTCGGTCGATCGATCGAGTCTGTCATGGTGTTGATCGGATAATTTGGGTGTAGGTGTCGGCGCTGGACGCCATCGTGGGCAAGGGCGGGAAAGTGGTGGAGGCCGACGTGGTCGCGCTCACCGAGGCGCTGATGACGGAGCTGGTCAAGCTGGACGCCATCGCCGCCGAGGGCGAGGTCAAGGCGCAGCGGCGAATGCAGGTCTGCACGTCGACACCCACGCCCCATTAATTTCCTCGCCGAAACCGTTGACGCGTCCATTAATTCCGCGCGGTGAAATCTGGACTGAATCCGGTGTCGACTCTGAATCTGCAGGAGAAGCGGGTGCAGAAGTACGTGGAGACGCTGGACGTCATCCGCGCCAAGAACGGCACGGCGCCGGTGCCCAAGGCCGACCGGTCGCTGCACCTGCCGCCGCGGCCGCCGCCCGTGTCGCAGCGGCGGCAGTTCAAGCAGCAGCCCGCGCCGGCGAACGGCAAGGCGGCGGTGGCGCCAACGGCGAGCTGGGAGACGTTCGACCTGCTGTCGTCGACGCCGTCCACGTCCTCGGCCACGGCGACCACCACCATGGCTGCTGCAACAACGACCACCCCCAACACCTCGCCGATCCCGCGGTTCGACTGGGAGCTCTTCTAGAGAGCTGGCCACCGTCGACCCCCGTGATGGCGCACGGTACAAGCCTTGATCCCTTTCCTGTCCATCGATCGGTCAGATGATTTTAGTGCCCCATTGTTTCCTGCTGCTGTCCATTCTTCCCCTTTTCCCCCTCGATCCCATTTTTATTTTTCTTCCGAGTGTACATCAAACCGACAGAAGACGAAAATACGCTGGTGAAGCGGCGACCATGTTCGTTCGTTCATTCAGTCAGTCCGTGCAGAAAATAAGTGGTGTTGGGTCTTATGGTGAAGGAATTTTCATGGCCAAATATATATATGTATAAAAGATAGCAATGTATATGTGATTGATTGAGATTCGTACCTACTTACTCCGTTCCAAATTACTTGACTTGGGTTTGTGTAAATACGGATGTATCTATACACAAACCCGAGTCAAGTAATTTGAAACGGAGGGAGTACATTTGATCGATTCCTCTATGATTGCCTTGATTCTGCATTGCGAACTGGTGATAGCACAGCCAGCATAATACTCGTACTAATACTATTTCGTACGTGGGAGATGATGGAGTGAGATTTGGTGCCGTGGAATCCAAACGCGTGGCTGATTGATTGGGGTTGTGTCGTGCGGTGTGGGCGCGGCGGAGCACGAATTATTGTTGGCCATGCATTACCGCGCGGGACAGGAACGAGTTGGGTCCAGTCCAGGCAAGGCTAGCTGGGGCGGTGACAGTGTGGTTCGTGGTCTGGACGCGTTTGACACTCAATGGTGTCGTGCGGTTCGCTGGGGCCGTCGGCATGTCTCGCGACAGTAGCTTCACGAGCACTAACCTTATCAGGCTTGGCCTTCACTTTGCTTATTCATCTTTCTTTCTTTGCTTTTGAATGAGGGTCTGGATAATATGGTAAAAAATGGAAAAAACGAAAATTATGTAGCAGCGAGGCTAAACTTTCAACAAGGGACAGCTGCACCTCTGCGTTGCTAATGGTGATTCCATTTGTCGCTCTCGATATTTTCATCTCCAAAACGAGTTTCGAGCCACCACCTTTCACAACGGCACGAAACGAGTACGCGTCGACATTGCCTGACCCAGTATTTTGGTGTTTTCACCGGAGTGCACAAGCTTTTCGTCGAAGCCATCTTTGGCGTCATCACTTGACCTGCTAATGATTGCTCGCTAGACAGACAACTGCGGAGGAGATACTAGAAGGTGAGATGTGTCATGTCGACCCGCTTCTACTCACTATCGCATCACTTTCGGTCCAACTGCAATATGCGTGACTTGACACCTATGGAAGAAACACCGTGTGTATCACGTGTCGGTGACATACATGAATTGATGCCTCCGCATGCGACGTTGTACGTCGCACTTGCTGAGCCGGGCCGAACCCGATCTGCAAGTGGAGGGGGTGTCGCATCCAGATGCCAACTTTGGAAGTTCCGCGATCCTTTTCATTGGCAGAGGATGCAAAAAATTGAGATCGGGCAAAATCTAAAGCATAAAAAAAGATGCAAAAATAAAATTGTCTAGACACATTAATAATTTGTATGATCCTAATCATAATTACTTAGTAAAGTGGAAAACATAATTAAAAGAAGTAGAACCTACATACATAACGATAATGAAGCTTTATCTCGTCTAGAAGTCCCACACAACGATAAGGCTCTGCACTATTTTCAAAATCTCTTTTAATTTTACCAAGATCAAGATTTTTAAATATACCTCAACTTGATGTAGCACACCATTAAGTCATTAAGCTACCATCATCCATTTTGATACGCAACTCGGTCTTGGTGATCTTTATTGATGAGAAGGCCCTTTCAACTGTTGCTCTCACCACCGGTAAAAGCAGTGCCAACTCAATGTGGCTGTATGTAGGAAACATGATGTTCTTGTCCAGCCATCTTTTAGCTAGACTTGCAATATCAAGACAATCTCTAAAATCATCAATTCTCCTTAATCCTTATATGAATGAAGAATAGTCAGGGTATATTTCATATGCTCACGCTCATAATTAGAGAAATCCTCATGATAAATCTCTGTAAGCCGACAAAATTTACTCTTATTGAACCTCAAGGTTATCTTCCATACGCTCATGCTAATAATTAGAGAAATCATCATGATAAATCTTTGTAAGCCGAGCAAGCTTATTCACATAGAACCTAGCTAACGAGTCTCTTGGGTCAAGACACGAGAAGTTCTCAAGCAACTTTGAAGATTCATCATTAAAGGGATCATCAAATTCAACGGTAGGTGTAATTGATGATGTGCGTAGGTGCGTGAGATCTGGGCATCGGCTCTGATTGGTCTGGACGGTGGTTTTTCTGGTTAATCGATGTATTTCTTTGTAAAGCCTAGTGCTTACTGTTTTTCCATATTAATAAAACTCGGCCGTGTGCATCCTTTGGATGCAGAGGCTGGGGGCACACCCTCCATTTCAAAAAAAAAAATCAAATTCAACGGTAATAGGGTGAATTGCTATATAGAAGGTATCCACACGATAAAAATGAACAATAGTGACCAAGTACGCCCCCCTTTTCTTCTACCCTGTTGTTGTTACCATTTCATCCATGCTTTTGGGATTGTGATGTTATTTTCATTGCAAAAGGCCTAGACATCTTCCAAGAGTGGCTCCTAACCGTCATTCTCCAATTGACCAAACATTTTATCACATCATTAACCAAGAATATTTCTTGAAATGATTCATACAGAAGTTTAGATAAGAAATTTATACACAGAAATAATATGGCTATGCAGTTATACCCAACAATGGAGAAGTTGCACAGTGTAAAATAATATGGATAAAACTTTAATGCAAAATATTCTTGGAGGCGACAGATAATAATAACACGTGCTTTATTCTCATTTGAAACTAATAGTACTCTGTACATCCCCAAATACATGGCATATAAATTTAGTTCTAAAAGTTAATGATTTCTAAGTTTGACCGAATATATAGAAGGGAATTTCAAACAAATTGATATATCTTTCTATTGATATTTATTTGGTATTGTAGATATTTTTTTTGTAAATATACTTTGAAATTAGAAATCATTGACTTTTGACTAGTTGATAAATTAGAAATTAAGATTTTTTATGTAGACCTAAATTTCAGGTTCATTTACAAGTATGATATATCCAACTACCCACATGTCTCCATCTGCTTGGAATTAGAGAAAGTCGACTCTAATAAACCGAAACAAAAACTTTTTATTAGTTATGGAGCATACCCTCACGGTGCACGAGAGTCTCTTCGTTCGTGTTATGCCGGGACACCATTAATATGACATCGGATTTGAATCTAATCCGATAAATACAAGCATGTAAAATTATATATATGTGGGTCAAAGTAGTGGAGCTAGATCAATAGTCTATTGTTCTTATATGCAAATTTGCACCCCAAGACCATGACAAAGTAACAAAGGATATGTGTATGTGTTAATGCATATTTATTTTTAGTTTAGATCTTGTGAATCAAATAATTGTCTGTCCAAATATCGTGAAATTTGGTGGTGGGATACTGCAATTGAAAAAGTGTCATGTGGGGAAGCCACACAATGAAATCATGTATCATTTAGTTGAGATGAAAGGGTAGTCATGTTACATACAACAATACATATAAAAACGTGAATATAGAACAAATATATCAAAGGGTGGAAGATACGGGTAATGAGGTAATGAAAATAAATAAACAATGTCTATCTTCATTTCAATACATATCACATTTTAGAATATTGGTGAGATTAAGCAAAATAGTATCATTAAATTTACAAACAAAAAAATTCTGGATTTCCATTATACAAAGTTAAATCTTGGAGATGATTTCAGTGACTAAATCATGACATATTTTAGAATGAACATAAAATGTTAAATATCACAGTAAAAATTAATAAGGAAATAAATTGATTCTGGCAAAATAAAACCAAATTCTCACTATGATGTTGTCGTAGCTAACAGTCAACAAGAATTTTTATCACTTCGCTAACAAAATATTTTTGTTATTCAATGTTGTGTGTCAAACGTTATTTCCTCCACTAAAATTTCATCTCATATGTGTTCATAAGAAACCATAATTATCCAATTGAAGAACAAATGATGTTGCCCTAGCTAACAGGTAACAAGAATTTTTTATCACTCATGAACGTTACTATCAATAGACTGGAACTAATATGTGTTGTGAATTGTAACATTGACCATTAATCTGGTGTATGTTTTGTAAAAAGACCACGACTAATTACTAATTATATCTAATCATCGTCGTAGAGAAATTATTATTCATGCATCAACATATAGGTTTTGTTGACACTAAATCGATAAAAAAAATAGCAGGTATAAGATATAACCTCACACTGAAGTAACATCAATTAAAAACTACAACTTACCTTACAATATAAATTTAATTATATATATTCATTTAATATCACAATGTACAAAAGGCACATAAAATTATTGATATTCTCTTTTTTATGGCAACATCATTTATTCTTTCACAAATTATAGACAATTAAAGATGTCTCCCGCACAAATTATAGAATAATATTATGGTGTCTATATAACCATGTTAATTCTAGTCATATAACATAAATTTCTATAGCGGAAAATACCCGCTAGTCATGGGGGTATCTACACACCATACGTTATAACGGCAATACAAGCTGTATATACCTGTTTTAGCTTGTTTACATAGTTGACTTTTCTGTCAAACTGTAATGAAAATTCACAGCGGATGGAAAATAACTGGAAAAAATTTCGAAACACCATTAATAATTCTATCAACTCTAATAGTGACACCCCTGGTTTTTTATGAAAATATTTTTACTGATGCACATACGTTTCTCTCAAACTTAGGGTGTGTAGATAACCCCCATGAACAGCAAATCGCTCTCATTTATATAGAACCACACAATGATTCTAGACATATCCCTCACATTTGCGAGGACCGCCGTGCTAATTACTATAAAGATGCTTAATTAATCATACAATAGAAATTGTTGTTCAGATATTTGTTAGATCATACTATTTACAGATGTTAACCATAAATAAGTATAAATTATATAGATTATGCATTGTGGAAAACATAGTTCTATAGTAGACTTTGGTTAATAAATATAGTTTAGTATCTTTGAGTGAATTCAGTACAAATAAAGACACACCAACTAATATTTGTAATAGTGCCACTTATGTGATTAAACTATGGGATACTATAACATGTAAAAAAAATACCATATAAGTATAAAAGTTTAGTATAAATTATATTTATTTTGATTCGTTCTAGGCCCAAATATTTATTAGACCGACACTGCGGATAGCTTCGAAACATGAAGGGGATGGATTTGGGATTCCATATATTTTCTAGCCAAATACTTTCCTTCCATGCAAATCTAACGAGCCAATAAATGAAGAACTAGGACAAGTCAAAACCCTACATGAACTAGACTTGGCAAACATAAACTTGAATGCGACAATTCCACCCTCCCTTGGGAACCGCACAATTCTTAGATGTATCGGAACAAGCACACCGGTTCGATCCCGTAGAGATTGGGATGCTCTCCAGCTTGATCGACTAGGTTGGACTTTGCAGCGAACAATTAGATAGATTTGATATCTTTCTTGTTAGTTTAATTACACTACACCGAAAAACCACATAAGTATTTAACATACTTGAATACACACCTCACAATAACATCCATTTGTTTTTTAACTGATATGTCACGAGATTCATCAATAAGAATAGTTAAAAGACAACCATACATCTTTTTTTATGTATTTGGTGACCACCTCCGCACAAAATCTTGCAAGTTCTTTTAAATAGTTGAGAAAGCCATTTTGGCATTTTATGGCATAGTTCATCAAATTCATGCTTCACTTTCTTATTACTTTCTTTATACCAATGTAAAATCTCCAAAAAAATGTGTTTGTTAAAAGGAGAAGAGGATGCACCGTGTCTCATGTTGGTTCACTTTCAATGATAGATAACTTACATACCTAAAGATGTATCCCACGAGTTTCCTACTTGACTAGCGAGTCTTTGCAATAAGTTATAACTTTTCTATTCACACTCTCCCTTTGATTATTAAAATCATCACATGATGTTCTTGAATTATTATGAATGCTACATGCCCCCACCGACATGCTTATGGAATGCCGCCACCGCATTTTCATGGTCATACCTAAGGACATCGTAATCAAAATTTTAATTCATACATTCATGTTTAAAAATATAATAATAGAATCAATAAACCATATTCTTGTCGACATTATATTCAACCAATTAAACTCCTTGTACCCTTAGGGTTGAAATCTTCTAGCATGTCTATTCTGGGGAGCTGTGACTAGTTTGCTGAGTTGGACCCTTCTATAGGTAACCAAATATAACATCATCTATAATATTGTGAGGAAATCGATCAATTGGAACGCGAAGTCCTGGAACAAATTTTATGTCATCTAGATCAAAATCATTTATACCTTATGCTACTAAAACCTCAAAATGCTCTTCCACAGGTTTTGACCGAATTTTCAACTCCTTCCACTTGTTGGGCAGCCCTAGATTTTTTTCGTCTCTCTTTACACTTCTTGCTCTTGCTTTTGATGTATCATAACATTTTCACTTTCATGTGTGCTTGGTTATAGTTACTGCCACTAGCAAGTGACACAAAGTACCTTGCCAAATCTGTAAGTCATAATACACAAGGTCAATAAGACACAAGTGCTCTACCTATATGTATAATTAGGAAAGAGTGTACCTTTTTCCCTTTTGATGGCACCTTCCCTTTCCTATCCATTTCAATCTAGAATTATAGATCAAATGCAACCAGACAAGTCATTGAGACCTCCAATCATTCGGCCACCCGTTTGCAGTGGCTGGCCTCCCGAGACGGAGACCTGAGCCACGCCGTTGTTCCAGCCCAGTCGCGGCTCCCTTCAACCTAGAGGACACCTTCGGCGCCAATGCCCTTCTCGTACGGGTGTGGCGCATGATTCTGATTCGTCCCCGAGTTTCCGACATAAGGTACAGTTGCGTGTCCTCGCTCGGTCTTAATCCTCTTGATTGCGTGATGACGGAAGATGAGGTGACCGTTTAACTCGAGAAAATCATGTCGATGTCGGCCTAGCGCAACACGTGGACCGGCACACCCATTTCATTTCCCTAATCTTTTCGAAAACCAATCAATCGAGCAATATACGTAGGTATACAAAAATTTCGGTAGGTTAAGCACCCGACTTCACCCTACCGAGGGCTCCTCCAGATTGAGCCAAGGTAGGGCGAGTGTGTGTCCATAACTTCAGTTGCTAAGATGATTTCCCTCCGTTTCTAAATATAAAATGTTTTAGCTATTTAAAATGTGGTTTAGATATGGTTCAAAATAGATGAACATGCGCACTAATATGTGCCTAGATACACGTGAATCTGAAAAAGGGTAGAAGATATTATATTTAGAAACGGAGGGAGTACTAATTTGAGCCTGTATTTGTACAGATCGACTTGATCGGCCGGATGCACTGGATAAGAGCATCTCCAGTCGGAGCCCCCAAAGACCGCACAAATGCTTGGGCGGTCCGCCCGGACAGGGTTTGGGCTAAAAACCAGCACCCAACCGGCTCCCCCAAAGTCAGCCCAAACGTCCGGGCGGTCCGGCACACCCAAAGCCAGCCCATATGTGGGGAGGGTTTGGGACGGTCCGGACGCGCCCGGACAGGCCGCCACGTCGGACACAGCCCGCTGCGACCCCACCTATATCAACTCAAACCCCACCCCGGATGAAACCCTACCTCTCACTTTCCTCCGATCCCCTTTCCACTCCAATCCAGTGTCACTCTTCTCCACCCGTAGAGCTGCACGGATGGCCAACTCCGGCAGCGGATCTGCGGAGATGTACTGGGATGCGCTCGTGGAGGAGGAGGTGGGCAGCTGCCCTGGGCCGGAGGCGGAAGCCACGCCGCCGGCAGCTAAATCGGTGGAGGCGGCGCTTTGCTCCAGCTGTGCTGCCGTTTCCGGCTCATCAGTGGCGGCTCTTTCGCGGGTATGTTCCTACCTTCCACCACTGTAGGATTTAGGAACAAGTACGATGCGGATGTAGGAATTTGTTAATGTATTGTTGAACTTGTAGGTTCCTAGAGAGGATAGGTACTCGGTTAGTGATGATGAGAAGCTGTGCAATGCGTGGTTGTCCACCCCGGCCGATGCTCAAAACGGATGCTACAACCAAGCTTCATTTTGGGGCCGGATCTCCGAACTATTCAATGCGAACTCGGAAGTTTTCCGCAATGAGGGGTCTCTCCGCCATAGGTGGTAGTGCATCGTCCTCGAGGTTAACAAGTTTGCCGGATGCTATGCCCAAATGGGTTCCGTAAGTTCAACAATGCACTATCCTACTCAACAATTCACTATCCTACTAGCTTCTAATTTTGTTGATTAGCTATTGATTCAATTTGCATAGATGGAGGATGCCATCCCACTGTACAATGTGCTTATGGGGAGGCCGGCGACGATGGAGTGGAATCTCCTCCATTGTTGGGACATACTCAAGGAAAGTCCGTTCGTGGACTACACGCCGGACGCGGAGAAGAGGGACAGGGTGCGGCGAGCGGAGACCCAGGCTCGGACTGAACGCCGTGCTCACCAGAGGGAACGTGAGGCACCAAATGGAGCGTGAAGCTGGGGCTCGCAAGGCACGCCAGGAAGAGGAGCGTGCAGCTGGGGCTCGCAGGGCACGGCGAGCTCGAGCAAGGGCCCGTGCAGAGGAGGAAGCGGCAGCGCCGAACAGCGGCCCGATTCCGCACAATCTCTGATCACCTCCGGTCTGTCCGACGAATGTGCATCCGTCTGTGATGATGTCCTGAACCCTGTCCGTTTAATTTGTGTGTTGAACTTTGTCCGTGGATGTTCGAACTATGTTTTATTCGTATGATATTTGAACTATCTATCCCTATGATTTACGTTGCATGGTTTGGGTGTGAGGATTTAAACATTGTGGTTGTAGAGCATCACATTTGAGGCTATCCGCGGACAGTTTGGGCCCCGATTTTGGGGGCTCCAACTGGAGGTGCTCTAAGTTGTTATCAGCCTTACAGTGGTTCTTTCCAAAGCTGTAGGTTTAGATCATCTTGCTTAGCCAGGTTAAGGCACGGGACAAAAGATGTTGACGTGTTGCGGCTCCCATTTTCTGCTCGTATCAATTACAACTGTAAGGATCTGATACTGCAGCTTGGCTACACGTATACCAACTCCAAAGAAAGAAAGAAAGAAGCAGATCCAAGTATGAAACCTCGTCCCACATGCGCACAGTCGCATACCAACTCCCTGAAGATGCCAAGACCGATATATAGGGTCCATGCTAGCTGCCCCGACCGACACGACATCCACATGTCAGACGGTTCTATATGTTGCCACACTCGGCCGTAGGAGCAGTTCGCTCGCGCGCCGAGGAGATGAGGAGAAATGGGGCTGAAGAAAATCAATCACGCGCGCGGGGTTTCCCCCCTTGCTGCCCGGCAGTGAAGTGCGTGGACGGCTGGAACGTCGAGCAAGAGCCGGCCGGCTAAAAGGCAGTGCGAATACAGTGTCGCACTGTATTTCGTACCGGACGCGCGCGTTATAGATAGCTAGCTGGAGGCCGGCCGGCGAGGGAAACAGCCCACATGAGGAGCGCCCCCCCAAAAACCATTGAGGGCCGATGCGATCGGGTGGTACTGCTTGCACTAGTTGTACGACCGGTGCTGGAACTCGCCGCAGTACGACGAGAACTGCTACCGTATGCATGGTGCGTACTCACTCCTATACTGTATACGTACAGTACGTATGAACCCCGGCCTTGTTGCTGTACAGACTAGAGTGTTCCGTGGGGGCCGTACGTACAGTACAGTATATGCGAGATCGATCGTCACGGCACGGGAGTCCTGCGTACGATGTGGTGCTGTGCGTCGTCGTCCTCTCCTCTAAGAGACCCATCGATCGACTTTTCGGTGCGAGCGAGTGATCCATGAACTGGCGTTTCGTCCGGCGCCACTCGTTGGGCCTCGAGTACTGCTGGTAATGGCCGGTAGCACCACACCGGTCCACGGGGGTCATGCTGTTGGTGCGAGACGATGGACAAACCGTGTCGCCAAGCTATGTGTCCATTTGCCTGTGTTTGCGGCCGGTTAATTATCTGCAGCTGTAGCAGAACAAAAAGCTAGCAAATTGAAAGAAAAAAACGCCCTGACCCCGTCCCTCGCGTTGCCCGCGCCGCCGCCAGGGAATCCCGGCGCCTCCTCTCCTCCGCCGCTGCCGCTGGCCTCGCCGCGGTGGCGGCGGCTCCCGCCACCAAAGGTGGATGGGGGCGCCCCGCGGTGGACGCGAAGATGAAGGCCGGCCCGTCGCGCTTCTCTCCTGTGCGTGCAGCGGCCAGGCGGCGGCGCTGCGTTTGGCGGTGGTCTGCAGCGGCGGCGGGCGGTGTGGTGCGGCAGTTGGCGGCGGCGGCCCCTCGGCATGGCTGCCGGCAGAAGCGGTGCAGCATGGGCCCGGATGGGCTGGGCGGGCCGAGGTCGTGCGCGGCGGTTCCCGTGCGCTGCGCCGTCGGGTGCAGAGCGTGGTGGCGGCCGGCTGTCGCGTGGTTGGGCGTGTGGAGGCGGCAACGCGGTTGGCGGGAGGTAGAGGCGTCCCGGCCGGCTTTCCTTTGACGTCACGTCGCGTCGGATTCGGGAGCGGCAGCGCGCGAGCGTGGCTGAGCGTGCAGCTGTCCTGCAGCACTTGGACGTCGGGGCGGCGGCCCCGTACTTGGTGGTGGCGTCGAGCTGAGCTAGGAGGTGGCTCGGCTCGAGACGGATCTAGGCCCCGGCGCCTAGCTTTGTTTGGTGGCCGTGGACCATCGGGCGCGAGGGGCTGACGATGTCCGCGTGCGGGTCTGTGATGGTGGGCTGGTCGGGCCCCGTGTCGGCGGGCGGGCGGTTAGTGTTGCCCGGCCGGGTGAAAACCTTGCCTTGGTCATCGACCAAGACAGGCGACGGTGACGCCCTCGGGCGCCATTTCCTTCTTGAAGGCGTCGTCATGGCGGTGCTCTCACTCCTCCGTCCGGAAACTTCCGGGGGAAACCTCAGATCCTCCGTGGATCGGGTGAAGGCGGCGCTTCGGCGTCGTATTCCCCTTGGGGCCTCGTCTTGGATGTTTCGCTGGCCAGAGTGGCCCGTGGATGTTTGGTGGTCTGCAGCGACGATTTTCTCGTCTTCGGTTAGGTGGTGCGTGGCCCTGGGGCCGGCGTGGATGTCGGAGCGGCGGCTCTCTCGCCTCCACTGCGTCGTGCGTGGGTGTCGGCCTTTCCTGCTTGGGCGGTTTCGTCGTCGATCTGTGTGGAGCGTGGCCCGTGGCCAGCGTGGATGTCGGAGCGGCGGCTCCGGGTTTTGCCTCCGCCGTTGCGTTGAGGGCCTCCGCTGTTGCGTTGAGGGGTGTCGGCCTTGGCTGCTTGGGCGGTTAGGTCGTCGACTTGTGTGGTGCGTGGCCTCAGGGCTGGCGTGGTGTGTTGTGTTGTTGTATCCGGTTTTTGGCCAGTTTTCCTTATAAACTGACCAATTCACTTCTTCTATATAAATGAAAAGGCAAGCCTCTTCGGTCCTGTTCTATATCGCTAAATATTATGGGTGCACGTTAGACCAGCCAAAAGTGTCGGTTCAACCAAAAAGTTATCAGAGTTAGGAATCGACACGGTTGTGCTGCAGTATTTTTATTTGTAGCACAAATGGGTGTGTGAGCCAAAAGCTAGCATTTTTGCATTGCACGCACTACATCCAAAGTAGGTAGGTCCCACAAGCGTTATGAATCGATTCAAGAAGATGATTCCCTTTTTTCGTCAAAAGAAGGGCATGGACTGGTTCAAAAGGAAGTTTGAATCGCTTTATAGCCACAGTGTGGCTGGTCTTACCGCGTGCCCGGTCGACGATATATATACAAACACTTCAGACAAAATGTACTAGCTCTTGTTTAAAAAAGAGAGAAAATGTACTATCCCTTGTTCAAAAAAGAAGAAGAGAAAATGTACTAGCCACGCACGACTGTGAACTTCTCATGCGGCACCCAAACATACGCCAAAGAACTGTGTGTAACGTGCACTCATAATTGGGTAGTGAAGTACCGGAGCGGTTTAAGATTACCAAATAAGATGGATGATGTTTGACCTAAACTAGCAAAAGAAAAAACTTTCATCCTGCCCCCGCGTCGCTCCCGCTGGACATTCGTCGGAGCTGGCTGGTAGGAAAGCCCGCGGCGTCAGAGGAGGGTGGCAGCGAGGCGCTACGGGTTTCTATGGCTTTGGCGACACGACAGGAGCTCGTTCCGGTGGCGGCGGTGGGAGGTGGCTGCAGTTGGCCGCAGTTGGCGGCGTAGGCTTCGGTGTTGTGCGGCAACGGCGGCTGCCTATGCGGGTCAGCGACGTGTCGGGATGGCGGTGAAGTGGCGGGGAGATGCTAGCCCGTTCCAGGCCTAATCTGGGCTGGATCTCAGGCGGCAGGGCTTTAGCTATGATGTTTCCAATGGCACGTCTAGCAGGCGGCGCGTGGCTGGGAAGAAGTTTGTGCTTCCTCCCTGGTAAGGCATGGCAGGGATGCTTGACCTTGGCCGGGCAGGCCTAGGTCTGGCGCCTGCCCTACAGGGCAGCCTTGACTCTTCCGGCCGTGCGCAGTGGCTTTGCTGCTGCCATGCCCGATCATCTATCTTGTGTCCGCTCAAGTGAGATCGATCTGGTTGAATCTGCTGTCCTACTGGTGCGACTTCGTGGATGCCGAGGTGGCGACCCTGGAAGATGGGTCGCGCGCGCGGTTGGCCTTCCGGCAAGCTGCGCTGCGATGGTGATGGCTTATCTCTTTGTCTGTATGGGCGGAGAGGAGTGGGCGACTGGGAAATTGGTGTTGTCGGTGGTTCGGCAACGGTGACTCCCATATCGCTTTTTGGAGGCTTGGCTTGGTGTCCGCGCGCGGTTCGGTGTAACATGATGTGGTGTGAAGGTTTATCTGGGTGAACACTCAGCGCTTCGGCGCCAGCGATGGCGATGGCCGCGGGTGTCGTGACCCTCTTGGGTGCCTCGTTGTGGTCACCTTACCCGCGTTTGGGATCCGGGTGAAAACCCCTGACCATTTCGGTCTCGACAACTGCGCCACGTTGCGTCATCACCCTATTGGGGGCGTCATTGTGGAGCTCCGGTACATTTCCATCCTGCTTCGTGGTCATCGGTGGGCAAGTTCAGATCCTAGCTCGAGGCTCTCTCAGCGCTGACGTGGGGCGTTCTCGGCGGCCGGTTATCCTTGTTCTCACCGGTCCCCGTCCTCGTTGTCTGGCAGGATGGGTGCTCCACGGCCCGGCGCGAGAGGGCAGGCGGCCCTCTCCAGCGACAACTTGGTCGATACGGTGGGACGATATCCGGTGACTTTACCATGAGGCGTGGTGGCACCTCTAGTTAGTAGTTTGGGGTGGTTTCGACGTGGTGTGGCTACCCCTGTAATTTTGTTTTATCTTTGATCTCTCGTATAAGAGGGTTCCCCCATCATTATCTATCCGTTCGGCCGTGTGGATTTATTTATTTATAAAGCGGGGGCGAAAACTTGTTTCGAGGAAGATTACCAAATGCAAGTATTTTGAAAACCAGTGGGTCTCGTTTGAGTAAAATAATAAGTCTTTGCGTAGCGAGTCGCATTAACCATCTCTAAGTTTCAACTATATCGAGGAGCATCATGTGGACAGCTATCCCCCGTAATCAATCAACTCGAATATATTAACAAGTTGACCGAAATGCATAACGATGGTTACCTACTGTTTTTTTAAATGTATTTCTAATTTCAACCAACTAACATATGTCTTAGTTGTTCTGACCTCTCTGGAATCCAATGCATTCCAGATGATACAAGATATATACACACGTCATTTGGAAAAAGAAAATACGTATGTCATTCGAAACTTGGTCAAGTTACTCGCACACAATTTTATACATCTCATCCCTTTTAGTTTTTCGGAAAATAACAGAATGTCAAAGTTTTTCTGAAAATCGCAGAGCGGGCTTTTTGTCCATACAATAACTGATTTGCAATTAAACCAGTCACTCGTTGCATGGGGTTTGTAGTTTATATAACGATATTATTAGAAAGGATTTTGGACCAAAATAATGTCCTAATTTCCTACATTACGTTACACATACAACAGCCTTGCAGAAAGAGCCAACCGCATTTTAAGCTGTCTTTGATCTATATGCATGCGACTACATGAACCAATGCACGTTATACTAGGCCAATTCAACGCCTAGATTTGTGAGATTATGTAGCTAAAAACAATATGTGCACGTTACTTTGAGTTTACATTATTGCCAACTTGCCCGGTTGGCCGGATTCTATAAAGAGCAACTCCACGCCACCCAAACTTGCATCAAGCGTCCGTCAACCAAACAACAAACCAGCCACCCAAGCAATAGCCATGGATCTGGCAACGGGAGCCATGGGCTCCCTGCTCCCCAAGCTCGTCGAGCTCGTCAATGACGAGTACAAGTTGCAGAAGGGAGTCAAGGAAGGCGTCAAATCTCTCGAGAAGGAGATGAAGAGCATGCATGTTGCCCTCCGCAAGGTAGCGGAGGTGCCGCGGGATCAGCTCGAGCACCAGGTCAAGCTCTGGGCTGGGGAGGTGAGGGAGCTCTCCTTCGACATGGAGGATCTCATCGACAAATTCCTCGTGCATGTCGATGGTGACTCTGAGACAGCCGCCAAGTCCAACAAGCTCAAACGGCTTACTGACAAGATGGCCAGCTTGTTCACTAAAGGGAAGGCTCGCCATGAGATCACCGACGCGATCAAGGATATCAATAAGCAAGTCCAAGAGGTCGCTAACAGGCGTAAAAGGTACACTGTTGATAATATTGTTGCTATGCCTCCACCCATGATGACCATTGATCCACGCCTTAAGGCTCTGTACACAAAAGTGTCAGAGCTTGTGGGTATTGCTGGGAAAAGAGATGAAGAGTTAATGAAGTTGCTCTCAGATGGAGATAGTTCGTCCGAGAAAAAGTTGAAGATTGTCTCTGTTGTCGGCTTTGGAGGATTGGGAAAGACCACTCTTGTTAAAACAGTGTATGATAGAATCAACGGAGATTTTGAATGCAAGGCTTTTGTTCTGGTCGGTCGAAATGCAAACGCGAAGAAGGTTCTCATGGACATTCTTATTGATCTTAACATGTACACTGATCAGCTCACCGTGTTGGATGAACGACAGCTCATCAACAAACTCCAAAAAAGTCTCGAGAGCAAGAGGTACATCAATATCACCTGCCACTTAATAATGACAACTAGCTTAATCTACTAATTACTTTTCTATTGTAGTTGTGCAATAATGTAAGAAGCATTGGCTGATATTTTTCATGAGCACGCAATTAAAAGACCGTAAAAAGCCATATTCATAAACTATTTTTAATGAAAATCTGTAACATGATAATATGAATAAATGAAAGTAATATTTGTATTGAGTTTAAATGCATGTTTTCTAGGACACCATGTAGTAAGTACATAATAATGAAGATTGAAGTTAGTTGACTCCTCTGTACTGCCTTATGCAATATATTTTGAGCACATATCGTGCATATATCAATAGTGCCGTACGAAAAAGCCTATTCGTGGCGTCTGAGTGGCACACTGTTATCACGTAACTACTATTTGTTACAAGTGTCGCGCCAGCCTCACGCTGGTAATAACAGACATACTAGTGGTGTACCCTTTCAGGCACGCCACTAGAAAACTACTAGCGTGATTAAACCAACAAGCCACTAGTAATCCAGTTACTAATGGCGCAGCTCAAATTGGCATGTGCGTCTAAATTGTAGGGGTACACTACTAGTAACTATTTGTGAATTAAAAAATGGAGGTCCGATGGCGGCAGCCTATCAAGCGCAGGCGCGAGTGCACACACTAGTAAAGGAACATGGATAGCATGCGGTGCTAGTGGTAACTTTTTCAGCGGCGTAACAGGGACATCGAAAATGTCATGGTCGTGGTGGTCAAGGAGGCGACACACGACTCGGGTCGGTGGTGGTCCTCGTTGTGGTCCTATACGGGGCGGCACGACCAGCAGCAGGAGGTAGTCGAGGTAGGGCTGAAGCAGGAGGTGGCCGGAGGAGCGCCATGGTCGGATGGTGGCGCGTCACGAGTCTGCACGCGCGCAGGGAGCGTCACCAGGACACGACGGTGGAGGAGCTTGTGACCGGCCAAGAGCATCATCGGAGAGAAGTGAGAAGAGAGAAGAGAGCCTCGTCGGGGAGAGAGAGAGAGAGGAGAGAAGAGAGGATAAGGAGAGAACAGAGAAGAGAGAATCGTTCAATCTGCAACATCAAACGGTCCATGCGCACCGCGGAGACCAATTAAAGGGAGTCACATAGATCATGACGCGGCGTTCCCTACAACCCACATTCCACTAGTGGTCTATATACTATACTATAGTGGTGTGCCATATTAGCCCAAACGTCACTACTATTCTAACACTGAATTTTAAAACGTAAAAAGGTCTATTTTTTTTGCCGAATTTGACAATTGTTTTTTGGAATGGGCCAAAGGCCGTGAATTTTTATGTGATTTCCCTGTAGATACTTTTTGACATAGAGTCCATCTCAATATGAATCATATGAAAACATTACAACCGTTTTCCAAGAATACATGTTTTTGCAAATTGCCTATTACTCGATTACTAGTTGTCTCTGGTCCAACATGCACGCAACCATTAACTGGACCCTTTTTGAACTCCGAACAAATTGGTCCTGTTACTAGTGGTGTGACACTTTAAGAGCACGTCAATAGCAACACTTATACTACTCATTTTGGTACGGTTTATAAGGTATGCACGTAGTTTAAGAAAAAAATGAGCACCAATTTTGTCAACAAAATATGAGATATGTCATAAATGCATACCATTTGGATTGGTATTCAAAATAAGATTTTTGTGACATATAATTTATATTTTGTTGACCAAATTAAAGGTTATTTTTTTCTAAAACTACGTGCATGCCTTATAATCTGTACCCGAGTGAGTAGTGGTGTTCCCACAATTCGGCCGCCACTAGTAACTTATGTAGGGTTCGACAACTGGGCTCCACATACAAGTGGCGTGGTTATATGTTTCCACGCCGCTAGTAAGAGATTAACAATGGTGTGTCCACATTTTTCCACGCCACTAATATCTTCCTCCTAGGAGTTTGTTACATTCCTCCTAGGAGGCGATTACAGGGGCATCTCTCATTTTTTACATCCCCTAAACAAAAATTTCACGTGAAATACGTAAAAAAAAAGCTCACACATGACACATAACATGATCGACTCCACATCACCCCAATGTCGAACTGCACACGGCTTTAAACTGAACTTCTACTGGGAAGCTTGCTAACTGAACTAACCAACAACAATTCCAAAATCTGAACTCGGCAGCATGTAGGAGTCCATGAAGGCAAGCGTGGGAGTCCGCACCAAGTTGCGTTGTGGTCCAGATCGTCTGTGGTTGGCCTCGCCGACGAGACGGCCAACAACGAAGAGCTGCGGTGTCAAATTGAACTGAACTAGTACCGACCAAAAATCGAACATCCAGTGCGGTACTAAGCGAAGTCCCCCAAAAATCAAACCTCCCGGAGCCCGCGCGGTGGTGGAGGGGAGTCTGGGCAGCGAAAGTCGATGGGAGGAGCAGGTTCGGGGTGAACGGGACGAGGGAGTGGGTCGGCGTCGTGCAGGTTCTCGGGGCTGGGGGTGATGGACCGATGGGTTGGTGGTAGCTAGGTGGGTTTTATTTTGGGTTGGTTTGGTGGGTTCGGACGGTTTTAATGGGTAGGTTGTAGAATAGCTACTCTTTACAGTATTTCTCTATACACGTGTACTACTAAATATTTGGTCTTATGATCACGGTTGAAATTTGTTTATGAGACAGTGGGAGAGTTTTCACGACATTAATAAAATATGAGGGATATTTACATTTGATTTTGAGAAAAGAGGGGGAAATTACATCTTAGAATTCAGCCAATCTCTAAACACGTGACTATATTTTGATTTAATCCTATAACAAACTAGGATATTAGAAAATGTGTAGCTAAATTATATCGAAGCACTGAATGGACGTAGAACTGGCAGCTGGCTCGGCCTTTTTTGTTTATCGTCCCTTGCACCTTACTTTTTAAATTTTATTTAGTTGTTTGTTCCAGCGTGTTATTTCCTTATTTCTGCATTGTACTGCTAGATTGTGTTTCCATGGCTCATTTATCTGCGCTCCTGTGTACATGCAATATATTAATTATTCCAGAATTTGTATAGGTACCTCATCATAATTGATGATATATGGGACAAAGAACTGTGGGATTTTATCAACTTGGCATTCTCTAGGAGTAACAATTTGGGTAGTCGGCTAATCACGACAACTCGTATTGGCAGTGTATCTACATCATGTTGCTCCTCTAGTAATGATGTAGTTTATCAAATGAAACCTCTGAGTGATGATGATTCCAAAATGCTCTTCTATAAAAGGATATTTTCCAACGAGAGTGAATGCCCCCTTAAATATGAAGAAGTGTCCATAAATATGTTGAAGAAATGTGCTGGAGTGCCGCTAGCCATCGTTACTATAGCTAGTCTTTTGGCTAGTGATCAGGGGGTAAAACATGTGGATGAATGGCATGCTTTGCTTGGGTCTATCGGCCGTGGGCTTACAGAAACCCCAGTGTAGAGGAGATGTTGAAATACTATCGTTTAGTTATTATGACCTGCCTTCTCATTTGAGGACATGCTTATTATATCTAAGCATGTTTCCGGAGGATCACAAGATAAGAAAGATCAGCTGATATGGATGTGGATTGCGGAAAGTTTTGTCCAATCTGGAAAAGGAAAAACTAGTCTTTTTGAGATCGGAGAAACTTATTTCAATGAGCTCGTGAATAGAAATATGATCGTGCCGGTATATGATAACAATTCTATTGTAGAAGCTTGTCGAGTACACGACATGGTTCTAGATCTAATTTTATCCTTGTCAACCGAGGAAAACTTTGTTACTGTATTCAATGGTATTGATGATAGCATGTCTTCTCAGAGCAATGTCCGCAGGCTGTCTCTACAGAATGCTAGAAAGAAAAACTTCAAACCAGGCCGCTCCAATCTGTAAGTCTGTTTAAAGTGAGGTCCGTTGCTGCATTTGAAGATTGTATTGATATAATGCCGTCTTTCTCGAGATTTGTTGTTTTACGTGTATTGGATTTGACTGGATGTGATCTTGGCAATGGTAGTCACCTGAACCTTGGGGACGTGGGGAGCATGTTGCACCTGAGGTACCTAGGTCTAGCACATACAGGAATTTCCAATGTCCCAGAAGAAGTTGGAAAATTGCAGTTCTTGCAGGTGCTTGATGTGAGGGGCAATGTATGTGAAGCTGCCATCGACCATTATTAATCTGGGAAAGATGTGCCTACTTGTTGATGTTTCACTAGAGACCAGGCTTCCAGATGGGTTGGGAAAACTGGCATCCATGGAAGTTCTGAAGAGCATCTATTGTGACTCCCTAAGCATCATGAAAGAGCTTGGCGGTATGGAAAGATTGAGAGAGCTGGAAATTTACTTTGATAGTTTGAGCTTGGAGGAGGCTCTTGTGGCATCCCTGTGTAAGATGTCCAACATGCAAAGGTTAACAATTAATTTCTTGGTGACGATGTGTTGGCCCTTTTGGGGGAACATTGGATGCCATCCCGAAGTTTCCGTGAAATTTATATAAACGGAAGTATGACAATTATGCCAGCATGGATAAGGAGGGATCCCTCGTATCTGTCCCAACTCTCAGTGTTAGAATTAACCGTGGAAGAAGTGCTACAGGAGGATCTAGACAACCTTGGAAAGTTACCGTCTCTTGGTACCCTCGACTTGTCTATCTCATGCCGAAGCAAGGTGCTAGTCGTCGGCGCTGATGGGTTCCATTGTCTGATAGCACTCACGTTGAATTTCTGGTCACTGGGCGGAATCGTGTTCCAGCCAGGAGCTATGCCCAGGGCTGAAAGCGTTGACCTCATAGTAGACTGCGACTTGTTGGATTGTTATAACCTGGGCATGGGGAACCTGCTGTCCCTTGGGGAAGCTGATGTCAAGTTCTACGGTCATGGACTGACGGTCGGGGAGGCCAAGCAAGCGAAGGCTGCGCTGGAGAACGCGCTGCGCGCCCATCCTAACAAGCCCACCTTTAGAATCATCCTTGCATAAAACGAGGTACGCAATTAACAACCATGCTTCTAGTTATTTTTCTTTCAGCTGAAGCTGTTACGCATGTTTGACTGACGTTTATCATTTCCTACTACTTTGGAAGGCGCTCCTGATGACGAAGTTTGCCCCGATGAGGAGGAGTGAAGAACCTGCACGGTAACATACATATTTCTTTCCAGTTTGAAGGTTCCAGAATATAGATAGATACGTACGACTAGGTTACTTAATTATTTTGTGTGACACGTTTTTCTATATATAGGTTCTCATTGCTTATTGGAGATACACGTCCGCAGACCAAGCTTGCACACCGCCATCATATCTGCAGCATCAGTCAGAATTATTTTTTTTGAAACATAGTACAACGCAAGCGCTCATATGCACGCGCATAGACTCATCCCTATGAACACACACGCACACCCTATCCCTATGAGCACCTCCGAGAGACTGAGCCGGCGGATAAGGTCTTGAGATTGACGAAGTCACCACGGGTGCCTCGCTGTCGATGCGAACGTCGCCTCCCACTGAAGAATATTCCGCCTAAATGAGAAACACCAGCGTCAAACCTAGGGTTTGAACTCTGATGGGCTGGGGGTACAACCACCGTCCTAACCATCTTGCCACAGGCAAGTTCTCCATCAGTCAGAAACTTTGTTACCCATTGAGTTCAGTTCATTGCTTCTACAAAACAAAAATGAAAAAAAATGTGGTAGTATTGTGCTCTTTTCATTTTTCTTGATTGGTAGAAATTATTTAACAAAATAGCTTTGCCGATTTTTTTTTTCAAAATGTTTTTATGTCTTTTGTAGCGTGTGTACTAGAATGTTGTCTGAAGAAAAAATTCCAAAAAAAACAAATTAGGTCTTGGCTGTGTTTTAGGGTATTTACTGGTTCCATATGTTTTTCTTTTCTTCGGTAGTTGGGTGGATTTTTGGGGGTGTGGGAGGTGGGGGAACTCCGCCTATGATACTAATGTTAAGTGTACTCTTAATATTACTGCATAGCCGGTCCCAAGCCCGGATAAAGGAGGAGGATCCCAACTGGCCGGACATGTCTTGATATTTTTTACCATGATGCTTAACCCAAAGAATCGTGATTTTCTTGTTACAATTAATTTCCCTTTTTGTAGTTTCTTTTTTATATAGAAGTGGCCTCCCTTTTATTCAGCGGAGTGGGGGCTCTTACAGGTGACAGTCCACGGTGTGCCTCTGGAGTTCATGTCCGCCGCAATGGGGGCGTAGCGCACTTCCACAACTCCAAGGGCCGCGAGGGCACCGACGCGCCTCTACTCGCACGGGTCGTCGGGGTGGGGGGGGGGGGGGGGGGGTGAAGTACCACTACAACTTCAACCTTAACTAGCCGCCGATGGCCAACTGGCATAACACGCTGTACATCCACATGGCCCTCGACCCGCTCGATGCCGACAGGTTGTCAGCCTGGACAGCTTCTGGTGAGTGCTCTGACTACTAGTATACATCGCCACCAGCGTAGTTTCTCCTAGCTAGTACAATTGTTTAAGAATTCTCATGCCACTGAATAGTAAAATGAGCATGATTAGACACCGCGACTAATTTCCAGGAGTAGTATTAGGGTAACATCCATTTGTTAATGTTGTGATTAGGATTAGAAAAATGAGCATGATTAGATGAGGGACCATACTTTAGTTGTGATTTGCAATCGTGCTGATATTAAACTCCGTAGGATCCAGACTACTTTTATAGCAAATGCATGTGAATCAGATCATTTTTATTTATCACACAATATATAGATAGATAGAAAGAAATATCTACAAGTGGGGTTTCTGCACAGTCAGTTACATACATGTCCATCCATAATTTGTAGCATGCTTGCATTTGTCCCTTTCAAATAAAGAAAAAAACGGATGTCGAGTTCCTAACTACTACTTCCATATCTAATTATAAGACGTTTTAGTAGGCTAAGTTAGCATACCAAAACGTCCTATAATTTGAGAATATATTTACATACAAGCCGCAGGTAGTTTCGAAGAACACAGTTCTGATAGATCGACTGTACACTAAACATGTGCTTAGATTTGAAATCGACAAACCTGTCCGCAACCAATTTCTATGCTCTTCTCTCCGTTAGGACTGATGGTTTGAAGTTCCTTGTCAAATAAAAATTGCTCAAGTGAGTGAATTTAAGGATAATACCTAGTTCTGTCTTTTGGTAAGGCGACCTATCCATACTTTGTTATCTATAAGAACTCAATTGTGAAACTGTCACTTTGTGTTGATCCATATATAGTAAGTCAATGACATTTACTTTAAAATATATTATCTTATCTTCATTAATCAGAAAAATTGTATGTTCAGCGTTGTTACTAATGGGAGAATTTACATTATTATTTGTGTTTATTTGTAGCAATGGGCTGTTTGAATACGCCCAACATGTGAAGATGTTGGGGGACACGTTGTTCGAATTGCTCTCAAGAGGCTCTCTTGCTCAAACAGCAAGCTATTTGACATATATCGAGTGCAACCAAGGACAGATCACACTCTGCCACCACTACCCTCTTTGTCCCGAGCCTGTACTCGACACTGCGATAAGACGCCGCGTTCCTCCCGATGCTGCTCCAAGACGAAATCGGCCGGTCGATGTCACCCCTGAGCATTCATCGTGAACATCGGTGATCTCCAGCAGGTATATACATCGTGTTCAACCAAGCATTTCCTCAATTTTTCACACAGGAGTGCCATGTTTTGATCATTCTGAATTGTTTTGTGTTTCGTTCAAAATGTGCAGCTGATCTCCAATGAGGGGTAAGGAGCGTCGAGAGCCATCTAGACGTTGGTGACTCGACCATGGTTGGACATTTTTTTTCTTTCAGTAACACTACGATCGTTCTCTCGGGCTGTGGAAATTCATCTAAACGTTGGGTGGCACTACAACAGATCCGACCTTTTGTGACAAAAATCCTATTGACGACATCGAATTTGTCACTGATTAGCCATAATAGGTGACAAAATTTTCATGTTTGTCACACATTATCGTTAATGCATGACGCACAATTTTCTTGTCACAAAGTTCGTCATTGATTACCGCTGGTGACGGATTCAGGGCGTCATGCATCTGTCCGTCACGGATTTAGGGCGACATAATTTAATAGAAAGCAAAAAAAATGTGTTTAGATGGGTTTCGAACCCACAACCTTCTACAAAAACAGGCTGCGTTACCACTGGGTTGTGTACCATTACTGTATCAACTTAGCACCATAATTGTATTGTAGCATGTACTATGGTACACTTATGATGTAGAATAGTTGAATGGATGTGCGTTGCAATGGAACATTATAATTTACATGTCCCTATACGTCACATCAGCAAAGTGTAGTACATACGCAGTTTACAATGAGTTGTCTTTGGCTATATGTAACCACACCTTGTGTTCGATGGATTATTACAACCTGCGTATGCTTGCTAGAAAAAATAGAAAGCAAAATGGGAACTTTATATCTGCTGCCATTTTATTCACAAAGAGCATATACAATAAGTCTGTACTAATTGATTATTACAAATGAAATATTACAGAAAAAACATTATTACACAAAAATGAACTGGGATGAAATGTGTATCATGTAAGAAGACGAAAACACGAATATAAACTAAAAGTAATCGAGCTAGCAATAAATTACTCATGTCCGATAGTTTTCCAAATATGCTCAACCAAATCTTCCTTGAGCTGTTTATGTGTTGGTCTAGCACGAATGGCGAAATTCCTTTGTAGAACATCCACGAAGCAAATATTAGGTCCACATTTGACATCTGACGGTAAAGGAAAGATGTTCGTGGATTCTCGTTCAAGTCCAAGGGAATATTAATCATTTCTCTCACGTCTTCGTTAATCATGTTATGGAGAATAATACAAGCTTCTGTAACTTTAGAGACAGAAGTGCGCTTCCAAAACCATGCTTGACGTCGAACAATATTACAACGAGCATGTAGATCTCCAAATGCACGTTCAACATATTTCTTGGCACCTTCTTAATGTCTTGCAAACAACTTGGGCTTCTTCTATGTCGGAGGGAGTGCTATAGTCGATGGCCCATTCTGGATAAATTCCATCCTCATCTTTTGTCCATGTAAGTCGTTTCTCAATCCTAACATCTCCATCTTTTTCACCGCTTTCAACAATGAGATGATTGACATGGACTGCTCACCTTGGGAAGTGATGGTGATGGAATCCCTCTAGACACAGATGGTTGTGGTGCCGGAAATGGAGCACAAAGCAAAGGAGCGCCAACAAAATGTATATTTCCTGGTACGGCATCGTTGATTAGGTGGTTATTGCGGTAGAGGGACAGTTGATGGATCATGCCAATAGTTTAGAAAACCACCCGGAGGGCAAGGACCGAGCCTCCTTAAAAAAGGAAAAATAAAAATCATGTGAAATTAATGGTTCAATATAGCCTGAAGTAGCACGTAACTTGAAGATTAAAGAACATATATGACATATACAAGTATCAGTAATTATACATGTGAGCCGAAGCACTAACTGGTCGACTATTAGGCCTGTTTATCCGGGACTAGAACATAATGATCATGTTCAGTGGCAACTCCATGATGAAAATGAAGGTATGCTGCAAGAACAAGTCACCAAGCTAGGCTGCAAGTATAATACATATTAATTTGGTAATATTTATGTAACAATCATTTCTCCATTTATAAACTTTTCCAAATATTACAATGCATCAGCTCCCAGTTGGATAAATTTAGGGTAATCTTTTAGACAACTAATGCAACAAAACAGCAGCGAACTGAACTTCTTTAGTTCAAAAGAACAATCCAACCGGTACACCATAGACTATACAAGTTGAAGTACAAGGAACGAAAGCTCCTATTGAAAACAATCCGTGTCATATACTAGTATACAAGTGATCAAACCGGCAAGCAGCTTAGACGGGCAAAGCGCACGAATTTGTTCAGCTATCATATGTTGCCTACAACCTAATCTCTCTGAAGCTCTCGTGCGTGAACTGGATGAACAAGGAACAGAGAAAGAGAGATGAACACACAGACGATTTGTGCAGCGTACAACTTGCTGCGTTTCTGTTTTCTCTTGCCCTTTTATTCAGCGATTACAGAAGCATGCCGTGGAGATCGCGGAGTCCCCGACTAGGCCGTGCCATCCCACGTCCTGGAACTTGCCCACGGCGATCCTACATCTACGGATCAGAGCGCACAACCACGACTCTGTCCTCCTAAAGACCTGGGACTCGACAGACCGAGTCCCGTTTATCTGAAAACTCAAAACGACACCTAAGACTGAAAGTGTTCGTCCTAACTGACGAAACTGAAACAAACCTAACAGCTAGATTATTCCAACATCATAGGCTCATGGATTTAATCCTCTGCCCAACGCCCAAAATAATCACTGGGATTTCAGATGCACCGCAAGAAACTAAAATCACTTACCATACAGACTATTGATGTCATGGAGGTAAGTAAAGACTACCAATCTGGGGTTGGGGATGAGAAGACGGTGACCGGTATACTCCACGCCTGCTAGTCCATGGGAGGAGCCTGACTTGAGGAGTACTGCCTCTGGGCATCTGGCCCCTCCAAACAACCGGCATTGGATCGAGAGTGGGCAGCTGCATGGTCAACCGAGCTGACCTGTTGAGGTCCAGGTGGTGGCGATGGCGGCGGCGGAGTAGGAGCCAGTATCCGTGTTGATGGCCGCCACATCCTCTCGATCTTGGAGAAGACGAAGAGATCCGGAACAAAGCAAGGGACTCGTGGTCCTCGTGGAGAAGAAGTGCGAGTGGGGACGAGGGCGCGGCGTCGCTGATTTCCTTCGCGCGCGAGAGCTGAATTTCGCGGCCTCGCTGGACGGCGAAAGGTGGGGTGCGCGCGGCAGGTTAAGGCGATGATCTAGGCCATGGCGGATGGGCGAGGTCGGCGTGGTGGCTGGGCGTAGGGCGTAGGCGTCGGCGTGCTGGCGTGCTGGAGAAGGCGGCGTGGTGGCTGGGAGAGAGCTCGTGGCGGCGGGGGTTGATGGCGACGAGGTCGTGCCAACGGAGGTCGTGCCGACGCTGGTGGGCGAGCCGGCGGCGGCGGTTTCTGGGCGAGCCGGCGGCCATGGGGGCAGGCGGATTCGGGGGCTGTCGGGCGGAAGGGATGCGGCGTTGTGATGCCATGGATTGAGGGACGTCCTGGATTGAGAGGGGCAGGGTAACTGGAGTCCATATGTTTATCAGCAGTACAGCTGCAGATAATTTTTTTAAAACCGGGCCTCCGTTGAGTTGTTCTCTCGGTCAAACTAACTTTCAGGAACGAGCAAAAACGCAGAGAAAGTTTTTTTTGTAAGATTTCAGATAGCTACAGGACGCAGACCCCAGTCGTTACTGTAGCTGGAGGAAGTCCCAGCCAGCATAAGGAGATCTCCAGCATAGACGACTTTGCTTTCTATTTAGCAGGGCCCGATGGACCTTATTTCTGAAAAACAGCCCGCAGTCGTAGCTCGCACAAGTTGCAGCCTGTTAAGAAGAAAGCTGAGGCCACCTGAAGCGATCCTTACTATATAAAAGTTGGTGCGTTTCACTTCGGAATCGAGCTTCAGCTGCTACAGTACTACAGTACTACTGTAGCAGTTGGATTTCTACCAATCACGGGTGGACACGTCGCCCTCGCACGGATTTTGGCGCACGTCTTTACAGAAACCCCCCTGTCACTTTACAGAAAACCACCCGCGAAGGACCCATCTGCAAATTACAGAAACGCCAGGGGCCTCCGAGCAAAAACATCCTCAGAACTCCCTTTCCCTTCTTCTCCCTCGCGCACGGCGGAAAGCCACCGGCGGCGCCGACGCGCCATTCGCTCGCTCCGGTCCTCCCCGTCCAGATCGACGGCCACGGGGAGCTCCGCCGTCCTCGCCTCCCCCTCCTCGCCGATCGCCGCGTCCCGAAACGCCGCATCCTTGCCGGAATCGACGCCGCATCCTTGCCGGAATCGACGCCGAATCGACGCCGCCGCGCTCGAGTTCCACCGCCGCGTCTACCCGACGCAGCCGCCGCTCCGGCGATCTACAGGTGGCGGCGCCGCCACCCACGGGTTGGCCGTGTCGAGGCGCATCCACTGCACCCATCCGCGCGTCCTGTCTCGGCGGCGTTCGACGCCGGCGTCCGCGGCGCCGCCGCGGCAGCTCCACCGTCCGGTGACGTCGCTGTGAAGTCACAGCGGGCCTGGGCTGGGCCGTGGGCTTCTTGCTGGGCTGGGCTGCTTTCTGCGCCTAGCTCGGCCTTTTTTTCTCTTTCGGTTTTGTTTTTCTATTTTTTAAAAACTTTTCTAACTTCCCAACGAAAAAAATATATTCACCCAATAAAATATTTCATTTAAATAGAGGTTGCCAAAACATTTAAATACAATTACCCATATTTATATCATGAGCTTTCACATGTAAAAATAAAAAAATCACAGATGCAAATATCGAGACACAGCTGTTTCACACATATTTCTCAAACAAATATAATTGAAACAACAAAACAAAAATTTAAAGTAAACCATGCTTCTAATAATTTAAAACGCTTTACATATATTGTTTCAGGCTATTGTCAAATTCATAACTTCCAAAGCGTAATTCACAAAATTGAAAAAAAACTAACATACCTTTTTATATTTATTAAGGAGCTTATGCAAAAAAACATTCAAAATTGCTGACTAATCGGACATATTCCAAACAACAAATTCTAATTTAGTATACATATATTCTTGCAGTCTTTTCTAAATGTAATACTCAAGTCTTTCTCAAAAATATTTTACATCAAAACTGTAAAATACTATTTCAATTTAAAACTTAATCAAAACAACAATTTCTCACAAAGACACGACTGTATTTCTTTTTCTAACGACAATTTAATCATTACATTTTCACGCTGACAAACAAAATCAACAATCACACGGCCGCGCCATCATACTACAAACATATGTAAACATTCAAATTTGCTAGAAATGTCCAAATACTCTTGATAATAAATTACAACAAATTTTACCATTTTTAATCACAACATATACAGTGAGCTTTACTAAGTGATGGAATATAAGAGCTGCTTTTATTTAATTCCAACAACCATTTTTTTATGGCCCACAAAAGATAAAAGAAATGTGAAATAATCCGAGTATTCTTTAAGCAAAAGAAGAAGATACAAAAAAAAGAGATACTGTTTAGGCAATGTTCCCATCCCTTTAACAAATGATAATGGATTCATTTTTTTTACAGTACTCCAAACATATCACAGCTCTCTTAATAATGAAAGCATTTGTCTAAAAACAATAAACAATGTTTCAAATTTTAATAACAAAAGCACCTGTCTAAAAAAAAACACAAATGTTTGGAATATTATTTGAGCAAAAAAAAAAGAGAAATGTGAATGTGTAATATAACAATAATTTCAAATTGTTCGTCCAAAAAATATGACAAATATATCAACGTGCACAAAAAAAACATTGAAATAAAATATGAAAACACTCACAAAAATAAATAAAAAATACTAATTATGTCGAAGTATTTTCCTGCAAAAAGGCTAACACATTTGAAATAAACGTTTAAAAAAAATGCAATACATTCAAACATTTTAAATTACTAGAAAATTAGAAACACTCTAAAATATATCTCACAAATTGCATTCACTCTAATTATGAAGTTGACACAAATTTTATGTTATATTTCAAAAATATACAAACATCCCAAATTTCTAAATATCTAAAAATACTCGATATTACAAATTGCTTCCTCTACAATAAAATATATCATAATTCTCACAACAAAAATACATGCAGCTCATTTGAAAAATTCAATGTGCTAAAAAAAGAAAAAATTGAAATCCTCAAAAACATATATATCTCACATATTATCTCACATAATCCATTCTCCCGAGTTATGAAGTTCAAATAAAAACTTATGGCATTTCACCACTGTAATTTGAATAATATTTTCACAAATTCCAAATGAATTTTCTCTAACTGCGAATTAACTTTAACAAACGACCATATACTATACATCCTCCAATTATGAAATCCAAACAAATATGTCGACAGAATACAAACATATAAAACCATTCCAGCTTACTAAACATTTAACGTAACTCTAAAATGTGTGAAAAAACTCACCAAAAAAAAACTGACTACTTACGAATATTTTCACCTAAAAAAACAAAACACATTTGAAATTGAATTACAATAATTCCCAAATTTGAGCAATCTCCAAAATCCAACCATTTTTAAAACGGAATCATTTTTCAATTTCAATTATTTCCAAACTTAAACAACTTTACGACATCACCATTTTCAAATTCAAATTCAAAAACACACGCGCGGCATTGCCGCGCATCCCTAGTACCAGTTATAGTACGCTTGTACCAGGCCCGATCACAGTTTATTTTTCTTTTATCTTTTTTCTGTATTTACTTTTATCCGTTTATTTCTGCTATATTTTTTTTGCAAGTTCAATCTTTTCTCTTTTTTAGTTTACTTATTGTTATTTATTAAATCCTGATGCTAGAATTTCAGCAATAGTCATACGCCCATTCTAAAGTTCTGAAAATTCCAAAGTACTAAACATGGTTTAGCCGCACATTGCTAAACCAAGAAGGTGGAGACAAACTTATAGAGCAAAGCTTATGTAACATCCTGAAATTTGGCTCTTCAAAAATCTCTTTTGAAAATATTCTTATTGACTTTGGATTTAATTTCGTTTGGTTTTTGCCGCCTTTAATTCTTATTTTTTTCCAAAACCTCGTCCACGTATGGGATCTTGCGTGTTGGATTCTCTCTCACTTGGTACACTTGTTGCTTGGCCCTTTAAACCAAAAATCTTTCCTCAATACTTCCTTTTAGTAGTAGTAGGCAGGAAAGAACATGATCCACGACGGCCGGCTGCATGTGGTGGACAAGGACGCCAAGGCGATGGGAGCACGTTTGGGATCACACACACGATTCATCATTCTCCTATCCTTTTAACTTGCACGTGCCGTCGCACCCTTAACTAAGTTTCCATGTGGTGGCCGTAGATGGCATGGTACGTGGACTTCCGGTTCCAGCCCGCGCAAGCAGCAACCAAGCAAAAGAGAGGCCAAATTAAGAAGCTAGTAGTAGTATCGAACCTCGTCCCACATGCGCACAGTCGCATACCAACTCTCCGAAGATGCCAAGATCAAATTTAGAGTCCATATGCTGCCCCGACCGACATCCACCTGCCCTCCGCTCCGCCATCGGACAAGAGCTGGCCGGGGCAGTCGTGTCGTGTCGCCGCTAAAGGCAGTAGTGCACATACAGTGTCGCACTGTATTATAGCTAGCTGGAGGCCGGCCGGCGAGATCCATCGAATAGCTGGAGATCCAGCCATCGGGTGGTACTGGTTGCAGTACTCTTGTACGATCGATCAGAAAGAGAAGTGCTACCGTATGGCACTTCTATACTGTATACGTATGTTGCAGTACAGAGTACAGTGTTCCGTGGGGCGCCTGCGTACAGTACAGTATATGCGAGATCGGCACGGAAGTCCTGCCTGCGTCCAGATCAGAGCAGAATGATTTCGCCAAAAAAAAAAAAAATCAGAGCAGAATGAAATTTGTGCAGCTACGTACGTTGGTTACTTGGTTGGATACCGTGACGACTGCTTAATTTGCGTACGATGTGGCGGGGTCCGATCGAGGGAGTGCTGTGCGTCCTCTCCTCTTGGATCTGCCTGCTGTTTAAGAGACCCATCGATCGATCGACTTTTCGGTGCGATCCATGAACTGGCGTTTCGTCCGGCGCCACTCGTTGGGCTCAAGTACTGCTGGTACGGGGGGTCATGCTGTTGGTGCATGGCAACCAAGCTGTGTGCGTTCTGTACTGGAAAGTTGTCCATTCGCCTGTGTTTGCGGCCGGTTAATTATCTGCAGCTGTACTGCTGATACACCAGTTACCCTGCCTCCCTTGAGTTGTTCTCTCGGTCAAACTAACTTTCAGGAACCAGCAAAAACGCAGAGAAAGTTTTTTTTGTAAGATTTCAGATAGCTATCTGTAGCTGGAGGAAGTCCCAGCCAGCATAAGGAGATCCCCAGCATACACAACTTTGCTTTCTATTTAGCAGAGCCCGATGGACCTTATTTCTGAAAAACAGCCCGCAGTGGTAGCTCGCACAAGTTACAACCTGTTAAGAAGAAAGCTGAGGCCACCTGAAGCTAGGCAAACCCTATGCTCCGCCCGTTAGCGCCGCATAGGGGAAGCGTCGCCTGAAGAGGATTCGCGTGACATGTTCCTGGGCCGGCCCGTGTGGCTTTTTTTTTTCTTTTTCTGTTTCAATCCGTGCGACGTGCTCCTGGGCAGGCCCGTCTGGTTTTTTTTTTTTTTTTATGTTTCTTTTCTTGTTTCTTTTCTGTTTCTCTTTTTGTTTTTGTTTTTTTATTTATTTTCTTTATTTTCTTTTATCGTTTTTTCTTTTTTGTTCTTTTTATTTTTCGGTTTTTCTTTTTTTTGTTTTATTTTTATTTTCTGTTTAAAAATGGTTCCAAATTTAATATGGTTCCAACTTAAAAATGGTGCAAAATTTAAAATGGTTCCAAATTAAAAATGGTCCCAAATTTAAAATGGTTCCAATTAAAAATGTCTCAAAATTTGAAAATTGTTCGTTTTTTAAAATGGTTCCAAATTTAAATATGGTTCCGAATTTAAAAATGGTTCCAAATCAAAATGGTTCCAAATTTGATTTTTTTTTTGAAAATGGTTCTAAATTTAAAAATGGTTCCATTTTGAAAATAGTTCTGAATTAAAAAATGGTTTCAAATTTAAAATGGTTCCGAATTTAAAATGGTTCCAAATAAAAATGGTTCCAAATTTGAAATTTTTTGTTTTATAAAATGGTTCCATTTTTTAAAAATGTTCCAAATTTGAAAATGGTTCTGAATTTAAAAATGGTTCCAAATTTGAAAATTGTTCGTTTTTGAAAATGGTTTCATTTTGAAAGTGGTTCCGAATTTAAAAATGGTTCCATTTTGAAAATGGTTCCGAATTTAAAAATGATTCCATTTTGAAAATGGTTCCAAATTTAAAATGGTTCCCAATTTTAAAATTGTTCATTTTTTAAAACGGTTCATTTTTTTAAAATGGTTCCATTTTGAAAATGGTTCCAAAATTAAAATGGTTCCAAATTTGTAAATTGTTTAATTTTTGAAAAATGTTTCCAAATTAAAAAATTGTTCATTTTTAAAAATGTTTCCAAATTTTAAAAAGGTTCCGAATTTAGTAACGCTTCCAATTTTTTTTTAATGGTGCCATTTTCAAATTTGGAACCATTTTGGTTTTCGTTTTATTTTTTGAAAATGTTCATGTTTTGAAAATGGTTCATATTTGAAAAATATTCAGACTAAAATAGTATTCATGTTTTAAAAAATAGAGCCAAAAAAAGCAGAAAAAAATCGAAACAGGCCCGAAACAATAAAAGCAGTGGGGCGAACTGTTTTCTGCGCGCGGGAAATAGTTGGGCCGGCCCACGTACGCGGCGCGCGACGAGGCCATGTAGGCGGCGCGGGGAGAGAGCGCCGCTAACGTGCGGTGTATATCACCCCCCCCCCCCCCCCCCTGAAGCTATACCAGTTATTGTACGGTTGTACCAGGCCCGATCACAGTTTAATTTTATTTTATCTTTTTTTCTCTATTTACTTTTATCCGTTTATTTCTGCTACATTTTTTTTTGCAAGTTCAATCTTTTCTCCTTTTTTTAGTTTACTTATTGTTATTTATTAAATCCTGATGCTAGAATTTCAGCAATAGTCATACGGCAGTTCTAAAATTCTGAAAATTCCAAAGTACTAAACATGGTTTAGCCGCACATTGCTAAACCAAGAAGGTGGAGAAAGAAGGTGGAGACAAGGAGAAGAGTGAAACTTATAAGTGTTCTAAAATACTGGAAACATACAAAATCTTGCAAAAAAAACACATTGCTTGCCCTCACAGATTTTCACGTTATTATCCGCATAATGTGAGACTATATCCAATAAATCCATCTTTTTTGTCTAACTTGTCCAACCATGGCACCCTTACTTGTGTTTGAATGTAACCAAATGAATTATCTCGCCCGACACTACCACCGCTGGCACGTAATTCACCGGTTCAGTTATTATATTTAGGTGTTTATGTTTATATATGAAATTATTTAAGTTTTATATATAAACAAGTGTTGTTTAGTTTAATTATGTGTTATTTATGTAATTATCTAATTATGCGTACAAGCGGAGTGGCTTCCCTCACTGCTGACGCTTTGCACAACGCTCATGTATTTGTCCAATTGGCCTGCCCTGGTAGGCTGCTACTTTATTTTTATTCCCCTTATCCTTTTCGTTATTTTTTTACTTTTTTTATTTTTAGAGTTCAAAAAATTGTTCACTTGGTTTAAATAAATGTTCGTATAGTTCAAGAAAATGTTTATGTGGAAATAGAAAATGTTCACGTAGTTAAATATAATTGTTCATGAGGTATAAGAAAAGTTTGTATAGTTAAAAATATGTTGACGTTATGAATTCAAGTGGTTTACAATAATTGGGCGAGGTTTAAGAAATGCTTATGGGATTCACAAAATAGTTGTTTGCGAGGTTAGAAAATATAATCTAGCTCAAAATTAATGTTCACGAGATTTATAATATGTTCATGTATTACGCAATAAACACTTCATATGATTTTGGAAAAAGAAAAGAAATAAATGACAAAAAGAGTATAACTATAATACGGAAAAAAGAAAAGAAAATCAAAGAAACAATAAAAAAGAAGAAAATGTGACATGGGCCGCCCACTGACGAGAGGTTTCAGGCGTTGGAGCGCTACTTGATGCTCCAGGCGTCAAATAGGAAATGCCGTGCTCAGTAATCAGTATGCATGCGGTGTGGAAGAGTTTTAACGGTCTGTATAAATTGTGTGCAGAAAGCCCAACCCAAAGGTTACAAACGCTGGGACGGGATATCAGGATCTGCAGGAACCTCCGACGGGCCGCAACGCTGCATCTTGGCTTCCGTTGCGTGCCACTGCTTTTGTGTTCGTCTCCGTGCGACCCGGCAAACTTTCAGAACGGACAAGTACGAATTTCCTGGATCCCAAGTACTACACGATGAACACTGGAATCCATCAACTTTCCAAACGAGCTAGAACCAGGAGCAAATGAGCAATGGATGGAGGAGCCGACTGAACAGGGACTCCAAAACAACTTACTCACTTGTCTCGACGCACAGCAGGGCGTTGTCACTCAGTTCGTCTGGCGACGCTCTCATCTCTCTTGTCGTCGACGCCCGTCGCGCGCAGCAGCCGCGATCGCGACGGGCGAGGAAAGCACCAAGCGACGGCTTTCCGGCAACGGAATGTTTAATGGTAAACAAACCAAACCAAAGCCCCTGTGGCCATTATACTACTCCCATTGCCTGCAATACGCAGTATACAGACAGCGTACATCACAGGTATATTCCCCCGGACCAATGATCCTCACCTCCCAACGACAATGATTCGGTACGGTGTTCATATATTTCTCCCTGAAAATGATGCCGATGGTAATTTGTTTACTGACTGTACCGTTGCGACGCCGCACACTTGGCAGCGCGACGTGATGTGGCGGGTGTCGACAAACACGTAGGATTTAGGACGATGACGAGGCAATCCTCACGGTTGAATCTTTATCTGACGCAAATGTTCCGGTCGTCGAGGACCATCTAGCTCAGGAAGATGACAGAGGCCTCCCTTCATGGAGCTGTACAGTAAGTGACTGAGTGCATTGCTAGTAGAATAAACAAAGTGAAGAGCACGAGTGGGCGATCATGTGGGCACTAAACAAGAGGATTGCAGTGCAATAATGAACTCACATTAGCTACCAAATGGCCAATAATTGCACACGGTTACCTGGTTAATTAGTCGAGCAGATGCATGTCAATGTCACCCCAATCCGAACAGGAGGTAGCTAAGCGTCATCTGCAAAAGAACTAGAGAAAAGACAAAGCGACCAGGGAGAATTTAGCATGTACCAGATGCCTTTCATCCATCTCTCTGCTTCAGGTGTGTGTATTACGATCAGTACTATATATACGTATTTGGTGGGAAACCTAGCGGTACGTGTGAACCCAAGGCACTATCTGATCCGGCTAAGTGTTTAAGGTTTTGAAACTCCAGGTCAGTATATATCCGGGCAGGTAACGGTAACGCCATGGCGCCACAGGAGAGCGGCAGGCCAACAGCCACCGGCACCGCGATGGTGTGCCGTGGGCGCCGCTTCCTCGGCGTCCGGCAAAGGCCGTCGAGGCGGTGGGTCGCCGAGATCAAGGACTCGGCGCAGCGCGTCCGCCTGTGGCTCGGCACGTTCGACACCGCCGAGGACGCGGCGAGCGCTTACGACGAGGCGGCGCGCGCGCTGCGCGGGGACGGCACGCGCACCAATTTCGCTGCGCGGCAGGCGGCCTCTCCGGCGAGGACCAGGCTGAGCAAGAACCTGCAGCATGTCATGGCGAGAGCGGCCGCGGGCAGGTCGTCGTCGGCGTGCGGCGCGGGGGCGTGCGGCGACCAGTTCGCGCTTGCCGCGGTGTTTCGGCACTGGCAGCAGCCGGCGCTCGCGCAGCCGCAGCAGATGCTGCCAAGAGGCCGCGGCGCCGAGGCGGAAGCCGTGCACGTGGCGGCAAACGCAGTGCAGCCAAGCTTCGTCGTGCCGAGGCGGACGGAGGCGCCGCCGCCGCTTGTGACTCTTGGAGCTGGAGACTTTGTCTGGGACACGGGCATGGATGTTCTGGAGTTGGACACTGGCGGCGGGGAAACGGTGGCGGAGAAGGCGTTCAAGGTGTCATCGTCTCTGATCGTGCCGTCCAAGTTCGGTGCAGCGCCGGAGCCGTCGTTTGGTCTCGATGATTTGTAGCCATCAGGGGACTTGGTTCGCTGGCGCTCGCGCGCGCGATGGAACAGTGTAGATACAGCGCGAGGCCGCGAGGAGCAATGCACTGGCTGTCCTGTCCTCCGTAAGGAAGAGATGGAACACCTATTCTGTATTGTCTTTTTTTTTTTTGAAACTTTAACACCCCAATATATTAGGTCAGCAAGCCGCCTCATTAAAAACCTTTTCAGTCCTGTAGGTACCCTGAAAAGGAAAAGAGTGCGTCTGAAACTTGCCGCCTTTAAGCAATCACAATAGTTACATCGTGTATTACAAAAGCTAAAAGAAAACTAGGGGGGTCGCCCTCCCAAATGAATTTGCCTCCCTCAAGCAATGTTGAAAAATAACCTCATCCATCGTACTTGCATTCATAAAGCTCTCTGCCAGGATTGCTGCATGCGGAGTCCATATTTCAATTTTGCGATTGCAAGCTTGGATTAACTCTAGAGAGTCTGATTCGATTATAGCTGACGAGCAGCCTAATCTCTGCAGGAACTGAAGACCCCTCAGTAAAGCCATCGCCTCCGCTGCCGCAGCATCCAGTACATTGTCAATTAGGCTAGCCATTCCCGCCATAACCTCGCCGCGGTCATTTCTTAGGATGGCACCCACGGACCCACTTCTGTCTACATAAAAAGACGCATCAATGTTCAGTTTAATTTTTTCCCTTGCAGGTTTTGACCATATCACCTTCTTCGGTTTAACCGATGCGTTTTGGCCCATTTCAAAGTTTGCCATCAACGCATGTATTGCAAACGCTGATCTACCAGGAGGTGCAACCTTTTCACCGTTCACCACTTGCCGCCGCTGCCACCAGATATACCAGCAAGCCACGGCTATCAACTCATGCATGCTCACTATATCCAAGGTTGGAGCCTTCTCTTGCTTGCTCCGAATAATATTCTCAAGCACAACCGAGCCTGACAAATCATATTTAGCAGCCTGATCAATATACTGTCTAAGGCCGAGCTCCTTCCAAACTTTCCGTGCTCGAACACACGTGAAAAGCAAATGTTTTATATCCTCCGCTCCTTGCTCACAAATTGGGCACTGTGCATGCACTTTGATATGTCTTGAGGCCAAGACTGCCATACCCGGCACTGCTCCGTGAAGAGCTTTCCAAAGGAAGATTTTTATCTTACTTGGTACTCTTAGCTTCCATAATTTTTCCCACACCGGGTTAATACTTGCGGACCCCTGACCATCACGTCTTCTAGTTTTAACACCAAACTGATGCTCCCATTCTGCATAATAAACTGATCGAACCGAAAAGGTGTGTGTCTTTGTCAAGTGCCAGGCAACAAAATCATCAGACAAATGTTCACTTAATGGTATTCTGAGAATTCTTTCAACATCTGTTAGTAAAAAATTCTCCCGCAACAAATTTTCATCCCAGGAATTGGTAACCGGATCAATTACCTATTATGCATTGTCTTACTACTACTTGACCTCCTGAACTTTGTCGAGCTTTGGCCATGGATATGTCACTCCTAGAAAACAGGACTTCGGTTCCGCCCTTTAGTCCCGGCAACTATTGGAACCGGGACAGGACGCCGCACGGTTTTAGTCCCGGTTCGAACGGGACATTTAGTCCCGGTTGGTAATACCAATCGGGACTAAAGGGTTGCTGGCAAGCAGCCGCAGCGTGGGACCAGCGCGAGCGGCTTTAGTCCTGGTTGATATCACGAACCGGACTCGTGATACCTACCCGGACTAAAGCCGTCAGCATTTTTCATTTAATATGAAAAAATTTATATCTTTAAATCCGTAAATCGAAATTTAACAAATAAAATGTCTAAATCAATTAGAAAAATGAGAGGAATCCAAATATAACAACTATATCATCTTTTGGATCACAAAAACGCATTTAACTAGGCGAAATTATTTTTGAAAAATGGGCATAAACTCATTTAACTAGGCGAAATTAGGTAGAAATCAAGAAAATTCCTAATACTTGGGGATTATTCATAAAATATGGATTACTCTTTGTGAAATTAGATGGGTGCCATTTTGCACCATATATTTTTTTGTGGTTTTTTCACTTTATTTGATTTTTTTCAAAAAACAGTCAAAATGACCACCATGACTATTCATCGAAAGAGGTCAAATTTTTAGAACTAACGATATTTCTATGATATAACCACTAGTTTTTTTTATCTTAAAATGATTTTAAAAAAAGTTCAGACCAAACTATCAAACACTTGTAGTTCAAATTTGGATTACTTTCGGAAAATCAGCATAAACTCATTTAACTAGGAGAAATTAGATAGAAATCAAGAAAATTCTAATAATTGGGTATTATCCATCAAATATGGACTACTCTTTGTGAGAATTAGATGGGTGCCATTTTGCAACTTATATTTTGTACTTGGTTCATAAAAAAAGTCATTTTTGCCACTTAGAAAAAGGAAAATGATATTTATAAAAATAATTTGAAAAATCCCTTCGAAACCATTGTTTTCTATACCAAGATACACCTATTTGTCGAATATGAGAACTTTGTCACAAACTATGTCGTAGGAATTGCCATAACTTGGTCATTTGGCTTGGAACTTATAGATGTTTATACATGATAGACCTTTTTGTGAAAATTGTTTTGAACAATTTGTCAAAAATCAAGTTTATCATTTTTCATAACAACTAGTACACATAAAAGGACTCCATGCCAGAGGATATCTTTTTTTTGAGGTTTTTTATACTTTATTTTATTTATTTCAAAAAAGGTCAAAATGGCCACCATGACTATTCATCGAAAGAGGTCAAATTTTCTAAAACTATCGATGTTTATGTGATATAACCACTAGTTGTGTATCTTAAAATAATTTTAAAAAATCTAGACCAAACTATCAAACACTTGTAGTTCAAATTTTGATTACTTTCGTAAAACCAACATAAACTAATTTAACTAGGCGAAATTAGATAGAAATCAAGAAAATTCCTAATACTTGGGTATTATCTATCAAATGTGGACTAATCTTTGTGAGAATTAGATGGGTGCCATTTTGCAACCTATATTTTGTACTTGGTTCATAAAAAAGTCATTTTTGCCACTTAGAAAAAGGAAAATGATATTTATAAAAATAATTTGAAAATTCCCTTCGGAATCATTGCTTTCTATACCAAGTTACACCTATTTGTCGAATATGAGAACTTTATCACAAACTATGCCGTAGGAATTGCCATAACTTGGTCATTTGGCTTGAAACTTATAGATGTTTATACATGATAGACCATTTTGTGAAGATTGTTTTGAACAATTTGTCAAAAGTCAAGTTTATCGTTTTTCATAGCAACTAGTACACATAAAAGGACTCCATGCCAGATGATATCTTTTTTTATGGTTTTTTGACTTTATTTTATTTTTTTCAAAAAAGGTCAAAATGGCCACCATGACTATTCATCGAAAGAGGTCAAATTTTCTAAAACTATCGATGTTTATGTGATATAACCACAAGTTGTGTATCTTAAAATTATTTTAAAAAAATTCAGACCAAACTATCAAACATTGTAGTTCAAATTTGGATTACTTTCGGAAAATCAGCATAAACTATTTTAACTAGGCAAAATTAGATAGAAATCAAGAAAATTCCTAATACTTGGGAATTATCCATCAAATATAGACTACTCTTTGTGAGAATTAGATGGGTACCATTTTGCACCATATTTTATGTACTTGGTTCACAAAAATGGTCATTTTTGTCACTTAGAAAAAGGAAAATGATATTTATATAAATAATTTGAAAACTCCCTTCGGAATCATTGCTTTCTATACCAAGATACACCTATTTGTCGAATCTGAGAACTTTATCACAAATTATGCTGTGGGAATTGTCATAACTTGATCATTTGGCTCCATGATAGAGTTTTTTTCATAGCAAGTTTACAATATTTCTGTGATGCAAAAGATGATATGGATGACATATTTGAATTCCTCTCATTTTTCTAATCAATTTAGACATTTTATTTGTCAAATTTTGATTTACGGATTTAAAGATATGAATTATTCCATATTAAATATTATTACATAATCACGATTATTTATTCAAAAATATTATTACATAATCATTGTTATTTATTAAAAAATATTACATAATCATTGTATTTATTCAAATAAATTTTGAAAATTTAAACAATAAAAAAGTGTAACATAATGACTCAGGGGTTAATATGATTGATAGGATACTATTATCAGTAAGTTCTAACTTTCATTTGGAAGCTAATTTGGAAGGAACTCAAAAGTTAAGCTTGTTTGGGCTGGAGGATGGGTGACCGAATGAGAAGTTTGACCAGGGTAAGTAATTTGACATGAGATTAAGTGTGTGGCTAAGTGAGAAATTTCAGAATAGAATTAGTAATAGAATTAAGAATAGAATTGAGAATAATTGAGAATAGAATTGAAAATAAAATTAAAAAAACCCCTGGTAACACCAACCAAGACTAAAGGTAGGTAACACTAACCGGGACTAAAGGTCCTCCACCCGCCCGCGCACGACTCCGCCCACGTGGGGGCCTTTAGTCCCGGTTGGCAAACCGGGACTAAAGGCCCTCTAGAACCGGGACTAAAGCCCCGTTTTCTACTAGTGTGTGTCAACTCTGTTACAGTTTCGCTATCGGAGCATTGAATCTCAGAGGTAATATCACCAGTTCTGCCTCAGGATAGTTACTAACAAAGGAAGGAGTCGCTTGACTTCCATTTATACTTTCCCTATTTTTATAGGAGAGAAATTACAAGAAATCTCTTCGGCTAACGAGTTTCAGCAATACCTTTATTTAAAAATAAATAAATAAATCATATTATTAGTTTAAAAAAACTAAAAAAAATGATGGATCCTACAACCATGTAAACTCGCATCACTAAATTCTTGAAATTTTGGGCTACACGGAAATGACAAAATATGATGAATTTTGGATGTTGGAAAATATGTACTAATCACTCATATGCATCCTCTTCATTTTTGTGTAGTTTACAATACAAAATATTCAAATTAAGCTTTTGCACGTGTGAAGGGTATATCATGGATTACATACAGAACTGTTTAACATATTTTTTTAGTCGTGAATACGATTTGTCAAATATTTTAAACTCGGGAGCCAAAATTTCCGTCTTCGAGACATTCACATTTTAATAAAAGTAAGGGCTCAAATCAAGCATACTATACTGGGTAGACCCAATCCCGTTTAGGAAATTTATACTTTTTGGCTAGTCACATTCTCGCAATCAGCATGCTCACTCCTCGCGACCCTTGATCGCAATCCTACCACCCCAGTGGCTCGTTTGGCCGCTCGATAAATGTTGGTACCACTTGACTCCTCGGAACTTTTCTCCCTGGTCGTTTATACGCGTTGACCCACACATGAGACCACATGTCAGTGACTGGCGCTTAATTTAAGGTGCGAGACAGTTGTGTTTTGGCGGCCCGTGGTTTCAAATTTGGAGACTAGAGCCTATAGAGAGAGAGAGAGAGAGAGAGAAATAAGTGAGATAGAGAAAGTCGTGGTAATCCATTCCTCTCTCTTCATCCTCTTCTCTCCTCACCGATTCGTTGTCATCAACGTGAGTGATCGGCGTGCTTAATCGGGTGTGTGTGTGTGTGTGTGTGTGTGGGGGGGGGGGGGGGGGGGGGGGGGGGAGGTAAGCGAGGGTTGGGGTGGGGGGAGACGGTGGTGACGTTTTCCTAAGTCGGCTCTGCTACTCGAGTGTGGGAATTGTATACGCAAGGATTTGCCCAAGTCATCGCATCACGACGAATCATCATACGAAAACATTTTTTTATAACGTGTCAACTTTTTAAGATGTGTCTAAACATTTACTTAGATGTATGTGAATAAGAATATCGTGCAACACATATTTATAACAAAAATCATTTTTCTATTGCTAGACTGATTTAAAAATATAAAAAAATATTTAAAAATATGTAAATGATTTTTTTAGAGTTTGCGTATCCTTTTTATTCAACTGAAATTTGGTACGGGATACAAACTCCATTAGATGGAGTCAAAAGCCAAACATGGCGGCCTATTACATCGCTTAGGGGGCTCCTAGCAAGAGCATGAGCCTCTTTATTCTAACTCCTTCTTTCATGACACAAACTTATCTCGTCGAAGTGCATAGACGTTGCCTTGATCTTGCGAGTAATCTGGCTACATTCACCCATCGCAGCATCATGCAGGGTGTTGATAACTCTTAGACAGTCCGAGTCAATAGCCCTGCAAGCAACTGCATAGCAGGCCCTATTTGCATAAGGCGGCGAATAGCAGCCCTCCGCACCAGCCTGCGTTTGTTTCCCTCAACAAAACAAAAAAACAGCCTGCGTTTGTTGGGGAAGGTCCTATATGCCGCCTTTCATTAATGGGCCGAGCCCATATTAGTACCTCTTGTTTAACTGTTGAAAAAAAATGTTCGGTTATTCGTCTGCTCCGAGTGCTTCACCCTATTTTTTTCTGCGTGTCTCGGCACCATGTTCTTCGCTACGAAAGTTTTTTTTTTCATTTTAAGGATATATGAACGTGTTTTTTTGTTTTCATTTTTATTTTACTTTTTTAGTCTCTAGATTCTTTGACCTTTTTATATTCTCCATATTATGTATTCCTTTTTCATCAATATAACTATTCGTACAAATAATTTTATTTCTGTTTTTGTTTTAATCCGAATATGGATATTTTTCTTGTACCATGCAACTCACCGGGAACTGGTATTGCCATGTTATAACTGCAAATAAGAGAGCAAATATGAAAAAGGGTTCTCTTTTTAAATCTATCCACTGTTGTGCGTGGTTCGTGAATTAAGATTGATTGACGCACTACAGTGACAGTTTTTTATTCCTTTGCTAAAATCCTGAAGTGGAAGCTCATACTCCGATGCTCGTGTCGTCTTCATATTTTGACGCGTATTTTAGAGGGCAAATGTTCAGCAAAGCAGAGTAATCATACTGGAACGAAAAAATTGTATAAAGGAAATACAACTCTTTGAAAACGTAAACACATTCTTTTAAACCAGGAATATTTTTGAACCTCTTGACGAATCCATAAAACATTTTCTTTTGAACACATGAATAACATTTTGAACCTCGTAAAGTTTTTCCTTTTTTTTTTTTTCAGAATTCGTTATTTTTTTATAATTCAACAAACATATCTTTTGAACCCATGAACAATTTTTTGAACCTAGGGAACATTTGATTACCTCAGCCCATTTTTTTAAAACTATGCGAACGATATTTAATTCTGAAAGAATATTTTTCTGAATTCATGAATGGATTATTTGAACCTCATTTACATTTTTAAAATTCGTGAATGTATTGTTTTGAATCCATGAACTTTTTAAAAACTATGCGAAAATTGTGTAATAAGACTATTTTTTTATTAATTGTGAAAAAATGAAGGCAAAAAAATACCATGCTTATATTTAATTTTCTAACTCAGTGTTATAATTAAAAATTATATGTTTTGAACTCATGACTTTTTTTTGAATCTGGAGTACATATTAAATCCTATGAAAAAATATTTTTTGTGACCTGTGAACATTTTTTGAATCTCCAAACGTACTTTGTTTTATAACCAATTAAGATTCTATTGAAGACATTTCAAAACCATTAAGTTTACTTTTGAGTATGTGAATATACTTTTTTAAACCCTGTAAACAGTTTTCGAATCATGTAAGCAGTTTTTACAAACCTTGTGAAAAAATTTAGACTATGATTTTTTTAAAACCTTGTAAACATTTTTTCAAAACGCGCCGCTAAAGGCGGCAAATAGGAATTGCGTTTGTTGGTGAGAGTGGGTGAGAAAGATATAGCAGGCCGCTTCTGATGGGCTTTCCTGGTCCGAGTGCGCTTGTTCCTCAGGGCGAGGGCTTGATGGCTTCTATGTTAATCACTCTGTGCCGGCAGCGGAAGGAGGCACGGAACCGCAAAAGGCACGCCTATGTCGCTGCCGCCATGGCGCCATCACACTGTGCTCCTGAAACTGCCTACACGATCACGCCTAACCTGCGATCTGTAGCTGCCGTAGTCCGACGTACGAGAGACATCAGTTTACTTTACAAAACAAAATCAAGCAGGAACGCGTAGAAACAACGGAAAATAGTCGCCACCAAGAATTAAACGGAGGTCGTATCGTAAAATATATGAACGATTTGCGCGATAAGATCTTTGAATGGTGGTACCGTTGACGCCAACTTCATGGAGGATCTCCGATAGGAGATCCCGCCGTCTGCTCGAGGATCACTTGCACGGCATTAACAACGACGTCAGAGAGGAGACTCTGTCGATCTTACAAAAACTGCACCCGGTTGTTTCGGTCATTTAGATCGCTCGGAAGCGACGAGTCATCAGTACCACTACTACTTTAGGGCGGCCATCGATTAGTGTACAGTTGACAAAAGTAGTAACAACGCAGACCTGCATCGAAGCTATCCCTAGCCACCCTTAATGCAGAAGCGTGTATCTATGTGCCCGGTACTGATACGATGGGGCAAAAGTTTCAATGGGAGAAGGACTTGTTTAATTACGTGATCGCTAAACTAGTTCAATCATGGCTCTTCCGCTTCGAGATCACTGGCAGGGACCGGGGAATATATTGGATTCAGCAGATCCGCTTCGAACTGATTCGATCGATGGGCCGAAGGGCCAGGGTGAGGCTGAGATGCTCAGAACTGTAAGCCATCAATAATTATGCACTTCGATTGGCTCAAGATACGTACTTACCCAGGTCAACACTGCATGTATATGTATGTTTAGGATGGGGCATCCAACTTATCAGGAAGGACAAGGGGCAAGTTGGAGCATAATATTTGCTACAATGTTCAAGGAGTCAAAACTGAATATACGTACTGAGAACAATATAGTACATGAGTTCTTGTCATCAATGGACAATTACACATACTTAAAAGTACCCAATTCCGTATTCAAAACACTATTCTAACGTCATCCTCTCTAGGCGATCGAAATGGCAAGAACCCTAGCCGCCCATTGCCACCCTCGCCGATGCCAAAAAAGGCCGCACGACGCCGACGATGGGGGCATTAGGGATCTGGTCTCCTGACAGTCTCACAGAGGAAGTGGCCGATGATGGGGGATCTTCTCTTCGTGTCTTCCCATGTCTTTCCAGTGCAGCTAGTCAAGGCGGTGGCACTAATCTCATGGGTTTGGACCGCGGTGGGAGGCGCATCGGTGAGAAGGTGTTGCGGCGATGCATGGTCTGTGGCAAAGCCACGTTAGAACTGTGTAGTCAATTGACTACACAGTTATTTGATAATACAAGCAAAATCATGCAAAAAATAAAAAAGTAATACAAATACATGTTATTTGACGACACAGTTTCGCACTGACTACACAAAGTTAAAGTCGTGGCTCCGCCACCTGGTGCGGAGGTGCCAGTTCCTCTCTTATGACAGCGCAACGGCTCTCCAGTCACGGCTATGGATCGCGGAGGCGAGGAAGAGGGCGAGACACCGCGGATCATGGACGGCTTCCAGATCTCTTCGGCTACATTCTCGTTGCAACGTTCAAGTGACGGCGGTTGCGTGTCACGCACGTCACATTGGCAGCATGTTGTGACAACGGATGTTGGCGACTATGAGTTTTGGAATTCGGGTCGTGGCTCCGGCTCTTCGACGACGGCTAACACCGTGGACGATGTGGTGGCCGGATCTTTTATATGGTGATGGCCTTCAGCTCCGTGTGTTGGGGTCGATTGCTGTATTAATAATCTACTAGAGGCATCCAACTTATGAGGAATGACAAGGGGCAAGTTTGGTGCACAATGTTACAATATTCAAGGAATCAAAACCGAGGATTGTACTGAGAACAATACAATACAGGCGTTCCTGTCATCAAAGGACACTTTACATATACTTGAAAGCACCCAATTTCCGTATTCAAAAACCTTATTCTGAGAGTGAGATACTGGTAGCTGAAACCCTGAAAGCTAGATTATTGTGTAGGGTTGAACGGCGCACAAACAGACTGTGGGTGGGTACGATCATGGTCGATCGTTGGTGGCATGCATGCAGGCTGCAGCAGCTGTGGGAGGGAGACCCGGCGGGAAGGGGAAGGCGGTCCCGGGGCGGCGGCAGGCGACATGGCTCCCGGCCGGTCAATTCAGGCGGTGTTCGTCGATCTTCTCTCCCCCCAGGACAGGACACGACACAGCTGGTAGGCCGGCTGCCTCCTATAGCCAATAGTGCCGCCCTAATCACCCACAGCTATAGCTTCAGTTAGCTGCCAATGGCATTAACTCCAAATCGATCGAACGACCCGGCCGGCCGGTCCCTAGCTAACAAAGGCTTAAGCAACCCCCCTCATGCGTGTGCATGTAACGTAACCACCGCCACTGATGCGTCGCGTCATGCATGGTCCCTCGCCGGTTGGTGGCTGGCCGGCCGGCCGGCGTGGAGGGAGGGATAGATAGATCTGCGCGCGCGCGCGAGCCTGTTTGGGTAAATTAATTGTAGTTAGCTGATTGATTGATGTCGCGGCCGGTTGCCTCCTCTGGCATGGTCCGTCCATGGTGGCGGGGGCGCGCGTGGGGGATGCCATGGCATGGCCGGGGGCGGGACGGTCTGCGCGGCAAACGCCGACACGTAAGGGTGGTAGAGCTTGCCGCTCGTGCGCGGGGGATAGCTCATCATTGGTGAAAGACAAACTTTACAGGGTTTTACTATGTAGTACTCCAGGAGCCCGGCCGGCATGCAGCTGTACCTGTACGTACGTCGTCCGAATTACATGTGCATGCTCGATCGATCGAATAGAATCCGGTGCGGATGAAGTACGTAGTACATTTTCAGGCACCTTGCATCGCATTACAGGGTGTCCAAGTCGATCGATCGGCGGCCACCAGCAAAGGGATGGACAGAATTTAAGCTGGCCAGCCCAGCCCTGCCGGCCGTGCATGCATGCACGCGCGCGATCGCGTGCTGCATGTGTTAGACGCTGCGTCACACTCGTAATCTGTCTGTTAGACGATCGATCGATCGAGCGAAGCGAGACCACACCCAGGCTAGCTTTGCTTCACCATCTTTTCCTGCATGTGCGCGCGGATCGATCCCTGCGACTGGCCGGGCTCTCGTCGCATCATGCAAGCACGGCCTGCGCCCCGGCGCACGCTGCCCGGCGGTCCCCCGCCGGCCCCGGCATTAATCACCGGAGCGACCGACCGCCGGTCGGTACGTCGCGCCTGTCGCCGCGCCATTGGCCGCGCGTGTGCATGAATGGTCCTCACTCACCCCGGCCCTTTCCGTAGCAGCGTTGAGCTGTTCTGTTCGATCGGTTCGGCTTGGCCTTGGCCCTCCCCCAGGCCAGGCCAGGACGTAGAGGAGACGTGCCACGGCGGCGCTAGCTGGAAGACGTCCTTGGTCGATCCGTGGGCGCATCCATCGCATGGCTAGGGGTGGCATTGCTACCTCCCGCCGACAGAGATGGCCGGTCTAACTCCAAAGCCCGCACGAGCACGAGCACGAGTACTCGCATGCATGCATGTGCACCACCAAACTCGATGCATGCATGCCAGCCAGCTTATCGCCCCCTAACCACATTCGTTGGATACGCATATTCGACCAAGTAAGTTATGCATGGCACATAGTACTGCAACTAACAAACTGTCTTGGTACCAAAGTGCTCGATCTAGTAGCTAGCTAGCTGCTGATTACCTGTACTCGTCATCATTGCACTCGTCGTGGGGGTTCGTCGGTTCCGAAAAAAAAAAACTGCTCCTCTAATTAAGTGCTTTACCAGTTGGTCCGTCCGTCGATGGGGTTTGCTTACGTGGTTCAGATTAACTATTGTTTCGAGGCCGGGGTTTCGGAAGCAGCGACTCGTGGCTGATCGGGGAGCATGCATGGATGAGCCTGAGCGTCGTGGATTAGCATGCTGAAACCCGGGAGCAACTAGTTTATGCAGCTGCAAGCTCCAGTGCGTGATCATCACACATTTAACTAGTACGTTGACAGAGGGCCGGGAGCGTGCACGCAAAGCTCTTGAGTATTATTCTTTGACTGCAAGTTCAGTACCGGTGTGGCACTGCATTAGAATTGAGCTTCAGTTCGTTCTGTGCTCTCAGCCTCTCATGTGGTTGGATTAAACTAGGAGCATCAAGCTAATCAGTGCAACCAGTCTTTTATTCTCTTTGTCCTGCAGCTAGCCTTTACAGGCATTTGAAGGAACAACCTGAATATTCGATCAGAGCGAGGTGATGGTACTGCATAGTCTGCATGCATGGTAGCATGGGCGTTATGATGCGTGTTAAGACGACCCTTGCCACTTGGAACCGATCACGATGTCTCGGAATCGATCTCAGCAGCCAATTTGAGCGTTGCTCATCATGTGGTGCTCAGAGTGCAAACGCTAACGGCTAATCACACATGATGTTCCGATGTTTCCTTTCTTTAGTCATACATATGTAGCTGCTTGCAAGTCATGAACGTACCTTGCGTGAATTTTTAAACGCTGATTCTCTTGCTTACTCGCAAGTGGGATGTTCCAAACAAGCACTTTAGAATTTGCCGAATTTAACATTGTCGCTAAAACTTTTTGCAGCACTGGAACAAGTAGTACGAAATTCCAGTCACGCGTTAGTATGGCGTGGGAAGGTCACACCACTAGTAGCGAAAACGCCACGTCACTGGTAGGTAGTTTCCTACTAGTGATGTCACGGGAGAGAGCGAGCGAGTCGAGAGAAAGAGGGACCCGCATGTGAAGGATCTAGACCAAACTATGGTTTAGTAACCAGTCAGAACATGTGGGTCGGATCGGGTTTGACGCATGGCAGCCCAAATAAATAAGAACGGTAGTTTTGCCTTCAAAATAAAACCCCAAATGGAAAAGAACCATAGAAATTCTAGAGAAGGTATATAAATTATATTTAAATAGTAGATAATATAAGGAATCATAATATAATTTTTATTTTATTTTTCGTAATAAAATAAAGGTAATTAAATTTCCTTGATTCATTAATTTAAAACAAAATATCAAAATAAAAAGTATATTCTTTGTAAATAAGGTAGTTAATGATGTTTAAAGTATTTGAAGAATTTTCCTTAATTAATTAAACACTTAATTGTTTTTGGGCAAACAAAACCAAGCTAAGATATTAGCATGATGCAAATGCTTCGGACATACGGTTTTTATCACACTACGATGCTGATTTCAGAACTCGAGAGTCGAAAACCAGCCAAAGGTTTAGAGTCGTGTTGTCGTTTTCACCATTCTGAAGCCAATTGAAATTAAAAAACCGACTCGGCTATTGTTAGAGTCCGTTTCTAAATAAACCGGCTCTAGTTACTAATTTAAATTCTTTTTTTGCAAAAAACAGACTGCGAGTGTGTTGTTTAGAATCAAGTTATTTTAAAAAAAGATGACTCTACTCACCTACTCTAATACCGATGGTTAATCATCGCATAGTATGCTTTGCAGCTGCACACCCTGTGACCGTTGCAGCGGCAACATCGTACTCGTCATGTCTATCTATCTACAGGCCGCGCCGTGACAGCAACCAACAAAGCGGACGCGACGTACGGCTGGATTTATACATGATGTTTCTTTCGGTGTTGGCCGGTAAGTGGCACGATGAATAGAAAAGCCCGCCAATACAACACGAGTGATCGTACGAGGTCGTTCGTCGCGAGAGCTGCCGCTCCTGTGCATGCCAGTGACACACCAACAAAAGATGTTCTTCTCTACTGCAGGATCTTTGAATCTGACAAGACGGACATTCGAATATTTGTGATGCTTGTTTACGTTGGCAAGAAGCCATTCTACATGTGACTCAAAGAACGACCTAAATTCGCGACATGGGGATTTTTAGGCAAATCTAACCTTTTTGCTAAACTTCAGGCTAAAATAGACTTTTTTCAAATTTAGCTGCATCTAACCCTTTTGGCTACCGCCCAACGCTCGGTCGGTAGTATTGTACATGGTACGGCTGTGTGGTCTGGCGGTAGTCTTGTACGTGGTACCTTCACGTCTAACCCTACCGCAAAAATGTTGAGATATAATGAAAACGGTTAGATCCGGCTAAAAATATGAAAAGAGGCCCAAAAGCAGAGCACACAAACCGCTCGTCCCCCGCGTCGCCTGCTCTGGCGACACGGGGGAACCCTAGTCGCCGCCGCCGCTAGGACCTCCTCCACCACCACCGCACCTCGCCGCCGCCGGAGTGGACGCCGGCAAAAGGCCTATGCGCTCCCTAGGGAAGGAGGCGGCGGCCCGTTCCCCTCGTTTTTCGCGAGCGCACCTGATTCCTTGGCGAGGCAAGTGCGGCGCGGCTCTGCGGGCGAGGTGCGGCAGAGGGCGCGGTCGTGGCACAACAGCAACAGGGGGCGGCTCGGTCATGGCTCGGCCGTGGCGCGGTAGCTGAAGGAGGCAGTGGGAGGCGCGGCCCGGCCCGTCTGGGCCGGGCGGGCCGCGGGCGCTCGGCCGTCCCCTCGATTTGGTGAGGGCGCGATGCGCTCGCGTCTGTCCAGGCAGAGGCGGCGACACCGGCGCGCTGGATGCCGCGGGCAAGCTGGGGCGGCGGCCCCAGGTCTCGGAAGATGGTGCGGCGGTGACCGCCGCGGCAGGAGGTGCCATGGTCTGGTTTCGGCGCGCGACGGCACGAACCACGACGCCCCTCTGCTCGCCTTGCTGCTCCCGGCGCTTCGCGGTCAGATCAAGCTCCGGGTGAACGCCTTGCATCGACTCCGGTCGGTGCCGATGACGGCGGCGCCTTCGGGCGTCGTTCCCCTTCTTGTTTGCGTCGTCGTGGAGCTTTGATCTTGACCGACACGGGTGGTTTCAAGATCTCCGGGTGAAAATCTAAGCTCCCTCGGAGTAGACGACGGTGACGTCCACGTCACTTCCTTGTTGGAGGCGTCGCCTTGGAGCTCTTGGCCCTCGCGGTGCGTTGGTTTCGCAGCATTTAGGCGAGGTGGCTCTGTGGTCGGGGGAGGCGGATGTCGGGGTGGCGACCCCGGACGGTGGTGGTACGTCGAGGCGGCGGCCTCGGTCCCCTCTACAACGACGGTCCTATGGGGCAGGGCCTTTGCATAGCGAGGTTTTGGGTGACGACTTGGTGCTGCGAGGGCAGCAAGTGTGTCGACCCGACTGGTTCGGCTCCGGGCAATGCGGAGTTTGATCTGGTTGCTACGCCGGGGCGGCGGCCCCGAATTTGGCGCGACGTTTGAGGTCTGTGGGCGGTCGTCTTTAGCGAGGGTAGCAAGGGCTACGAGACGGCTGGGTCGTGCGGCGTTGTGGCTCGTGTGCGGCTTTGGTACCGAGTGGTGTAAGTCGGGGCGGCGGCCCCGGTGTTGGTGGTGTGTCTTGTGGCGTTCGGTGGGCTAGTGTCGTGTGGACGACGGTCCCCTTGCTTGTGTGGGTTTTCGGCTCTGTTGCCCTCATAAACAGGGTATTTATATGGTTTTTGGGCCCGGTCTTCCTTATAAACTAGGTCAATTCTTTTTCTATACGAATTACAGGAACGTCCAGCCCTTCTCAAGAGGTTACTCGAAAAAATAAAATATGAAAAGAGTTCTTTTCAGGTTGAAGCTTTGCAGAAGTATTAGATTTGCCGCGACATGGCGGATGACAATCACATCCGGTCATCCAGATCGTCCCACGGACGGTAGATCATGCATGTCCCACTAGTTTCCGCTAACCCCGGATCGCAGCTGGGACAAGCACGGCGACCGGAGACAGCGGCACGCATGGCGTGGGAGCCGAACGAACGGAGGAGGCGTACGTCGTGGTCACACGGCGAGGCACAGGACTCCGCGCTGTCGCCGGGCCAGGGGCCTGGGCTGGGCTGGCAGCAAACACGTGCGGGATCCATCCATCTGCAAGGCCGATTCAATCAATGATGACGGAATTTATCCGGGAGGGAGCACGTGAAATCCTGGGCGCCGAGGGCGAAATTCCCTGGCAAGCATTCCCCGTCCCCTCCCGTGTTGGTGTAAAGAGAGCAGAGAAGAAGAGAGGGGACAGGCAGGCTTGGCTGGCTTAAACCCTTGGATTGGATCGTCTCGGGAACGGCATTCAAGCCCGCACTGTACTTGCAAGTGCAGATGCATCAGTGTGTCCAGGAGGAGGAGGAGGGTTTGAGCAGCAGAGTGCAGCACAGTGATGGATGGATTAACTTGGCGTTACGTGAATTACTACGGTTTTGTCAGGGCTGGCCTACTGCCGTGCATTTGATCTTTTTTGGTACCACATGCTTACGTCACCTACCCTACCGGGTTGCATCCGTCGTCCGTTTTCTTTTTTTTTGCGAAACACAATATAAACACAGACCCTCACATACACATGCACACACTCACCCTATGAACGCACGCAAGCACATCCTACCCCTATGAGCACCTCCGATAGATTGAGCCGGCGGATCGAGTCTTGAGATTGACAAAGTCACCACAGGCGCCTCGTTATCGACGGGAACGTCGCCTCCCAGTGAAGAATATTCCACCTAAATGAGAAACACCAGTGTCAAACCTGAGGTTTGAACTCTGTTGCGCTGGTGACAAGGGTATACACCTCGGTTACCCTACCGTGAGGCTACCTGGTGCACGTGACGACTAAGTCCCAATAAGCGAAGAGCCAACTCGAAACCCAAGGCAAGAGGCCCAACAAGATGGAGTACCCTCCAAGATTAGACATATCCATAGTCGGTTTATACTTTCCTTACGTGTAAACTAGGTCGGTTACAAACTCTCGAGACCCAGCCTATTTAAGGGCTGGGAGGGGTGCCGATATAGGACCAAGCCATACTCGAACCACCAAAAGCTCTAGCGAGATCGATACCTCGCCAGAGCTCCCCTGTAATCGCATAATCTCACACGATCAATACCAGACAAGCAGGAAGTAGGGTCTTTACCTCCACCCGAGGGGCCTGAACCTGGGTAAATCTTTGCCTCTGCTTGTCAGCCGACGAAACTATCAGTACTACCACGTTCTCTCTCCATAATCTCAACCCTAGATTTTTAACCATGAGATTTGATGAGTGTACCCCTCGTCAGCTGGGGTACAGCCAACTTGCCACATGCAAGTTCTCAGTCCATTTTCATTGTTGTGTAATTTTGTTTTGTTTTCTAGGACCAGCAGGCATGCATTCCGCGTTCATTCATATGATGGACATAAATCATTAAGCTCCGATCGCACGGGACGGAATACACACCACCTCATCCGCCTACAAGATGCAATTCGAATGCAACATCGCCACCCCTACGAACCAAACCCCATCCAGCGAACTGCAACATCTTTGTTTGGTTGGATCACCTCCACTGGATGAAAAAATTACGGAAATTTTCTCTATGTGACAAAGTTTAAGAATCCGCGGTGCACCTCCTCTTGAAATGTCAATTTTTTCACTCGGACTTGGCCAGCAATTCTTACTTGGAGTGCCTTCCACGACATCACATCTCTCCCGCTCTTTGGCCAACGAGACAAATGTCAACGATTGGTGGACAAAGCTCACTCTCCTGAATGGTAAGGCTAGGAAATCGTTGGCCTCTTTGCTCATGCTCGTCTAATGGGAAATTTAGAAGGAAATAAATGTCCGGGTCTTCCGACACCATGCATGCACTTCGATCGTCGTCGTTGATAAGATCAAAGAGGAGGCCATGATGTGGGCTTTGGCCGGCAACTAGGCATTGTAATTCCGGGAGATTAGACATTTTTTACTAAAGTCCGAGGTTGTGTCCTAACCCCGTCTGTTAAACCTCTAAAACTCCTTATTAACTAATCAAAATGGAAGATGTTTTGTCTCGTTTTGAAAAACAAAATCAATACTCGGATACAGCACAAAGAAAAAGGAACAAAAGCTAGCACCAAAGGGGTTTTACGGAGCTATTTGTCCCCATTTTACGTTCTAGTACTAGTGACACGTCCAATAAGGTTGTCAGAATTGTGATCTTAAATCGAGTCGTAGTCTCGTAGATTATACATCACGAGCGCGAATGATACGTGGTTTTTCAAAAAATAAACTTTCTTGTACAAATCTTATATGTGTTTTGATACTAGTACTACCACATTTTGAAAACATGTATCTATTTTTCAACTCCCACCTTGCTGAGAATAATGATTTATAGGTCACCGTGAAGAACCACTAATCCTGACACTTGGATTCGTTCAAGTATGTAAAAGAAAGAGAATGTTTGATTGGAAGACCATTACTAAAAAACAAATCCTCGCCTCCTTTTTTAATGACCTGACACTTGCCATTTCATTAACTGAAAAGAAGATTTAGAGAGTTTTCCTACCACAAGTCGTAGGTCAATACAAAAGACTACTCTCTCGGTATTACATAGCCCAAGAACTTTGCACCAGCCGCACTCCAAATCCTTGCCTCATTTTTTATCTTTACAATTATAACATTCATCGGAGAGTATTGGTTACAGAAGACCCTCGTGTTGGGTTACTTCCAAACTTCCCACGAGATAAGCATAATTATAGAGGCAATCGCCTTCCTTCCTTTTTTTTTTGCGCCATCATTGTCCACCAATTTTTAACAGAAATCTCATTCGCCAATTGTATCGGTAGCATGTCAAGATAAAATCGCGGTCCAAATCCGTACAGTATACCTACATTTGACAAGGAGATACCCCGTAGATGGAAAGACTAATAAGTAAACAGAAAAGACCTGCTAGTATGGGTGGTACCTACACACCCTTGGTTTGACCGACTTGTATACGCAACGAAAAAGAGAATACGCAAGGGGACAGGGGTGTCAACATTAGAGTTGATAGCATTATTCAAAAGTATTTTGATTTTTTTTCAAATTATATCCCGGACGCTATGATTATTTTTAAAAGTAAAAAAAAAAGGTCAGCCCTAAAAATGACGACCAAAAACTATTTTTTTCCAAAATTCCGAAACCAGTTTTGTAAACAAAAAATGCGTTCTCTACAAGGAAAACAAGGAAAAACGGGTATATGCGACCTACATCACAATATAATGCCATGTTGTGTAGGTACCACCATGACTAGTAAATCGTCTCTCGATAAATAAATACTTCTAAGTTGACTGAGATATGAATACTTCTAACTTGATTGAGCGTAGTCACGCAATAGAACTATATCTTTTCAGTTCATTTTCAAAGAATGTAGTTTAACAAGAAGTTAATTTGTTTTTGGAAAGGTAAGTGTTTACCTATCCGGTCATCTACATATATGCAATTTATAATGGTCGGCACCCCGTTTCTCGTCCTACCATCTTATTGGTAATATTAAGGGCGTATTTAGATCATACTTTTAAACAAAGGGAATTGAGGAAGAAAATCTAGGATTGCAATTCTAAGAAAAAAGTCATATTCGTTAAATTTTTGGAGGAAACAAACCGTTATGTCTAGCCTTATACAACAAAATCCTTTGAAAGGTTCAGTGCGTACTTGATACGTCTCAAACGTATCTATAATTTCTGATATTCCATGTTGATATTATACCAATTGTTACATGTTTTATATACACTTCATAGCATTTTTATGCATTTTCTGGGACTAACCTATTAACAAGATGCCACGGTGCCAGTTCCTGTTTTCTGCTGTTTTTGTATTCCAGAAAAGCTAGTCTGGAAATATTCTCGGAATTGGACGAAACTTGGACAGAACCTCCTATTTTTCCAACACGAAGACGGAGTCCAGAGGAGAGACAGAGGAGGGCCACGTGGCACCCACACCATGGGGCCGCGCGGGCCCCCCCTGCCGCGCCCTGGGGTGGTGTGGGGCCCTCGTGGCTCCGCAGCCGCCGCCCTTTCGCCTATTTATTCTTTCCGACGCGAAAACCCTAAACACGCGAGCCATTATCCACGAAAAGTTTCAGAGATGCCGCCGCCGTCAACCCTAGCTCGGGAGGGTTCAGAAGCTCTTCCCGGCACCCTGCCGGAGAGGGGAATCATCACCGGAGGGCTCTACATCACCATGACTGCCTCCGGAGTGATGCGTGAGTAGTTCATCCTTGGACTACGGGTCCATGGCAGTAGCTAGATGGTTGTCTCTCCACTTTATGCTATCATGTTTAGATCTTGTGAGCTGCCTATCATGATCAAGATCATCTTATTGTAATGCTACATGTTGTGTTTGCTGGGATCCGATGAATATTGAATACTATGTCAAGTTGATTATCAATCTATCGTATATGTTATTTATGATCTTGCATGCTTTCCGTTACTAGTAGATGCTTTGGCCAAGTAGATGCTTGTAACTCCAAGAGTGAGTATTTATGCTAGATAGTGGGTTCATGCCTCCGGTAATCTGGGAGAGTGACAATAACTTCTAAGATTGTGGATGTGCTGTTGCCACTAGGGATAAAATAACCGATGCTTAGATTAAGGGTACGCCGTTATGTCTAATGCATTTGTTCACATTACGCACATTACTTAATGCAATTATCCGTTGCTTGCAACTTAATACCAACGGGGAACTCGGTATGACAACCTGGCGGTGGATTATTAGTCATAGACGCTGTTGGATAACGGTCTATGTATTTTGTCGTAATGCCCACATGAATATCATAGTAATCATCATGTCATATATATGCATTGTAATGCGCTCAATATTTTGTCAATTGCCCAGCTGTAATTTGTTCAACCAGCATGTAAGTTATCTTTTCGTGACAACCTGGGTGAACAAATTACAGCTGGGCAATTGACAAAATATTGAACGCATAACAATGCATATATATGACATGATGATTACTATGATATTCATGTGGGCATTACGACAAAATACATAGACCGTTATCCAACAAAGTCTATGACTAATAATCCACCGCCAGGTTGTCATGCCGAGTTCCCCGTTGGTATTAAGTTGCAAGCAATGGATAATTGCATTAAGTAATGTGCGTAAAGTAAACAAATGCATTAGACCTAACGGCGTACCCTTAATCTAAGTATCGGTTATTTTATCCCTAGTGGCAACATCACATCCACAATCTTAGAAGTTATTGTCACTCTCCCAGATTACCGGAGGCATGAACCCACTATCTAGCATAAATACTCACTCTTGGAGTTACAAGCATCTACTTGGCCAAAGCATCTACTAGTAACGGAAAGCATGCAAGATCATAAATAACATATAAGATAGATTGATAATCAACTTGACATAGTATTCAATATTCATCGGATCCCAGCAAACACAACATGTAGCATTACAATAAGATGATCTTGATCATGATAGGCAGCTCACAAGATCTAAACATGATAGCATAAAGTGGAGAGACAACCATCTAGCTACTGCCATGGACCCGTAGTCCAAGGATGAACTACTCACGCATCACTCCGGAGGCAGGCATGGTGATGTAGAGCCCTCCGGTGATGATTCCCCTCTCCGGCAGGGTGCCGGGAAGAGCTTCTGAACCCTCCCGAGCTAGGGTTGACGGCGGCGGCGTCTCTGGAACTTTTCGTGGATAATGGCTCGGGTATCTAGGGTTTTCGCGTCGGGAGGAATAAATAGGCGAAAGGGCGGCGGCTGCGGAGCCACGAGGGCCCCACACCACCCCACGGCGCGGCAGGGGGTGGGCCCGCGGCCCCATGGTGTGGGCGCCACGTGGCTCCCCTCCGTGTCTCCTCTGGACTCCGTCTTCGTGTTGGAAAAATAGGAGGTTCTGTCCAAGTTTCGTCCAATTCCGAGAATATTTCCAGACTAGCTTTTCTGGAATACAAAAACAGCAGAAAACAGGAACTGGCACTGTGGCATCTTGTTAATAGGTTAGTCCCAGAAAATGCATAAAAATGCTATGAAGTGTATATAAAACATGTAACAATTGGTATAATATCAACATGGAACATCAGAAATTATAGATACGTTTGAGACGTATCAAGCATCCCCAAGCTTAGTTCTACTCGTCCTCGAGTAGGTAAAACGATAAAAACAAAATAATTTCTGAGGTGACATGCTACAATCATAATCTTGATCAAATAATACTGTAAAGCACATGTTATGAATGAAGTGATCCAGGTCAATGGTCTATAGTTTGCTAGCAAGTAGATAATGAGCAAACAACTGAATCATATAAGCAAAAACTTTTCATGAATAGTACTTTCGAGACAAGCATCAAGGAGTTTTGCATAAGAGTTAACTCATAAAGCAATAGATTCTAAGCAAAAGGTGTTTAACCAACACAAAGGAAGATTTAAGTTTCAGCAATTGCTTTCAACTTTCAACATATATATCTCATGGATATTTGTCAACACAAAGCATATAATAAGTGCAATATATGAGCATATAAAAATTGTTGCACCAAAGTTGACACTAGTGTTTGCTTCTAAGATAGAAAGAAGTAGGTAAACTGACTCAACATAAAAGTAAAAGAAAGGCCCTTCGCAGAGGGAAGCAGGGATTAAATCATGTGCTAGAGCTTTTTAAGTTTTGAAATCATATAGAGATTGCATAAAATATTTGACACTCCTCCCAACCTTTGCTAACACAAGCCATGGCTAACCGAATCCTCGGGTGCCTACCATCAATCACATACCATGGAGGAGTGTCTAGTTTTGAGAGGTGTTTGTTAATTGTCAACGAATGGTAGCGGATGAAAACAGTATTCTCCCTATCAAACAGACTTTTAAGAGCGGCTCCCATGAAGGACGTTATTTCTACCAGCAAGGCAGATCATCCCTCTTCTCTTTTGTTTACACATGCAGGTATTTCACTGTTTGTCATTGCTTACTGATAAATCAGGGCAAAAATGTGAAGAGAATTAAGCGGTTAAAGTTGTAATTAATTGGGACTGGGCACCCCGTTGCCAGCTCTTTTTGCAAAATTATTGGATAAGCGGATGTATATGCCACTAGTCCAGGTGTAAAGTCTGTTTGACAAGTCGAATAAAGAATAACCCACTACTTCCTCATGAGCTAGTAAACATTGACACAAAAAGGAATAATAACAATTTTGAATAATTTAAAGGTAGCACATGAAAAATTTACTTGGAATGGCAAGAAAATACCACATATAGGTAGTTATGGTGGACACAGATGGCATGGATTTGGCTCAAGGTTTTGGATGCACGAGAAGCATTCCCTCTCAGTACAGAGTTTAGGCTAGCAAGGTTATTTGAAGCAAACACAGGATATCAACCGACACAGCAAGGCTTATATGAAAACATATTGCAAGCATTATAAGACTCTACACTGTCTTCCTTGTTAACCAAACCCTTTTACTAGAAAATATCTAGACCTTAGAGATACCAAACATGCAAACCAAATTTCAACGAGCTTTACGGTAGTTCTTCATTAATAGGTTTTAACTACATGATACAAAAGCTTAATCATGAACTACTTAATAACTCAAAACAATTGACAAGTATCAAATTATCCAATACATGATCTACAAGAATATGTAAGCTTTTTCCATTATACCATCTACCACATGCAACATTTTCTGTTCCAACCAAACACCAATCAATTTATTTCAACATAAACTCTCCAAACAATTATAAGTGAAGCAAGAGAGTACTTTCTTTAAAAGAACTAACAGCTCTGAATAAGAGATGCATGAAAAACAGGAGCTAAAAGCATAGCAATAGCTAGACAAGAATACTCAACAAGTATAAGTGAAGAATAGGAGTATTCATATGAAAAAGCGGAGCGTGTCTCTCTCCCAATCAAGAATGCTGGGGTCCAATCAAGTTGACCATACGAAAAATAAAATACTGAAAATAAAAGCACACAGACGCTCCAAGTAAAGCACATATGATGTGAAAGAATTAAAATATAGTTTCACTAGAGATGACCTGATAAGTTGCTGATGAAGAAGGGGATGCCTTGGGCATCCCCAAGCTTAGACGCTTGAGTCTTCTTGAAATTTGCTGGGGTGATCCATGGGAGCATCCCCAAGCTTAAGCTCTTCACTCTTCTTGATCACATTATATCATCCTTCTCTCTTGACCCTTGAAAACTTCCGCCACACCAAACTCAAAGTAATTCTCATTAGAGGGTTAGTGCACAATCAAAAACTCACATGTTCTATAAGGACACAAACATGACCGTTACTTTTAACATTAGCTACTGCCACTGATGTTATGTGAAGCTCTTCACCCTAAAAAAGAATTCCACTCAACACTAGTAAAAGAGAGAATGCGAAAAATAAAAGACAGAATCTGTCTAAACAGAACAGTCCGCAAAGACGAATTTTTTCGAGGCACTTACGTTGCTCAGATCGAAAAACTTTAAACTAACGAAAGATGCGTACATATCTGAGGATCACGCACAAAAAATTTCAGATTTAAATAATTTTTCTGTGATTTTACAGAATTAAAACGGTGAACAGCAGAAATCTGTTCCTGCGCAGAAATCCAAATCTAGCATCATCTTCCTATTAGAGGCAATACTTGGCACAACAATGCGATAAAATAAAGATACAAAGGAATTGTTACAGAAGTAAACAACTCCTTGACTCAAAAAAAAGAAAAATTGCAGAAATAAAATAATGGGTTGTCTCCCATAAGCGCTTTTCTTTAACGCCTTTCAGCTAGGCGCAGAAAGTAAGAATCAAGTGTTTCCAAGCGATGAAGCATCAACAGAATAATTTGCTCTAACAATAGAATCAAAAGGTAACTTCATCTTCTTTCTAGGGAAGTGTTCCATACCTTTCTTGAGTGGGAATTGGTATTTAATATTCCCTCTCTCATATCAATAATAGCACCAACAGTTCTAAGAAAAGGTCTTCCCAAAACAATAGGACAAGAAGCATTGCATTCAATATCCAAAACGACAAAATCAACGGGGACAAGGTTATTGTTAACCATTATAAAAACATCATCAACTCTCCCCAAAGGTTTCTTTATAGTATTATCAGCAAGGTGAACATCCAAATAACAGTGTTCCAAAGGTGCTAAATCAAGCATATCATAGAGTTTCTTAGGCATAACAGAAATACTAGCACCAAGATCACATAAAGCATTGCAATCAAAATCATTCAACTTCATTTTAATGATGGGCTCCCAACCATCTTCTAACTTCCTAGGGATAGAAGCTTCATGTTTTAATTTCTCTTCCCTAACTTGCATGAGAGCATTAGTAATATGTTTAGTAAAAGCCATGTTTATAGCACTAGCATTAGGACTTCTAGCTAGCTTTTGCAAGAACTTAATTACTTCAGAAATATTGCAACCATCAAAATCAAAATCATTATTATCAAAAGTAATAGGACCATTGTCTCCCACATCTCGAAAAATTTCAGCACTTTTATCAGGAACAGTTTCAGTGTTTTCAGGCAATTTTAAACGTTTTGCAACAGAAGTAGAGACATTGCCAACACCAATTACTTTACCATTGATAGTAGGAGGTTTGTTAACACTTGAGTTTACAGCATTTTCAGTAGTAGTAATAGTATAAACTCTAGCAATACTATTCTTTTTAGCAATTTCATCCTCTCTTGCCCACCTAGCATGTAAATCAGCTAACATCCTCACATTATTATCAATTTTAACTTGTATAGCATTGAGAGTTTTGCTCTCTTTAACATCATGAGGCATAGTTTTAATTTTTAACAAATCAACATCAAGAGCAAGACTATCAACTTTAGAGGCAAGAACATCGATTTTCCCAAACTTTTCCTCAACAGATTTATTGAAAGCAGTTTGTGTACTAATAAAATCCTTAAGCATGACTTCAAGATCAGAGGGTACACTCTTATTATTGTTGTAGGAATTACCATAAGAATTAACATAACCATTGCCACTATTAAAAGGATAGGGCTTATAATTGTTATTACCAAAATTATTCCTATAAGCATTGTTGTTGAAATTATTATTTTTAATGAAGTTCACATCAACATGCTCTTCTTGAGCAACCAAAGAAGCTAAAGGAACATTATTTGGATCAACATGCATCTTTCCATTTGTAAGCATAGACATAATAGTATCAATCTTATCACTCAACGAAGGGGTTTCTTCAACAGAATTTACCTTCTTACCTTGTGGAGCTCTTTCGGTGTGCCATTCAGAATAATTTATCATCATATCATCAAGAAGTTTTGTTGCAGCACCCAAAGTGATGGACATAAAGGTACCTCCAGAGGCCGAATCCAATAGGTTTCTTGAAGAAAAATTTAGTCCTGCATAAAAGGTTTGGATGATCATCCAAGCAGTCAGTCCATGGGTGGGACAATTCTTTACCAATGATTTCATTCTCTCCCAAGCTTGAGCAACATGCTCATTATCAAATTGTTTGAAATTCATAATGCTACTTCTCAAAGATATAATTTTAGCAGGAGGATAGTATTTTCCTATGAAAGCATTTTTGCATTTAGTCCATGAATCAATACTATTTCTAGTCAAAGATAGCAACCATTCTTTAGCACGTCCTCTCAAAGAGAAAGGAAAAAGTTTCAGTTTAATAATATCACCATCTACATCCTTATACTTTTGCATCTCACAAAGTTCAACAAAATTATTAAGGTGAGCAGCAGCATCATCAGTACTAACACCAGAGAATTGCTCTTTCATAACAAGATTTAAAAGTGCAGGTTTAATTTCATAGAATTCTGCGTTAGAAGCAGGTGGAGCAATAGGTGTACTAATGAAATCATTGTTGTTCGTGCTAGTGAAATCACACAACTTAGTGTTCTCAGGGGTACTCATTTTAGCAAAATTAAAACAAAACAGAAAGATAACAACTTGAAAATAAAAGTAACTAATTTTTTTGTGTTTTTGATAAATAAAGCAAACAAGACTAAATAAAAATAAACTAAGCAAGACAATAACAAAGTAAAGAGATTGGAAGCGTGAAACTCCCCTTGCAGAAATCCTTTGCTCCCTGGCACCAGAAAAAGAGCTGTTGCAGGGAGTTAGAGGAGCTCTCAGAAATATTTCTTCTCCCCGGCAACGGCGCCAGAAAAAGAGCTTGATTGCGTGGATCACACGTTCGCTGGGAGACCCCAAGAGGAAGGTATGAAGCAGTGTAGCAGCAGTTTCCCTCAGTATGAAACCAAGGTTTAATCGAACCAGTAGGAGCAAGAAATCACTTCTGAAGGTTGTTGGTGCGGAATATGGCACGGCGCAATACCAGGGAATCCGGCGCCAACGTGGAATCTGCACACAACACAATCAAACTACTTTGCCCCAACGAAACAGTGAGGTTGTCAATCTCACCGGCTTGCTGAAAACAAAGGATTAAACGTATGGTGTGGAAAACAGTAGTAAATTGCAGAGAATGAAAAGGAACAGTGTTTGCAGTTGGTTGTATTATCAGTGTAAAAGAATGGACCGGGGTCCACAGTTCACTAGTGGTGTCTCTCCATAACAATAACTAACATGCTGGGTGAACAAATTACAGCTGGGCAATTGACAAAATATTGAGCGCATAACAATGCATATATATGACATGATGATTACTATGATATTCATGTGGGCATTACGACAAAATACATAGACCGTTATCCAACAAAGTCTATGACTAATAATCCACCGCCAGGTTGTCATACCGAGTTCCCCGTTGGTATTAAGTTGCAAGCAACGGATAATTGCATTAAGTAATGTGCGTAAAGTAAACAAATGCATTAGACCTAACGGCGTACCCTTAAGCTAAGCATCGGTTATTTTATCCCTAGTGGCAACAGCACATCCACAATCTTAGAAGTTATTGTCACTCTCCCAGATTACCGGAGGCATGAACCCACTATCTAGCATAAATACTCACTCTTGGAGTTACAAGCATCTACTTGGCCAAAGCATCTACTAGTAACGGAAAGCATGCAAGATCATAAATAACATATAAGATAGATTGATAATCAACTTGACATAGTATTCAATATTCATCGGATCCCAGCAAACACAACATGTAGCATTACAATAAGATGATCTTGATCATGATAGGCAGCTCACAAGATCTAAACATGATAGCATAAAGTGGAGAGACAACCATCTAGCTACTGCCATGGACCCGTAGTCCAAGGATGAACTACTCACGCATCACTCCGGAGGCAGGCATGGTGATGTAGAGCCCTCCGGTGATGATTCCCCTCTCCGGCAGGGTGCCGGGAAGAGCTTCTGAACCCTCCCGAGCTAGGGTTGACGGCGGCGGCGTCTCTGGAACTTTTCGTGGATAATGGCTCGGGTATCTAGGGTTTTCGCGTCGGGAGAAATAAATAGGCGAAAGGGCGGCGGCTGCGGAGCCACGAGGGCCCCACACCACCCCACGGCGCGGCAGGGGGTGGGCCCGCGCGGCCCCATGGTGTGGGCGCCACGTGGCTCCCCTCCGTGTCTCCTCTGGACTCCGTCTTCGTGTTGGAAAAATAGGAGGTTCTGTCCAAGTTTCGTCCAATTCCGAGAATATTTCCAGACTAGCTTTTCTGGAATACAAAAACAGCAGAAAACAGGAACTGCACTGTGGCATCTTGTTAATAGGTTAGTCCCAGAAAATACATAAAAATGCTATGAAGTGTATATAAAACATGTAACAATTGGTATAATATCAACATGGAACATCAGAAATTATAGATACGTTTGAGACGTATCAATATCCTGTGTTTGCTTCAAATAACCTTGCTAGCCTAAACTCTGTACTGAGAGGGAATGCTTCTCGTGCATCCAAAATCTTGAGCCAAAATCCATGTCATCTGTGTCCACCATAACTACCTATATGTGGTATTTCCTTGTCATTCCAAGTAAATTTTTCATGTGCTACCTTTAAACTATTCAAAAATTATTACTCCTATTTTGTATCAATGTTTACCAAGCTCATGAGGACGGGGTGGATGTCTTTATGTCAACTGTCAAACAGACTTTACCACCGGACTAGCGGCATATACATCCGCTTATCCATTAATTTTGCAAAAAGAGCTGGCAAATGGGTTGCCTAGTCCCAATTAATTACAACTTTAACCGCTTAATTCTCTTCACATTTTTGCCCTAATTTATCAGTCAAGCAATGACAAACAGTGAAATATCTGCATGTGTAAACAAAAGAGAAAGAGGGATGATCTGCCTTGCTGGTAGAAATAACGTCCTTCATGGGAGCCGAAAAGTTTGGTTGGCAGGGGTCATATTGTACTTTCCATTTTCTGATTCGTTGACAATTAACAAACACCTCTCAAAACTTATTTTTACTCTCTATATGATTTCAAAAACTTAAAAAGCTCTAGCACATGATTTAATCCCTGCTTCCCTCTACGAAGGGCCTTTCTTTTACTTTTATGTTGAGTCAGTTTACCTACTTCTTTCTATCTTAGAAGCAAACACTAGTGTCAACTTTGGTGCAACAATTTTTATATGCTCGTATATTGCACTTATTATATGCTTTGTGTTGACAAATATCCATGAGATATATATGTTGAAAGTTGAAAGCAATTGCTGAAACTTAAATCTTCCTTTGTGTTGGTTAAATACCTTTTACTTAGAATCTATTGATTTATGAGTTAACTCTTATGCAAAACTCTTTGATGCTTGTCTCGAAAGTACTATTCATGAAAAGTTTTTGCTTGTATGATTCAGTTGTTTGCTCATTATCTACTTGCTAGCAAACTATAGACCATTGACCTGGATCACTTCATTCATAACATGTGCTTTACAATATTATTTGATCAAGATTATGATTGTAGCATGTCACCTCAGAAATTATTTTGTTTTTATCGTTTTACCTACACGTGGACGAGTAGAACTAAGCTTGGGGATGCTTGATACGTCTCAAACGTATCTATAATTTCTGATGTTCCATGTTGATATTATACCAATTGTTACATGTTTTATATACACTTCATAGCATTATTATGCATTTTCTGGGACTAACCTATTAACAAGATGCCACAGTGCCAGTTCCTGTTTTCTGCTGTTTTTGTATTCCAGAAAAGCTAGTCTGGAAATATTCTCGGAATTGGACGAAACTTGGACAGAACCTCCTATTTTTCCAACACGAAGACGGAGTCCAGAGGAGAGACGGAGGACGGCCACGTGGCACCCACACCATGGGGCCGCGCGGGCCCCCCCTGCCGCGCCGTGGGGTGGTGTGGGGCCCTCGTGGCTCCGCAGCCGCCGCCCTTTCGCCTATTTATTCTTCCCGACGCGAAAACCCTAAACACCCGAGCCATTATCCACGAAAAGTTCCAGAGACGCCGCCGCCGTCAAGCCTAGCTCGGGAGGGTTCAGAAGCTCTTCCCGGCACCTGCCGAAGAGGGGAATCATCACCGGAGGGCTCTACATCACCATGCCTGCCTCCGGAGTGATGCGTGAGTAGTTCATCCTTGGACTCCGGGTCCATGGCAGTAGCTAGATGGTTGTCTCTCCACTTTATGCTATCATGTTTAGATCTTGTGAGCTGCCTATCATGATCAAGATCATCTTATTGTAATGCTACATGTTGTGTTTGCTGGGATCCGATGAATATTGAATACTATGTCAAGTTGATTATCAATCTATCTTATATGTTATTTATGATATTGCATGCTTTCCGTTACTAGTAGATGCTTTGGCCAAGTAGATGCTTGTAACTCCAAGAGTGAGTATTTATGCTAGATAGTGGGTTCATGCCTCCGGTAATCTGGGAGAGTGACAATAACTTCTAAGATTGTGGATGTGCTGTTGCCACTAGGGATAAAATAACCGATGCTTAGCTTAAGGTACGTCGTTAGGTCTAATGCATTTGATTACATTACGCACATTACTTAATGCAATTATCCGTTGCTTGCAACTTAATACCAACGGGGAACTCGGTATGACAACCTGGCGGTGGATTATTAGTCATAGACGCTGTTGGATAACGGTCTATGTATTTTGTCGTAATGCCCACATGAATATCATAGTAATCATCATGTCATATATATGCATTGTCATGCGCTCAATATTTTGTCAATTGCCCAGCTGTAATTTGTTCACCTAGCATGTTAGTTATCTTTTATGGAGAGACACCACTAGTGAACTGTGGATCCCGGTCCATTCTTTTACACTGATAATACAAGCAACTGCAAACACTGTTCCTTTTCATTCTCTGCAATTTACTACTGTTTTCCACACCATACGTTTAATCCTTTGTTTTCAGCAAGCCGGTGAGATTGACAACCTCGCTGTTTCGTTGGGACAAAGTAGTTTGATTGTGTTGTGTGCAGATTCCACGTTGGCGTCGGATTCCCTGGTATTGCGCCGTGCCATATTCCGCCACCAACAACCTTCAGAAGTGATTTCTTACTCCTACTGGTCGATTAAACCTTGGTTAAATACTGAGGGAAACTGCTGCTACACTGCTTCATACCTTCCTCTTGGGCTCTCCCAGCGAACGTGTAATCCACGGAATCAGTACTATGTCTTTCTCCACCTCATTCTCTCTCTAATCAATAAGATCTAATATCATAATTCATGTATCTTTCATTTGCAGCATTCATCAAATGCATCTTCCCAACAATTTATGTCTTCTTGTTTTCTATAGGCTTCAACATGGCGTCCATGTTTTCCCTATTCTTACTTCTAGAAATCATGTGTCCTAAAGATGTTCTAAGATTGGACTAGACATGAATTTTCCCGAGATTGAATCACCCAGCCATTTTCTGAAAGTAGAAACATGTAATTTTATGACTAGAATCAAATTTTGGACCCACAACCTGCATGCAGCCACGTTTACATATCCAATATTCGATAGAACGTTTGTGATGCTAAGATATGGGTATTTGGCATACGGTGGACCCATTTTCTTCTGGAAAAAAAATCAGGAGATATGAGTTCCTAACAGACACAAATTGAAAAAAAAAAACTACACCTATAAATTAGGATTCATTTGTGGATGGGTGAAATTGTCCATAAATCACATTATACCCTATATTTGAAAAATTTCTGAAAAAACTATACACCTGACATGAAGGAATGGAGGGAGTTGTATTCCTACAACACAGACTTTCGAGAGATGCAATTTATTGTCAAAAGATCGGCTCCCGAGATATTTATATGAATTTATCCTAGATATAGCTTTGTTCTCGCTACACTGTGGAAGCTGTGCGTTTCAATTGTTTCATGTGAACTTGTGGATAATGTGTTGTCAGCTTGTGTCGTGTGGTTGTGTCTTTAGGCGGTCAAAGAGATCGCAACTTTAGCAAATGCGGGCTGTTGTGTGGCTCCAAGATCATGTGCATTAGTGTGAGAGTCCAAGATCACGTGAACTAGCGTGAGAAGTTGCGGCGTACAAAGGTGTGTGCGGTGATTTGTTGTCGTGTATGTATTATTAGCTGACCATTGTCGTGTTGTCTAGATCCGATTGTGCGGGTTTCCTCCCCGTTGATTGGATGATACCGAATCCGGACAACTAGTGGGGCAGGCTTACGCAACATGAAGAGAGAATATCCGATGGTGGCACCATTCAAGATGGATGATCACAAACTTTGTCGTGCATTCATCTTTCCAAATGGGGTGCACAACAACCTCCGCCTCCTTTGCGGATATGTTTTCTCAACTAGCAATGTTTGCTTGGTTTGCGCAATGCGTTTTGGGCATGAGGCCGGTTGACAATGATGTTAAACATATGGTGTAAGACAATATTTACTTTTGTCTGTTGTCTAAATTCTATCACCGCTCTTATGTATGTTCTTTTATTATTATCATTTTAAATTCGATTTGGTCTATATTAGAGCAAGAGAGCATTAGGTAGAAATAGATAATGGGGGTAGCTAAACCCATAGATATAGAAACGATTTTAAAAAGATTATAACCAAGATATACTCCTCCATCCATTCCTAATTATATGATGTTTTACCTTTTTTATTACTCGCATGTATCTAGACGTGCTTCGGTGTGTAGATTCACTCATTTTACTCTATATGTAGTCCACACTGAAATATCTAAAACATCTTATAGTTTGGAATGGAGGGAGTACGTCTTAACTTGCGGAAACAGTAGGCAAATATCTCCTAATTAAGAATACTTCTCAAACCATTTCAGAAATAAAAACTAATTGTTGCTTTGGCGCTATAAAAACATCCAAATTTTACCGAAGCATCTACACTGCACTGAATTTACCAGGGCACTAACAAATCTTAAGTCCCAAGGACTAGTCAATTGTAGAACCGCCTGTGGTCTCTTGGCAGACTGTACTGGTAGTGATGGAGTAATATATTCCTTCTACCAGTTCCCGGAATTCGTGACAACCACACTTTGAAAACTGGCACTGCATGCTAATTGTAATCCGTGCAAATCAGGCGCGTGGAACAAAAGTCAGTCACCTCTTACATGCAAAAAATTACCTAAAAGAATGTATATTCACATATTTGGAATTTTATCTGTACAGAGCATGTAGCAGTAAGGGGGATAGACAGCTTGCCTAAGAGGGACAGCATTGTCCAAAGAAAGGGGGAATTTCCGAGAAAAGAAAGTACCAACAGAGAAGCAATGTGGCTCTGCTTCTGCTGTTAGGGACACATAGAGCTTGACCAAGATAAATAAGCTGAGACAAAAGCCAGTACAACACTTATGAGCCTCCTCCTCCTCCCCCACCAAAGAAAAAACATCCGTTTGCACATTGCAGATAACCAAAGTTAAACCATTTGGCATTAATAACTAAATCTCAAGATTAATAGTAAGAAGATTTAGTTTCCCTATATGAGACCACTTGAGGACAATGGAAATAAAAAGAAGAGATTGTTTTGCATTGCTGTCAAATCTGAAGGCAACACTGGCTAGCGGCTACATTTGTACACCGGCCACTCTCTTCACTGTAAACTCCCTTGGCTGTTCTTGCCCTCAATTCAAAGAGGGGGCGAAAGAAGCCAAAATCCAGGAGGAGATACAGCTTATCATTTCCCGGAATCCCCAAAAAGTTGAGTAAAGTTACAAAACTAAGAAAAAATTCCTATAGCTAAAAGAATCAATCAAGGATTCAGTGATCCAAGAATCGAGACTTGCTCCATCGTCCGCTACACACAATCGGCCACCACGAGCAATGCGTTGTCGGCATCTGCTTTGGCCGCTTGTGCATGCTTTCTCTTGTGCCCGTCGGCTTCATCGAGAATGTCGCCGTCGGCTGTGCTGCCGCCGGTGAGCTCGCGCGCGCGCTCCGTCTGCTCCTCCCAGTCGGTGCCGACCACGGCGCGCAGCATCAGCGCGGCGCAGACCAGCTGCGCGGCCAGCATGCCGCCCCACATCCCGCGGAAGTCCAGGTGCGCCGGCCGGAACGCCAGCGCCAGCGCCACCGGCATGCCCACGCCGTAGAACGCCCAGACGTTGATCCTGGCCGCCTTCTCGGGCCGCGCGCTGCCGCGCAGGACGCCGCACCCCGTCGTCTGCGGGCAATTGCCCAACTCGGCCAGGCCCAGCAGCGGCAGCGCCGCGGCCGCGAGCCGCAGGATGGCTTCGTCCGACGTGAACATCCGGGCCCACACGCCCCGCACGGACACCGCGAATGCGCATGCCACGAGGCCGAGCGCCGCGCCAAGCCCGAGCCCGAGGCGTGCCACGAGGCGTGCGCGCTCTGGCCGCCCGGCGCCGAGCTCGTGGCCGACGCGCGTGGACACCGCGCAGCCGAGGGAGTGCGGGAAGATGTATATGAGCGACGTCGTCTGAATCAGCACCCCCATGGTCGCCACAGCCGCCTTCGGGTCCGCGAGCACGCCGCAGAGGAGCACCATGATCTCGTACCACCACCACTCCAGGCAGACCGACATGCAGCTGTGCACGGACAGCCTCACCAGGCTCCACCATTTCTTGGCGCCCTCCTCCTCGGCCTGCGCGGCGCACGCTTTCGTCTCGCCGTCGTCATGGCCGTACATTCCGAAGAAGCACACGTACGCCACGAGAAAAAGAAGGAAATTGAGGTTGGTGAAGACCGCGCCGAGGGCGATGCCGCGGATGCCGAGGCTGAGGAAGTCGACGAGGAGGAAGTTGATTGGCACGTGGAGGAGGACGGCGGCGGCTGCGGCGTAGGTGAGCGGGAGCGTGACGGACTGCGCGCGGAGGTAAATGCGGAGCGGGTGGAGGAAGGACTGCACGATGAGGTCGGGGAGGGAGCAGAGGATGTACGCGTACGCCGTGGAGGCGATCTCCGGGTCCTGGCCGGTGGCGACGAGGACGCGGTGCATGGCGAGCCAGAGCACGCAGATGGGGAGGGACGCGACGAGGAGCAGCAGGACGGTGCGCCGGAGCGCCGCGCGTAGGAGATCCGTGCGGCCCGCGCCGAACGCCTGGCCGCAGACGGGGTCCATCCCGCCGGCGAGGCCGGAGAGCACGGAGTAGCCAGTGATGTTGGCGAAGCCGAGCGCGAGGGAGCCGCCGGCGAGGGGGAGCTGGCCGAGACGACCGAGAAATACCATAGACACGAGGGAGCGCAGGTAGAGGAGGATCCCGGCGCCAACCATGGGCCCCGTGAGGCAGAGGATGGAAGCCACCTCGCCAAGAACGCCGCCTCCAGCAGGCACCGTCCTTCTCTTGCGGTCTTGCAGCTTGGGGTATCCCCTCGCCGTGTCCAGCAGGGCGCGGTGGTTGCATTGCGCCGACTCCGAGCAGTGGCAGGTGGCCATGGCTGCCCGGGCTGGTCTCCTGCGCCAAGTGTTTGTGTTAATTTGTTGGGCAGGAGAGAGGCAGCGGGCTATGGTCAGTGGTGGGGGTGATGGATGGGGGCTGCTGGAAGAGTTGACGCTTATATAGCGGCTGGCCGCCTGAATCGAATGTCCTGTGGGCCCGTTGGAGAAATGGCTAGCTCCAAGGGGAAGGAGATCCAGCTAGGACTCGAGGGAAAAGCTACGGCTCACGATGAACAAGCTGAGTGGCACTTGTCTTGGTGTAAACTGAAACGTATGGATCTTGCAAAATTTTGGCACAAAAACGAGAGAATCAGCGTGCTCCAACCGTTGGATTGTACCCCACTCTCTATGCTGCATTTGGACCACGTGACGAGATCGTCTCTTGCGAGAGAGATCACTGGATTGTAGAGTAGATGACAATGGAGATATACTTTATAAATGATCACCATATTTTACCATAAATTGAGCGAAATTACAACGAGCTAATGGATGGTCGAGAGATCGCCAACAACTTACTATGAGTACAGCCAACCGTGCGGTAACACGAATATGGTATTCTTTTGTCTTTTTTTTGTTGAACAAACAGAATGTGGTACAATAGGTTTAACCAAGTGTTTGTCATATTGAGAGTGTGTAATAAAATGCACCTACAGGATAATCTACATCGTTATCTTACATTGATTGAAATACGTGTGTGTCATGTCGAGAGTTATCTGGATAGCAAAATAGGTAAAACGATGGAATGTATCTATGGAATAATCTAAATCGCTGCCTTAAATTGGTCAAAAGAAACAAATAAAACATAGTTGGGAATATGGGGAACAACTTATTCACTTTTTTTTCGAAATGGGGTCGCCCCAGCTTATTCACATGACGCGATAATACCAACATCCGATTCACCCATCCAACAAATCGAATCACGTATATTCCTCGTACCGAGAGATCAATGATTTAATCGTCAAATAGGTAAGAAATGGAACATACATAAGGTATAATCTAAAAACCGTGAATTGATCGAAATATATGGAGAATGAAGAGGAGATCAAGACTACTTCTTTGCTATGCAAGGAAAGAAATCCCTAGTAATGCAACTGTTTGATTCACTAGATCAAATAGATTTCATCGCGTATTCAACGTGCTCTTAGAGTATTGTTTCTCGATAATTGCATCAAATCTTCACGTACACCCAATAAAATTAGTACATAAATGGTGCAATCCAATTGATGCTAAAATATACTAAAGGAAATCGACACAGAAAGTCATGTTATCCACGTGCGAGGTCACTAGCCAATAACATTGGCTCACCAATCCCCATTGTTGTAAAGACATGTCGACCCCACACTAACGACAAACCTAACGATATTATGAATTGACGTATTCCAGTGTTACATGTTTAGCGAATCTTTTAGCTACAAGAGCGAAAACGACAAAACACGTAACCAACAAATAATCACCGGGTACAACGAACAAAATCAATTCAACGATAGCATGATCAAAATGGTACTAAAAGACACTAAAACAAACCGACATAGAATGTTACGTTGTTCCCGTGTGAGGTGATTAGTCACTAGTATGGGATCACGAGCGTGCAATGTTGCAAAGTTCCATCGACGTCACACTAACGACAAACCAAACATAATTGTGAATTGGAGATATTGCAGTCTTACATATTAGTGAAAATTTTGGTTACCGAAACAAAAATCACATATGTTTAACCGACAAATAATCACCACATACATCAAATAAAATCAATCCAGCAATAGTACAATTTAAATGGTACTATACTAAACGAAAGATATGTCACAAAGAGAATATTAGTCACTACATTGGCTCACCAATGCTCAATGTCACAAAGATATGTCGGCATGAGAGTAATGGAAGACATAACGCTATTGCGAATTGCATGCATTGCAATGTTACATGTTATTCGATATTTTGGCTACCTCGTTGAATACCTTTTTTTCATAGATAGTATGTTTAAAAACCTGTATTACGAAAATCTTCTAAAATTAATAAGATATTGTTACGTATGCACAATGAGAATATTAGTTGGTTACTAAAACCTCAGTGTTAGTTATGTATGCACAATGAGGTTGCATCTACTGTTTACTTGTAATTTTAGTATGACGACTTGGAACTACCTTCAAGTGGACTAGAGCACGAGGGGGGGGGGACCCAACTTCAGATTGCATCATTGGCCAATTGGAAATATTTCTTTCCTGAGATAATGTTTTTAGCTTGATATAATTTTTGGGTGGTTAAGAATGGAAAGATTTTTCAGCATGTCAAACCTAAGTTTGCAACCCAAGCAATGTAATTTTTTTCATGTTATTTCTCTTCATGCTCATAGGATAAAAAATGATAATAAGGATAAGTTGTTGACTTGGATTGCTAGTTTTCCTTAGCCATGTTGGTAGGTTATATTAATATTAAAAAATATGTAATTGTTTTTATTCTTTATTTATAAATAGAAGTGGAAGGGTTGTGGAGATTTTGCCTCAAAGTAAATATTCAAAAAGGGGCCGAAGCAAAGAAAGGAATGATACGAACTAAAAACTGTTGCATGTGCAAGAAACCAACCATTAGTTGGATGTTCAAGAGGGTGACTTTTTCTAGGTGCACTAGGGAGGAAACTTCAGCGAATGATTGACTTTATTGACTAGATATTCATAGTAAATTAGATTGACAACATTCAACCAAGACGAACAACACTTATCCATGATAAAAGTAAAAAAAAAATCACATCAAGGTTTTTCGAATTTCTCGTCTCTAGCTTCTCCTTATGCATCAAGACTTTCCACCATGATGATACGTCCATTTTGCATCAATATTTTATATCATAATTTATTCTTATTCATTGATATATTTCATATTAGAATGCAAAACTTATGTTCTTTTATCTTATTTTGCATGTTTTCCAAATCCTCGGGATTTCTCTGTCGGAGTCAGGAATCTGCTGGAAAAAGCACCGTCATGATTCTATATTTCTCGAGCTCCAAAAATTACGAGAAAATACAGAAGCTAATATTTTGTCAGATAACGGGAGGAGACCTAAGATGGAGCCGAGGGGGGGGGGGGGGGGTCACAGGGTGCCCAGGCGACCCTAGGCGCGCCTAGGATCCGCCTAGAGGCCCTGGCCTACCTCCGGAGCTCTCCTTCGGCGTATATCTCCGTCTTGACCTAAAACGCTCGAGGGAGGCTTCGCATTATTTTTCCACCGCCGTCTCGGGGCGGAACCGAGATAGAGAAGAAAGAGCTCTCCGGCAGGCAAAAATCTGCCGGGGAAGTTCCCTCCAGGAGGGGGATATTGTCACCGTCATCATCGTCATCACGCCGTGCATCATCGGGATTATCATGTGCATCATCTCCAACACCAGCACCATCTCCACCACCATCCCATATCATCCCGTTGTAACATCTAGGGTTGTACCTTGTTTTATTCATTGGGATCACTCTCCCGGTATTAATTATCTTGTTGTAGTTGATGCTACTGAGTTTTATTGGTGAATTCTTGTTATGACCAGATTGTTATACATTCATATATCACCTCTGATCATGATCCATTTGATGTCTCGTGAGTAGTTCGTTTAGTTCTTGAGGACATGGGAGAAGTCTTTTTACTAGTAGTCAAATTATGTTGAGTAATATTTAATGGTTTGATATTTAAGTTGTGGTGTCATTCTTTTGTGGTGTCATGTGAACGTCGACTACATGGTACTTCACCTTTATGGGCCTAAGGGAATGCATTGTGTATTTAGTTTACTATTTGTGGGTTTGCCGGAGCAACAGAAACTTGAATCACCGTTAGTAAATTATTGCACAAGGGAGCGTAGGATCATAGAGTTTAAGGCTGTGGTTAGATTTATCTTAATTATCTTCTTGTAGTTGCGGATGCTTGCAAGGGGTATAATCACAAGGGTGTACTGGTCCAAATAAGGGCGGTGCATTAGCATAGATTCACCCACACAACACTTATCAAAACAATAAATATTAATCAACGGTATGCGATGAAAGTAACTTGACGATATTCCCGTGTGTCCTTAGGAACGATTTAGTCATCATAAGTAACATCACCGGCTTGTCCTTTGTGCTAAAAATGATTGGGCCACTTGCTGAAATTATTCTTGCTCTCTTTTATTTACACGTTCTTTATTTATTCGTTATTACAAAAATCCATATAAACTTGTCTTTTAGTATTTGCAGTGAAACCTTGCGTAAAACTACTTGTCAACACCTTCTGCTCCTCGTTGGGTTCGACAATCTTATTTATCGAAAGTACTACGATAGATCGCCTACAGTTGTGGGTCATCAAGACTATTTTCTGGCGCCGTTTCCGGGGAGTGAAGCGCTATTGGTAAGGAATTTTTCGATTGTAAGTGCTGTTTTTATTTTTGTTTGCTATTTTAATTTATTATGGAGTTCGCTTCTTTTAATTCGTTGTTTGAGGGTAATCCCTCCACTACTCTTGGGGTGGAGAAGACCCCTCTACCTACTGAAGGTATTCCGTTTAAAATACCTATGGGAATTGTTGATCGTACTATGAGTAACCGCTATGCAGGAGATGGAACTGTCCATCCTGGTTATCACTTGCTTTATATAACAGAATTATGTGGGTTATTTAAGATTGCATGTGTTTCAAAGGAAGTAATCATGAGGAAATCATTTTCATTATCATTGAAATATAAAGCATTGGAGTTGTATAGGCTACTGGATAATTCTCACTCGTTGAATTGGAAAGAGCTTGTGTCTCTCTTTTACTCTAAATTTTATCCTCTTCATGAAATTCATCAAGATAGGAATTATATCTATAATTTTTGGCCTCATGACGGAGAAAATATCGCTCAAGCTTGGGGGAGGTTGAAATCATTAATTCTCAAATGCCCCATTCATGTGCTTTCTAAGGATATTATTATTACTAATTTTTATGCTAGACTTTCTCGTCATGACAAGGATTTACTTGATGCTTCCTCTGTGGGTTCTTTCACAAGTTAGAAGGTTGAAGCTAAATGGGATCTTATTGAAAGAATTCAACACAATACTGAAGATTGGGAGATCGACAAAGGCAAAGAATCAGGTATAATTATGACTATGAATGCATTAAGTCTTTCACTGAAACTGATAGTTTTAATGAGCATAGTGCTAAGTTTGGACTTGATTCTCAAATCGGAGTTGATTTCTGTAAATTTTTGCTTCTCATATTAAAATCTCTAAACAAAAGTGGAATGAGTATCATGAACCTTTTAAAGATGCTAGTATTAATATGCTACCTAATAAAGAGATTCAAGTCCACACGGTTGATCCTGTTTTTCCTTCTGTTCACTTTGAAAAATTACCGTTTCTTGTTAGAGCAAAAGAACATTGTGTTGTTGCTAGTGTATTTTTCAAAAGTGAAAGGAAACTTAAAGAACCTGGTGAACAATTGAAAGTTGAGCCTCCGGTAGCTTTGTTTCAAGATCTTATCACTGAAAATGTTGAAGGAGGGCATATAGTTTTTTGTGAAAGATGCTTCTAGTCTTGTTAAACCACCAAAAGAAAATGTTAAGGAAATTGTTACTCCTATCATTTCGGTTAAGATAGGTGATCATTGCTATTATGGTTTATGCAATATTGGTGCCGGCTCAAGTGCCATTCCCTTTTCACTCTATCAAGAAATTACGCATGAAATTGGTCCTTGTGAGATCAAATATATTGATGTGGTTATTCAACTCGCTAATAGAGATTCTATCTCTCCGGTGGATATTGTTAGAGATGTTGAAGTCTTATGTGGTAAGATAAAATATCCTGCTGATTTTTTGGTACTTGGTTCAGTTGCAAATGAATCTTATCTGATTATATTTGGTAGACCCTTCTTAAATACCTGTGGTGCTATTATTGATTGCAAGAAAGAAAAGGTTTATACTAAATTTAACGGTGAACCATATGAGTTTAATTTTTCTAAGTTCACTAAATAACGTCATCAAAAGGAATTACCTAATGAGGATTTTAATATTGAAAGACTTGCTGCTATTGCTGTTGCTCCTAATGATCCTTTGCAGCAATTTATGGAGGATCGTGAAAACGATATGTTCATGCAAGAAAGAAATGAATTGGAGGGCATCTTTCTCCATCAACCAGCTATTCTCAAGCATAATTTGCCGGTTTAGTCATTGGGGACACCCACGCCTCCTAAGGGAGATCCTGTTTTTGAACTTAAAACTCTTCCTGATACTCTTAAATATTCATATTTGGATGAAAATAAAATATACCCTGTTATTATAAGTGCTAAACTTTCATGACAGGAAGTACTTCGGAAGCATTGAACAGCTATGGGATATACTTTGGACGATCTTAAAGGGATTTGTCCCACTGTATGTCAACACACAATTAATCTCGAGCCTGACGCAAAGCCAGTTGTTGATCATTGGCGACGTTTGATTCAAAAAATGAAGGAAGTGGTAAGAAATGAGATACTTAAGCTTCTTGAAGCAGGTATAATTTATCCTATTGCTGATAGTAGATGGGTTAGCCAAGTGCATTGTGTTCCTAAAAAGGGAGGTATGACCGTAGTTGCAAATTATAATAATGACTTATTCCTCAAAGAACTGTGGTTGGTTATAGAATGTGCATTGATTCTCGAAAATTAAATAAAGCTACTAAGAAGGATCATTATCATTTGCCTTTTATTGATCAAATGCTAGAAATATTATCTGAGAACACGCATTTCTGTTTCCTTGATGGTTATTCTGGTTTCTCTCAAATTGATGTTAGATATCAAGATCAGGAGAAAACCACTTTTACTTGTCCTTATGGAACTTATGCTTATAGACGTATGCCTTTTGGTTTATGTAACGCTCCTGCTACCTTTCAAATATGCACGTCTGCTATTTTTCATGGCTTTTGGGAACAAATTGTGGAAGTATTCATGGACGATTTCTCCGTCTATGAGACTTCCTTTGACAACGGCCTGCACAGTCTTGACAAAATTTTGCAGAGATGTGAGGACACTAACCTTGTCCTAAATTGGGAAAAATGTCACTTTATGGTTAATGAAGGTACTATTCTTGGTCCTAAAATTTCTGAAAGAGGTATTGAAGTTGATAGAGCTAAAGTTGAAGCTATTGAGAAAATGCCTTGTCCAAGGGATGTGAAAGGTATACGCAGTTTTCTTGGTCATGCTGGTTTCTATAGGAGGTTTATTAACGATTTTTTCTAAACTTCGAAGCCTCTTACTAATCTTTTTGAAAAAGATGTTCCTTTTATTTTTTATGATGATTGTAAGGAAGCCTTCGAGATTCTGAAAAAGGCTTTAACAACAGCTCCTATTGTTCAATCACCTGATTGGAATTTACCTTTTGAAATTATGTGTGATGCCTGTGATTATGCTGTAGGAGCTGTCCTGGGTCAACAAGTTGATAAGAAATTAAATGTTATTCATTATTCTAGTAAGACTTTGGATAGTGCTCAAAAGAATTATGCTACTACCGAAAAAGAGTTCTTAGCTGCCGTTTTTGCTTGTGACAAGTTTAGGCCGTATATTGTTGATTCCAAAGTAATAATTTATTCTGATCATGCTGCCATTAAATATCTTATGGGAAGGAAAGATGCTAAGACTAGACTTATTAGATGGGTTCTTTTGTTACAAGAGTTTGATTTGCAAATTGTTAATAGAAAGGGTGTTAATAGAAAGGGTGTTGATAATTGATACGTCTCAAACGTATCTATAATTTTTGATTGTTCCATGCTTGTTATATATCATTGCCACATGTTTTTATAATATTGTTATATCATTTTGGAATATTTTATGGAACTAACCTATTGACAAGATGCCTAGTGCCAGTTCCTGTTTTCTGCTGTCTTTTTGTGTCAGAAAAGCTAGTCGGGGAAGTTTCTCTGAATCACCTGAAAAATTATGGGAATTATTTTTACATGGAAACAAAGGCAGAGCCGAGAAGGGAGCTGCAGGGGGGCCCACAGCCCCCAGACGCCACCCAGCCGCGGCCCAGAGCTTGGCCGTGGCTGGTGCCCACCTGGCGCCCTCCGGTTCCTCCTCGAGTCGCCCTCTCGCCTATAAATTCCCTTCGTCCCGAAAACCCTTGATATCCGATCATATTTTCCAAAAAACATCCGAGGCCGCCGCCATCGCCAACCTAGATCGGGAGGGTTCTGAAGCTCTTCCTCGCACCCTGCCGGAGGGGGAGATCGTCACCGGAGGCATCTACACCACCATGCCTGCCTCCGGAGTGATGCGTGAGTAGTCCACCACGGGACTACGGGTCCATGGCAATAGCTCGATGGTTGTCTCTCTCCCTTGTACTCCATTGTTTAGATCTTGTGAGCTGCCTAACATGATCAAGGTCATCTATTTGTAATGCTACATGTTGTGTTTGCGGGGATCCGATGAATTATGGAGTCATGACATTATTGTTCAGTTTATTTATCATATGTTTTATTTATGATATTGCATGCTCTCCGATGCTTTGGCCGAAGTAATTGCTAGTATCTTAGAGAGGGTATTTATGTTAGATAGTGGGTTCATGCCTCTCTTGTCTGAGCTGGAGTTGACAGAAACGATTAAGACTTGAGATGTGTTGTTGCTACTAGGGATAAAACAACGTTGTTTATTGCTCTATGTTGTAACCATTGCTTACATTACGCACCATGCTTATTGCAATTATTTGTTGCTTGCAACTTAATACTTTCGGGTGACAGGCTGGATAGCGATCCCGGGGTGGATTATTAGTCGTAGATGCAGTTGGATAACAGTCTATGTATTTTGACGTAATGCCCATATTAGATTAAACGGTGAACTTTGTGTCATGATAGTATTGTGTTGCGCCCATGTTTGTCAATTGCCTCGCTGTAATTTGTTTACCCAACATGTTTATCTTTTGGAGAGACGCCACTAGTGAACTGTGGTCCCCGGTCCTATTTTCCTATATTGCTTACAACCGTTTTCATAGCGTTTCCTAATCATTTGCTCGCTGGTCATTTTTGCTCTCATATTATTTTACACACATACATTTAATCCTTTGTGTTCAACAAGCCGGAGAGATTGACAACCTCTCTATTTCGTTGGGGCAAAGTAGTTTGTTCGTGTGTGTGCAGGTCCACATCAACGATCGTAAACGGCGCCATTGACACCTTTCCGAAGCCTTCTCCAAGTCCTACTAGTTCGACAACCTTGGTTTTGTATCAAGGGAAAATTACCGCTACGCTACATCTTACCTTCCTCTTGGGGTCTCCCAGCGAATGTGTGATTCACGCCATCAATAATTTATCTAGAATGGAAAATATACCTATTGATCCTATTCATGTTAATGATAGTTTTTTAGATGAACAATTAGCTGCTATAAAGGTAAATTCTCGTGATAATCCTTGGTACGCTGATTATGCTAATTATATTGTTTCCAAGGTTTTGCCTCCCAATTTTACTTATCAGCAGAGGAAGAAATTCTTCTACGATTTGAGGCATTATTTCTGGGATGACCCACACTTATATGAAGAAGGAGTTGATGATATTATGCGATGTTGTGTGCCCGAGCATGAACAAGAAGAAATATTGAGAAAATGTCACAAAAGTCCTTATGGTGGACATCACGCTGGAGAAAGAAGAACAACACATAAAGTGCTGCAATCAGGTTTTTATTGGCCTACTCCCTTCAAGGATGCTAGAAAGTTTATTTTATCTTGTGATGAATGTCAGAGGGTTGGTAATATTAGTAGACGCAATGAAATGCCTATGAATTATTCTCTTGTTATTGAACCTTTTGATTGTTGGGGATTAGATTTTATTGGTCATCTCCCTACTTTCACATGGTATGACTCATATCCTTGTTGTTGTTGATTATGTTTCTAAATGGGTAGAAGCTATTCCAACTACTAGTGCTGATCATAAAACCTCCTTGAAAATTCTTAAGGAAGTTATCTTTCCTAGGTTTCGTGTACCTAGATATCTTATGACTGATGGAGGTTCTCACTTTATTCATGACGCTATTAGAAAAACTCTTGCTAAGTATGATGTTAATCATAGAGTGTCTTCACCTATCATCCTCAAACAAGTGGGCAAGTAGAGTTAACTAATAGGGAAATTAAATTGATTTTGCAAAAGACTGTTAATAAATCTAGAAAGAATTGGTCTAAGAAACTCAATGATGCTTTGTTGGCTTATAGAACTGCTTATAAAAATCCTATGGGCTTGTCTCTCTATAAAATGGTTTATGGGAAGGCTTGTCATTCACCTCTTGAATTAGAACATAAAGCTTATTGGGCAAGTAGAGAGCTTAATGCTGATTTTCAACTTGCTGTGAGAAAAGATTGCTTGACATGAGTTCTTTAGATGAATGGAGAAGTGACGCTTATGAAAATGCCAAGTTGTTTAAAGAAAAGGTTAAGAAGTGGCATGATAAAATAATTTTGAAGAGAGAGTTTAAGATGTTTCGTCTCAGATTTTTTGCAGGAAAACTCCTCTCAAAATGGGAAGGACCATTTATCGTTGACGATGTTTATCGCTCCGGTCCTATCAAGATAAATTCATTTGAAGGTGATAAACCACAAGTGGTCAGTGGTCAAAGGCTTAAACATTATATCTCTGGGGATCCTCTCGGAAAAGATGTTGATATTATACAAGTGGTAATTCCGGAAGAATTCATTAAGCACAATGTGGCGCCCTGACCCGACTACTATACAGTGATGCTGTGTGTCACCGGTTAAGCGATACAAACGGAGGTTACGGGTTTACCAATCCCCGGCCAAAACCTTTGGCAGGCGTTGCTGGGTACACCACACACCAACAACGCAACACCCCGAGTGATGCCTTAACACGGGCACAACCCTCAATGCATAATAGAGAGATCAAGACTTGTGGAACAACTGGCACATCACAGACTCTACGACACAAAGCATTATAGTTCAACTCTTATAATAGAGAAAGATAGCAAATATTACAACCAGGGGTCACAGACCCAACAGTACATCAAGCGGAAGCGAAATAAGTTGTTCTAAACAACAAGATCCAAATTATGGCCTAAGAGGCCTACAGATAAACATTCCCAGCGCCAGCTGTTCCGGGATGTCCCAAGCTGCCACCTGGGAACCCCAGATTACTCGTCGACGTCCACAAAGAACCCACCTTCGAGGTCGGTGAAGTCCTCCTCTGCAAATAAGCAAACGACGTTGAGTTCGACGAACTCGCAAGATTAAGAGCTAATATATGCTCGATGGTTGGCTCTCAAAGTTGTAAGGCTGTTTTGCATAAAGCTGATTTTATTCATGAAAAACATAACTCAAAGGCATCGACTAATCAGAATATTTCAAAAGAGGTAAGAAGTAAACTCTTTTCTTCTGATCATTTTCAACAACAACCATCATCAACCACTCCACCTGTCTACAGAGGCACCTCCCCGAATCACCCTCGAGGAAGCTCACCTTAACATTCTTGAGTGGTACCTCTAGTACCCAGTTTTTAATCATTCCGTTAAAGTTATACTATGATCCTACCTTCACTTCCCAAGTCGTCCATAACCGCGGACACGGCTTTTCGAAAAGATTTACCCTGCAGGGGTGTACAAAGTGGAAGTCCCCGGAGTCCCGAAGGGCCCCAGCTCCTTCGCCACGCGTACCGTCCGGCCCATTACCTGCGCATTAGCTCTCTTCCTTGGAAAGCCGGCTGGGTGGGAGCGGTGTCGACTTCTCCCTCGTTAAAGACTCTCCAGGATCATCAGTGGCGGTAGGACTGCCAGGATCACATCACCCCGCCCCACGGCCACTCATTTTCCTAATACCACAATCCTCATCTCAGTTCATACCACCATCATCACGCACGCGCAAATGAAAGCCCGAACTAGAGGACCCTGGCTAGCCCCGCCCGAGTTATTTAGTCTATGAGGCTTCCTGCACTGCGAATGCATAGGCCCCACGCATGGTAGCACGCTCAGTCTTGGTTCAAGAGGTAAAGAACTCACACTTAGGCGTCGAGAACGAGACAACCCACCACATTCCCTGTGGCCTCTCATCCCCGCCTTTAGACATGTTATTATATGTCACCACAACTTTCCACCATCATCCGAACATTCCACCACGGTTCCAACAATAACATATCCACCGGACGACTAAGCATTTCACTAAGCATGGCTAAGCATAGACATAGCGGATATAATTAACTCAGGCCAACACAACAATCCTATGGATATTAGGAGGGAAACAGGTAATGGCATCGGAAAACATAATGCATCTAATAGGATACTCTAATCCAACCAAATTGACATTTGGAATCGCATGCAATATTATAGTGGAGAAAATATCTGCGGAAAACATAGGAGACATGCTCAGAGGGGGGATTACGCTTGCCTTGTTCGACGGACTGGTAATACGGGTCGTCAGGGTATTGTGGAGAAACCCCGATTGCTTGATCTATCGATGCATAAGAACACCGGAAAGAACACAATCAAATATCACTCAAGCAAACCAAATGCAATGCACATACACATGATGATATGACAAGTTTGATGCACTGAAATTATTATACCAAATGTATCAATTTAAATGGGGTGCAAAATAATTAGATTGACAAGGGAGAAGAAGGTCCCATATTTGTTTTTCATGCTTTCCTGTGCTAGGAATTCATGTAAATATGCATGTAAATGATGCTACTGATTAGGTATCGATTTGCTGAACATTTAGAACCTTTCAACATCATTTTTGGAATTATTTTGAAGTAAAAAGGAATTTCCAAAGTTGCATTTCAGTACTGCAATTTCAGTATTTTCAACATTCAGAGGGTTTAAATTGGTCAATTATGTCCAAATAAAGTATGGATGTGTAAAGGGTGTCAAGACAAATTTTTAGACACCTTATTTGCTCAATTTGGAGTTTCAGAGCTAAAGTTATGAATTTTCAAAGTTTGCCATTTATTCTGCATTTTCTGTAATTCATTTAAAGAGGCAATTTATTTTGAGCTAACATGTGACCAAATGACAGAAACATGTCGAGCACACTTTCCTGAACATGTGGGAATTTGAATCATCCAAATTGGAGCATTTTTCAATTTGTTATGGATTTTACAAGTTATTCAAATTTCTGCACTGATTTTAAACGTTTAAAGAAAATATGCCCGAAACGTTTTCTACTCAGGGATGTGCTAGCCACTGCCGCTGACCTGCGGGTCCCGGGCCACGCTGGCAGCCACGCAAGCGCGCGGGCCCAGCGGCTGGTTTGACCGGAGCGCGGCGTCGCGGACGCGCGCGTCGGCCGTCGCCGGCGACGAGCACGGGCACGTCGATCTACCGCCCGAGGGAGCGTTCTACGGGCTGCTACGGACTCGCACGGGCGCGTGGAACACGAATACGACGGCGCTGCTACCTAATGGTCGCCGGAGCGACGCGCACGTCGGCGACCCGCGGTGGCCGACGGCGAGCTACAACGACACGGCGAAAACAGAGCGCTAAAAAGAGGACGGAGATGTCCAGGAGGTTGCTCTGCTCACCCTCGACGCGTGGGTGCGATTCGTTGGTGCAGAGGTGGACGGGGACGGCGGCGATCTTCCTCGACGTGCGGCGGCCGGAGCGGAGGAAGACGAGCAAGAAGGCGGCGATCCCGGGCTCCCCTCTTCGATTCCTCGTGCAGGGAAGGAGAGGAAGACGCGGCGGAGACAATGGCAGTCTTCGATCTGCTCTTGGAGTCCTGGAACGGCGGCGATGCGGCGGCGGAGCTCAGCTACGGCTCGGCCATGGCGGCTAGGTTTAGGGTTAGGGTTCGGGGAGAGGGCAGCGAGGAAAATATCGGGGGAGAGAGAGAGCAACGCCTCGGTGGCCTTCTTATCCCCCTCGCGTGAACAGCGGAGACCAGGGGAGGGCACGGCGGCGAGCTGGCGCGGCGGAGCCATGGCTCGGTCGCTACAGCGTGAAGAAGATGACAATCTTCTGAAAACCCCCCTGGCTGCCTTTTTCTCCTCACAAACAGGTCCTTTTCAGTTTCTTTCTTTTTCCTTTTAAAACCAGTAGCAATTCCACCATTTAATTGAGGCACTTAAACAATTTATAAAAATTTGAGAAAAATCATGTAGCCTCCAAAGATCATTTAGAGGCACCACAAAAATTGGTTTGGCAAAATAAAAAGTTTTGCTACACTTTTGTTCATCGGGTTTGTGTATGGCATTTTAGGTAAAACTAAAATGAATTTACTTTTGAATTTTAAAACCAGTGCAAAGTATTAAATTTTTAACCCTTGGAACTTCCTTGACAAATATGATTTGCATTTGTATTTGGGTTTGCCAAAGCAAGCACATTTGGACTTGCAAGGATTGAATTTAATTTGTGACATTGCTCCCATTTGTTTTAATTTTGTTTTTTTTTCCTCACTTGATTTCAACTTGAGCAATAAAACAAATGATGCCATGCTGCAAGTATGAGAAGCAAAAGTGAAAATTTGGTTCAAATTTTTGGTTCACAAACTTGGGGCTGTTACACACAAATACCAGAAGGATCCAGAACTAGTTATGGAATAGGTATCAACTTCGGTAAGAAAACTTCCCCGATAAATTCTAGAAAATGTATTTTAGTAGTTTTTAGGGAAAATTAAAAATTTGGAGTCGAATAAGAGCCAGAGTCGAGGTCCGGAGGGGCCAGGCGACCCCTTGGCACGGGCCCACCCCTGGCCGCGCCTAGGTACCGCTTGGGCGCCCTGGAGCCCGTCTGCGACTCCGCTTTGACTCGTTGCCTTCCTTTTGTTCAAGAATTTTTTATTATATAATCCCCCGGATTTGTCGAGGCTCGTATCTCGTGTTTCCGTCGCTTTTGTTGCCGAGCAGTTTCTGCCAGGGTTTCTCTCCCAAGAACTAGCCGCCATGGCTTCACCGGGACCCTCCAAGGATAGTTTCTTCAAGAACGTCATCAACCCCTACATGAATGAATTGAGGATGCATCTGAAGGTCCTGCAACTCAAGGACGGTGGTCTCCAGCAACAAGACCTAGAGGGACCCAAGAAGGAGAGAGATGAGAAGACAAGGCTGGAAGAGGTAGAACAAGAGGTCTTCGAGTGCAAGAAGATGGTGGAAAGATGGGTGGATGATAGCCACCGCATAATTTCTGAGCTTATTGATGAAGACAAGAAAGAAACTGAAGGGATGTGGGAGAAGATCTTTATCCTTTGCAATGAGACTGCTAATCTGCAGGCTCAGATCTATGACTTGCAAAATCTAAGCTGTGAGTATGAACTTAGATTTAAACATATGAGCTCTGCTGCAAGTTTCAGGATCTTGGAACCCAAATCATCCTTTGCCAATGGAAAGCCTATGCCATGGAAGTTGGACGAGAAAGAAGAAGGGAATGGATCATCTAAGGAGTAAAAGCTTAAGTATCATGGGTAATGGCACTCCCTTGGCTTGTTCCAAGCTTGGGGGAGTGCCCCGATATCTTTATCTTTTTATCATTTATTTTCCAAGTTGTGTGGTCATATCATGAGTAGAGAAGTTATCATATGAGATAGTCTATTGCAATGTGGTTTATCGCTCCTTTTTGTGTGAGTTATCTTTGTATCCATTGGTGTGTGGTTGTCTATGATTGAATATTAATGAGAAGTTGTCTTTTTTACTTTTCCACACCTTTTTATTCTAGTTTTGCAAACAATCTCGTATGACGTTCTTGTAAGGAGTGTTGGCCTTACATTGGGTGTAGCAGTAAATCTTGTTGAGCTTTGGCAAACATAGCATTGGTCTGTAGCAACAATTCTTGGAAGCTTAAGTAGAGAAGAGAGATTCACTTGCAAATATATTATCTTTGATATGTTTCATGCTTGTTGGTCTATACTGACAAGGAAGACAACTTAATAAGGTATGTTCAATCTTATTGCTTGCTTTATATTTGCTTGTATCTCTCAAAACTTATGTTTGCTATAAAGTCTTGCTAGCCTAAAGCCCTGCATTGAGAGGGAATGCTTCTCGTGCATCCAAACCTTGAGCCAAACCTTCCTTGAGTGTCCACCATAACTTGCTATATGTGGTATTTCATCGCCACTCCATGTAAATTTGTCATGTGCTACCTTTAAAATATTTAAAATACTTCATATTTGTGCCACTTTTTTCAGCTCATGAGGAAGTAGTAGTTGGGCTTATTATCTTCCATGCTAAATAAAGTTCCCCTTGACTTGCATGCTTCATCTTCTCGTCTTAATTTTGCAAAGAGCTTAGACCATAGTAATAAAATAAAATAGGCACTCCTCCATGGATAAGTTGAAAGTTGGCAGGCACCCGAGGATTCGGTTAGCCATTGTGAGATCCTGACTCAGGGCTTAATAGGATTGATAGAATACTCATATCAACAAGTTGCAACTTCGTTTCCGGAAGCTCATCTGAAAAGAACTCCGAGGTTAAGCGTGCTTGGCCGGAGCAATTCAAGGATGTGTGACCGACCGGGAACTGGTTCCCGGTGCGCACGAGTGAGGACAAAGTGCGCAGAAAATACCAGTGTTGATCTGTGGGGCCAGTCTAGAGATCCTAGAGAGATGCCAGGGTGACAGGCCCGGCTCGGGGGTGGGCCGGGGTGTTACATTTGGTATCAGAGCCAACCCTCGCGGTAACTCGGGCATGTGTGGGTCAGGGGCGCGGACATGTGCCGGCACTGGACGCACAGACGGGTGCCAAGACAGGAAGTTCCTGGACTAGGGGTTGATCGACGAGGGCGTCGGTCTTCTAAGGGGGGAAGGATGTGAGATCCTGGCTCAGGGCTTAATATGATTGATAGAATACTCATATCAACAAGTTGCAACTTCTTTTCCGGAAGCTCATCTGAAAAGAACTCCGATGTTAAGCGTGCTTGGCCCGGAGCAATTCAAGGATGGGTGACCGACCGGGAACCGGTTCCCGGGTGCGCACGAGTGAGGACAAAGTGCGCAGAAAAGACCAGTGTTGATCTATGGGGCCAGTCTAGAGATCCTAGAGAGCTTCCAGGGGTGTCAGGCCCGGCTCGGGGGTGGGCCGGGGTGTTCCAGCCATGGTTTGTGTAAGCAAAGGTGGGGAGGAGTGTCAAAATATAAAGTATGAAGTATAAAATCTCGGAACCGCTCTCGAGCTTGTTTAGCATGGAAGATATTAAAGACTATTACCAGTCGTTGACGTAGACAACCACTTCCACTAGTACAGAACGACACATCGACAACAGACCAAAAACCCCATCGGAAACGGAGAAACGGTCCGTATCCCTGCCCCCGATACTGATGTGAAGAGCTCAATGGCAACGGAGTGGATAAACCGTTGCCCCTAACATGGGCAACGGTTGTTATATTAGATCGTCACTGATTTCACATTAGACACGGAGTTTTGCTAATCACGTTTCTAATAAGGGTTACAGGAAAACAAAAAAAACACGGTGCCGGGCTGTGCCGTTGATGAAGCCTCGCTCCATGCGACTAGACGGCCGCCTGGTCGTTGATACGTCTCAAACGTATCTATAATTTTTGATGTTCCATGTTGATATTATACCAATTGTTACATGTTTTACATACACTTCATATCATTTTTATACATTTTCTGGGACTAACCTATTAACAAGATGCCACAGTGCCAGTTCCTGTTTTCTGCTGTTTTTGTATTTCAGAAAAGTTGTTAAGGAAGTATTCTCAGAATTGGACGAAAATCAACGGAGGTCCCTATTTCACCGACACGTCCACGGAGTCCAAAGGAGAGACGGAGAAGCGCCAGGAGGTGGCCACACCATGCCTGGGCGCGGCCCTACCTCCTGCCACGCCCTAGGGTGGTGTGGGCCCCTCGGGTGGCCTCCGACGTCGTCCTTTCGCCTATTTATTCCTCCCTTCTGGAAAACCCTAAATACCCGAGTCATATTCCACGAAAAGTTCCAGAGGCGCCGCCGTCGTCAACCCTAGCTCGGGAGGGTTCTGAATCTCTTTCCGGCACCCTGCCGGAGAGGGGAATCATCACCGGAGGGCTCTACATCGCCATGCCTGCCTCCGGAGTGATGCATGAGTAGTTCATCCTTGGACTACAGGTCGATAGCAGTAGCTAGATGGTTGTCTCTCCACTTTATGCTATCATGTTTAGATCTTGTGAGCTGCCTACCATGAACAAGATCATCTTATTGTAATGCTACATGTTGTGTTTGCTATGATCAAGTTGATTATTAATCTATCTTACATGTTATTTATGATCTTGCATGCTCTCCGTTACTAGTAGATGCTTTGGCCAAGTAGATGCTTGTAACTCCAAGAGGGAGTATTTATGCTAGATAGTGGGTTCATGCCTCCAGTAATCTGGGCGAGTGACAGCAACGTCTAAGGTTGAGGATGTGATGTTGCCACTAGGGATAACATAACAATGCTATGTCCACGGTCATATGTATTTGTTTACATTACGCAGATTACTTAATGCGATTATCCATTGCTTGCAACTTAATACCAACGGGGACACGGATGTTTACCTGACGGTGGATTATTAGTCATAGATGCGGTTGGATAACGGTCTATGTATCTTGTCGTAATGCCCAATTAAATATCATGGTAGTCATCTTGTCATTTATATGCATTGTCATGCGCTCACTATTTTATCAATTGCCCAGCTGTAATTTGTTTACCCAACATGTTATTTATCTTTATGGAGAGACACCACTAGTGAACTGTGGACCCCGGTCCATTCTTTTACACTGATAAAACCACCAACTACAAACAATTGTTCTCTTTTACTTCCTGCAATTAAATACTATTTTTCACACCATATGTTTAATCCTTTGTTACAACAAGCCGGGAAGATTGACAACTTTCCTGTTTCGTTGGGGGCAAAGTAGTTTGATTGTGTTGTGTGCAGGTTCCACGTTGGTGATCGAGCAACGGCGCCACCAACAACCTTCTGAAGTGCTCCTACTCCTCCTGGATCTGACAACCTTGGTTTCTTACAGAGGGAAAAATTGCTGCTGCACTGCTTCATACCTTCCTCTTGGGGTCTTCCAACGAACATGTGTTTCATGTCATCAAGCAGTCATCACCGTATTCCTGTACGCCCTGCTTTACAAAAGTTCATCGGTGCGCGTGGCTGGAGCTCTGCTCCTATGTCTTCACGGCCGCTAGATGAACATCGACTGTCTTCATCCTGCTGCAAAAAATGTACTATCCTGGTGGCGTCACCGTGTACGGAGCCCCGCTCCTAGGTCTTCACGGCAGCAGCATCGTCTGCAAGCATCCACCAAGCCCTTGACACAACAAATATTCTTTGTTAAAAACAACAAACAGAGCTAATAGACAGAGCCAATAAGCAGTAAACAGAGCGAACTGTAGTGGGATAAGTAGCTAACAAAGCAAAATAAGTTGCTAACAGAGCAAATACATAGCTGAACATAGCTAACTAACAGAGAAAACCGAGCTAAAGAAGTAGCTAACAGAGCAAATACATAGCTGAACAGAGCTAACTAACAGAGCAAACCGATCTAAATAAGTAGCTAACATAGCAAATACATAGCTAAACAGAGCTAAATAACATAGCAAACCAAGCTAAATAATTACTCTAACAGAGCAAATACATAGCTGAACAGAGCTAACTAACAGAGCAAACCGATCTAAATAAGTAGCTAACAGAGCAAATACATTGCTAAACAGAGCTAAATAATAGAGCAAACCAAGCTAAATAAGTACTCTAACAGAGCAAATACATAGTAAAAAGAGCGTCATTTACCTTAGGCGAGGCAGGGTCGCTTTCCGTCGCGGATTGCGTCCCAGGCGCCGGCGTCGGAGCCACTGTCAGACGATACGTCAGAGGAGACCTCATCCTCCTCGAACACCGGAGCGTTCCTCCTCCTCCTCATCCTCCTCCTCCACCGCCGCCACCGCTGCCGCCGCCGCATCTGGCCCAGGGCCCTGGCCAGGGAGAAGAGACCGGTGTATGGCCGCCCGGAGCTGCATCTAGAACAACGCCTCCTCGGTGGCTTCTATCGCGTGCTCGGCGGCGGAGATGTGGACAGCTCTCTCCATCGCAGACGCTTGAATGACACCGTCGGCGCGCTCGCGCTCAAAGGCGGCACGAGAGAGGAGGAGACCGACCTCCAGATCTGAGTCCTCATCGTCCGAGAAGGACGAGATCGAGGCATCGGGGGCCACCGCCGCCGCCGTGTATCCGTTCTGGATTTGGAGGTTCAGCTCCGGCGCCGGTTGGCGCCTCGGAGGGTTGGCGGAGGAAGATGCTCTATCCTGAAACGTCGGCGCCGGATGGGTTCGCCATCGATGGAGTGAAGTAGGTGGAGAGAGTGTGTGGCTAGGGTTAGGAGCTGGGGAGAGTGAGATACACTGGAGTGGGTGATATTTATATGGGCACCGCTTAATGGGCCTTCACATGGGAAACGGAGATTGCCCGAACTCCATATCTGTTGTGGGCTTATCCACAACGGAGCTGTTTTTTCCTCCGTTGCCCATATATGAGCAACGGAGCTGTTTTCCACCTCCGTTACCATTGTGTCGGGCCCATCGACCGACTAGCGTGCGTGCGCACTCGCGGAAGCGCGCGGAACTCATTCTTCCGTCGCCTAACTCGTGTCGTTTGCATAGAGGGGTATCCGATGTATCGTTCTGTACTAGTGTTCTCAAAATCCTTTTACTTTTGTTTACAAAACTTGAAAAGCTCTAGCACATGATTAAACTCTGCTTTCCTCTGCGAAGGGCCTATCTTTTACTTTTATGTTGAGTCATCAATTTACCTATCGTTCTTATTATCCACAAGCAAACACTTGGTGTTAATTTGAGGCACAATCATCTATATTTCAGCAATATGCTTGATCATGTTTTATTGCAGTTGGCATTGCCCCTGAGGTAAACAAGTTGAAAGTTGAGCTTTGGTAAACAATCATCTTCCTTGTGTTGGTTCTAGTACTTTTATTGCAAGAATATAACCTTGGAAGTTCCCAATGAATGCAAAGTACATTAGATAGTTGAACTTGTGATTTCTGCTAAATAATAGCTCTTATATATAGATTCTTCTTGAAAGATAAGCTTGATATGCTAATTGTTCTTTGACCAAGAACATATATAGTTTGCCAATACTCAATGAGATTTTCTTGATGTACCTTAACATGTAATTGAATCATCACTCGTTCTCACGGAGTTATATGAGAAGAAGTTGTTGTTTAGAATGAATTTGTGCTAGCTTGTTGAGTAAATACTGATGCTTCATGTTCGTATTCCTTATTATCGACACTTCACTCCATAAACCTGTGGTCATGTTTACCGAGCTCAGTCCTCGCTTGGGGACAAGCGGAGTCTAAGCTTGGGGGAGTTGATACGTCCATTTTGCACCACTATTTTATATAATAGTTTATTCTTATTCATTGATATATTTCGTATTAGAATATAATACTTATGTTTTTTTATCTTATTTTGCATGTTTTCCAATTCCTCGGGATTTATCTGCCGGAGTCGGGAACCTGCTGGACAAAGCACCGTCATGATACTATATTTCTGGAGCTCCAAAACTTACGAGAAAATACATAAGCTAATATTTTGTCAGATAACGGGAGGAGCCACAAGATGGAGCCGAGGGGGGCCACAGGGAAATCGTCACCGTTGTCATCGTCATCACGCCGGACATCATTGGGATCATCGTCTACATCATCTCCAACACTAGCACCATCTCCACCATCATCCCATCTCACCCTGTTGTAAAATCTAGGGTTGTACACCTTGTTTTATTCATTGGGATCACTCTTCCGGTATTAATTATCTTGTTGTAGTTGATGCTATTGAGTTTTATCGATGAATTCTTGTTATGACCAGATTGTTATACATTCATATATCACCTCTGATCAAGATCTATTTGATGTCTCGTGAGTAGTTCGTTTAGTTCTTGAGGACATGAGAGAAGTCTTGTTGCTAGTAGTCAAATTATGTTGAGTAATATTTAATGGTTTGATATTTAAGTTGTATTGTAATTCTTTTAGTGGTGTCATGCGAATGTCGACTACATGGTACTTCACCTTTATGGGCCTAAGGAAATGCATTGTGTATTTAGTTTACTATTTTTGGGATTGCCGGAGCGACAGAAACCTGAACCCCCGTTAGTAAATTATTGCACAAGGAGCGTAGGATCTTAGTTTAAGGTTGTGGTTAGATTTATCTTAATTATGTTCTTGTAGTTGCGGATGCTCGCAAGGGGTATAATCACAAGTGTGTAGTGGTCCAAGTAAGGGCGGTGCATTAGCATAGATTGACCCACACAACACTTATCAAAACAATAAATATTAATCAACGGTATGCGATGAAAGTAACTTGACGATATTCCCGTGTGTCCTCAGGAACGTTTTAGTCATCATAAGTAACACCACCGGCTTGTCCTTTGTGCTAAAAAGGATTGGGCCACTTGCTGAAATTATTCTTGCTCTCTTTTATTTACACGTTCTTTATTTATTCGTTATTACAAAAATCTATAAGAACTTGTCTTTTAGTATTTGCAGTGAAACCTTGCGTAAAACTACTTGTCAACACCTTCTGATTCTCGTTGGGTTCGACACCCTTATTTATCAAAAGTACTACGATAGATCCCCTACACTTGTGGGTCATCACATGACCCAAATGAAAATACCACGAACAATAAAATACGAGGGCATTAATACCAATCTGAATTCGCTGGAACCAGTAGATTTAATTAACCATGTGTTTGTCATGTCGAGGGTAACCTGTATAGTGAAATAGATATACTATGAAATCAATCCGATGGAATAACCTACATAATTTCCTTAGATTGATCAAGATAGGTGTTTAGCATCTGTACAATTATCTTTTTAGTAAAAAAGTATACAATGAAATATATTCAGTGGCGGAGCTGGTATAGAACGATTGGGTTCAAATGAACCCAACAGTTTTGACCAAATCCTTCACTAAATTAGTCCTGCCATTGAATTCCAGTGCAAGATTCTACCATAAGCAATAGAGCTGAACCCAATAGTGTTGCTCTCTAGCTTCGCCACTGAATATATTGATAGAATAGTTTATCTACCTTAAATTGATCATAATCAAATAGGATGAAACTGCTATAGAGATTCACATGCCATGAGAATACAAACATGTGATCGCTGAATTCAACAAATCAGATAACGTGTTCCTCGTGTCGAGAGATCGCTGGATTCTTAAATAGATAAAGAGCGAGACATACCTATAACATAATGTACATAACTTAAAGTTATTAAAACAAACATGAAGAATGTGAAGAAGATAGAGATTACGTCTTGTTGTGTAGGTAGTGAAATCCGCAATAATACAAACGTGTGATTCACCACTAGTTTACATTACATGTTAGTCATGCCATCTGTTTCTGCCTAGTGTTGTCGGATAACTGTGACTAGTAAGTGTGTACACCCAAAAAAAAATCCAATGATGCACAATCCTAGTTGACTGAAATGTACAAAGCACAAAGTACACAAAAGGAAGTCTCAACATGTGAAATACTATCACTAATGTTGTCTCGCCAATGTCCAATATCGAAAAGATGTGCCAACTTCACACTAATAAAATAGCTTACATTCTTGCGAACTAGATGTTTTATATTGTTATATGATAGTCAAGCTTTTTTGCTACTAGAATAAAAAAAGTAGGACTTGTAACTGGAAAATACTCTTTTTTTCATCTGCAATTAATAACTTAAAACAAGTGTTTTCACACACAAGGGTTTTCTATTTCTGTTCCCCACATTTCTTAGTACTACCCAGTTTTGCCCCAAGCTTCTAACATTTCCCCCTCCAACCCAGCCTCGCGAATGTCCATACAAAGCCTTCGTGTCGAGTTAAATACGTCCTTTGACCATTACTGCACTGATGTGCAACTCTGAGAGTAATAGCCTTGATCTCTCTCGCTGCTGAGTCACACGGGGTAGTACCCTGAGAGTAATAACCCCGAAACCGATTGTGGTCTTTCACCAATGAGTCACACGGGGTGGGATGTTTAGTCCCACCTCGCCAGTTTACTGCGTGTCTAAGCGGCTTATAAACCCACAAGTAAAGAAGGAATTCACCCCAAAGTCATATATACCATCTTGATCAAGCTACTATATCTGAGCTAGGTTATTTTTGATGATTTAGAGATGATTCGATGCTTAAATCTTGATTAACATTTATATCCAACATCATCAAAAGCGCGGTACCACATGATTAACTTAGAGCATCCACTTCAAAAGCACCCAAGTTCCTCCTAGAAACTACCATCATCCTTCTTCTCCATCTTTAGTGCACCCAACAAACAAGCAGCTTCTAGTGCATTCCTCTAATGAAAAACGCAGAGGAGGTTGCACTCTATCTCAAGCTCCATCTTCTCATTGTGTAGTTTGATCAAGCCAGTGACCTCCTCCGACAGCTTGGCATAGGTGATGACTTCCTCCTTCGACCTATCACGACCAGGGCAAAGGTTGGAGGCCTCCTACACAAGCTTTTGCGTGATCTCCCCTTCGCCACCAAATTCTTCCAGAGGCGACGACACTCCTCTTGCAGCTTTGCACAGCCGGTGACCTCCTCCAAAAAGGTGTGCAGAAAAACGGTTATGTTGTATGAATTATCTTGGCTTTCAACCAAAATGGCCAAGGTGATGGTCATATACATGCATACTCTGTGATAATTTTCAAACTTAAAGGCTAAAAAGGGTTATTGGTGAAGCAACTATCAAACTTAAAGGCAGAAATGCCACCACAACAATTTTCACACAAAGTAGATCATGTACGATGATGAGCTACCACATGTTCAGCCCCTTGGTATGAATGTACCTTCCTACAATTTTGACATTATTTTGAAAACAATAAAAAAGTAAACAAATCAAAAAATGGAAAATATGTGCAAAGAGTCGTTTTGTGTGACATGGCTCCTAGAAAAAATGTTCTGAAAAGGGGCTATCATGTCTGACTTATCTTGGCTTCAACAAAATGACCAAGGTAATGGCAATATACATGCCATACTTTGTGATGATTTTCCCATATTGGAACACACATGTATCTTGGCATGGGAGACGAAATGCCACAACTGAACAAATAGAGAAAGAAACGAAGAGCAGAAGATACAAGCAGAGAGAATACATACGGCCAATGAGAGAGCAATTGAGATTTGAAGATGTATGTGCGATGTCGGAGCAAGGCTATCCTACCAGAAGCCACCACGTCCACGAAATAATTTCCTCTGCTCCGCACATGTCTCTCTCCTCTAGATCATGGCGCCGTGTTTATTGCCATTTATAGCAAGGTGTCGAATATTTGAACTTCCTTCGTGTCTACTGCATCTTATATTTGAACTAATTTACATATGTTTGTTGTACCAAGATGCACGTGTGTGCCGAATTTGGCTGAATTACCACCAAATATGCCATGGACATGGCCATTGCGTTGGTCATTTGAGTCGAAACCCATGGATGTTAGTACATTATAGCCCTTTTGGAGAACATTTTTTCTCAATGTGTTATATTGAAGGTTTAGTATTTTTAGTGACAACTATGTCACATAAATGGAATCTTTACGCAAGTTTATCATATTTATTTTTGTTCCATTTTTTCTTTGATTGTTTTCTAATGAGGTGAAAATTGTTAGCCTGGCTATTCATAGCAAGGGGTTTAATATTTGAAAAATAAACGGATGGCCATTACATGGAATCACACTAGGGTATCTTACAATGGTTTTCCCCAAATCTATGACCAACTATCACAAAATTATCGTTCAAATCTGAATTACTTTTGGAAAATCGGTCAAAACCCTAAAGAAGCACCAAAGTTATCCATAAATTAAGCGATAAAAATCTTCACATCTGCTAGTTGGCCATCCTACAAGGTATACTTCGCTGAAATTTTTAATGGGGCCATTTTGGCCCAGAAATGGAAATGGAAAACTCTTTTATGGCACTCATGAAATGGAAAATTATTGTTTCATAAAACAAAGGTTGAATCTCCATATACCAAGACGCACATGGGTGCCAAATGTGGGTGAATTATCACCAAGTATGACATGGATATGGCCATCACGCTTGATCATTTTGGGGAAACTCATGGAGGTTCATACATGATAGCCCTTTTGCTATTGTACTCCCCTTCCTCTCACCCAGTTTCTGGCATAGCCTTATGGCGTAAGAAATAGTACTTGAATATGAATAATTCATAGTCATACAGTGTTGCCAATCTCGAAGGGATCGAGATTACAAGTATGAATATGACTATGGAGATGCTAGGGGAATGCAGATGGAGATGGAGCGGTGACGGCATCAACACTCATGAAGGAATGGTGGATGGCAACTCTCTTCTGGTGACTGTCCCCTCTCCTTGATACAAATACAGCAGACAAAATTAGGTTTTCTGGGCTCTTCATAGGCCAATAGGATAAGGGGGCCTTTGGTGAAAATTGCTCGGTTTGATCTGACGGAGCCATCGACGTATGCTATGGTTGGCGTTACGGTCGTCTGTGACTGTACCCTTTCTCGTTAAGTATTTTGTGACTTGCATTCGACGCCTCGTTGAGTTGGGCAGCTCCCCATCACATGATTCTTCCCATATATGATTTGTTTTCATCATAAATGCTTCTGTTTCCGCAAGAAAATAGTTTTCAAAAAGATTTAGACAACTATTAACAAATAAGTGATTACTTGCGGATCTAGAGCGCATATTTTGGCCATTTCTCGGCAAATATACGATTTAAATGTGCATCAAAATGTATGTATAATCTACTTATCAGCATGTAACATTAGGAAAAAGAATTATATGGTTTGGTTTTAGTATAAGGGAGACATTAATTTTTAAACGAAAATCACAAATAAGCAACAATTAATTTTTCATTATTTCTCAGTTTATCTTAAAGATATGAGACCAATAGCATTTGAAAGATAGTAGAATTTGTGATCGAATGGTACTAGAATCAACTCAATTGGGTTCCTTGTTGAACAGATATGAACATGCAAAGTTTCTATTTAAATATGAATTTAGGAATTATCTCAAAATTATTAAAGTGCACTAGTCATCATGGGCTGAAACTGGGTGTCTTTTTTTTTTTTGCGAGTACAAGGGCTGAAAAGACATTCAGCAAATTACAGAGAGGACCCTACAAAGAACAAAATTACAGTCCAAGCCTCCACTGTAACCCGACCACGTCGTCGTCCATGGCGCCGTCGGTGGCGCGCCGCCGCTCCTGCTCTCCTTGCCTTGGAACGAGAGCTCCCCCGAGGCACGGGAAGTCGCCGATCGCCGGCCACAGAGGACCTACACTAGCGGACGCCGTCGTCGCCGAACCGAACTTCCTCAGCCACCTGCACGTTGTCGTCGACGCCAGATCCGCCGTCCCGCGGCATGCGGCGAAGGGGGAAACCACACACGGCAGATCCGCAGAGCTGCGAGCGTGGAAGCGGCGGAAGATCAGCTGCAGAGCTCCACGGAGCGCCGCCGCCGAAGAGGGAGTCCTCCACCTGCAAAAGCAACACCGACCGCGCCATCTCCTCCTCCGCGCCGCCGGCTGGATAAGAAAGGAACCCTACACTATGTACACGTCGCGAATCGGGGTTCCCCCGTCCTCCCGCCGCCGGAGCGGCCGGCGGAGGGCGAGGCAACCGCCGATTCGGCGATGGCGAGGTGGATCTCCTTCTTGCGCTCAGAAAATCGCCCTTCGGTTACTGTAGACGGGGAAGGGTTACGGTCCAAGGTCCGTATATGCCGTCGTTTGAAACTGGGTGTCTAATTTAACTCAGCACGCGGGATGGAAAAGATTAAACTTAGATAGCGGGATCCAGGGTCAGTGAGACACTGATTAAAAAGGAGGCACACATATGGGGTCCACCTCTCGACGTTGTTACTTAACCGGAATAGTAAGTTACCATTAAATCTTAGATCTACGACTGAGATTTAAATATAATATTTCTATCGTCCAATCTAAATTTAACGCTCCATATTAGGCAACGCTAGATCTTGCTCGAGGTGACCATTTCCTGCAGCACTGTACGTTTGAGCACGGCGGTGGAGAGATTCTGCTCACCACTGAAGTCTATGGTACACACTAAGACATGATTCTAAGGTTTACGGCTTCAATGCGACGTTGCCTAGTGAAGCGCAAGAGTGAATGGTACCGAGGCTCATCAGGGACATGGTCTCGACGTTGAAGTGCGGTGGACGGAGTCGTGTAAGCTCAAACTCGGTGCTACGGTGGTTTATGATTCAAACTGAAGCTACACATTAGTGTGGCTACGTATGGCAATGCTTACCGAATAGAAAAAAAAGGGGGAAACGAGGCTCACAGAGGGGGTATTGAAGATCTTCCCTGCGGTAGCCGGAGGTTGACGAAGATCATTCCGAGATTCAGCGGCTCTTGGGCATGTTTGAAAAAAGAGCATTAGCTCGAGGAGCTACAGGGAAGTAGTGGGACGAAAAAACTAGGCGTTGGAATGGAGCAAAAAACAAACGATCCTTAATGTGTTGTGCATACTTTTTAACATGTGCATATATTCCATTAATTAGCATTGTGTGCTCAAGATTATCGCTTATTGCAGTTAGACGTAGATAATGGAGCGAAAAAATTAATTATATTGCTTTAAGTTCAAGGAGTTCCACCATCCACACGACAAGATAAATTAATAGGACAACATATGATATTGTTGACTATAATCTTTATTTATGTCATGAAAAAGTTAAAAAGACATGTCAATTTGTTACTCTTGAGATGCAACATTGTTTACGGTACTCCTGAAAAAAAGATACCTAAGTTTTCTACTCCTGGAAACACTAGTTGGAAAGAGTTTGATTTATTTTCTTGTACAAGAAGTTCTGATTTATACATGAGTGGTCACGATCGATTAAATCAACACATATTGAACAAATAAAATATGGTACTTTTCGGGTTCATGTGCTTTTATCTCTCTCCCTCGTATCTTCCTTCTCATTATTCGTGTCGGAGGGCTGTGAATCCACGAGGCTCTAGGGTGAGCGAATCAAGCTTGAGTAACTAGCCCATAGTTGTCGCGAGCCGGGCGAGCGGGCTTTCGGATCTACAAAAGCACACGGCGGATTGTCTTGCATATTATGCTTATTTTTGGTGGATCTGTCTCAAAATGCGTATTGTGCATTACCTTAGCGTCAAGGTTACAGAGTGACGTGTTCACGTGCGAACAACTGGATTATAGTGCCCCTGGTGCAGTTGCATGGTGGGGCTTTGTGAGCGGGGAGGCAACACCTAGCTAGCTAACATGCAATTTAATCACGTTCTCTTGTTCCGAAAGGAATTCAGTCACGCACAGAGTAGTATCCGTCCGGCCGAGTGCAGTTCAAGAAAACCCAGGTCTACCTTTCTCTTTTAATTTAAAACAGATCATGACAGAAGTACAGAACATATCAGGGGGTTTGGCGGGAACTCCTTCGGTGGTGGTTCGGCCGGGAGGCTTTAGCATGTTGCTATCTCGATGCCATCGTTATTTCGTCATCTGGGTGACGACTGCTGAAGCTGCCGCAGCATGGTCAGTTCTATGAAAACAAGCCACTCTCCAGCATCTTTCTCAGAGGAAGCACAAACACAGCATTGCCGCACTAGGACAGCACGTCGATCGATCACTGCTGTATCACCACCGTGAAAGGGCTTTCTTTGTCCGTCCTCTTTTCGATCGGTACCTTCTACCCTACTTGAAAGGCCAAGGCTCCGTAGAATATTCAGATATGTACGATCATACCAAGTCTGCACAGCACAGCGACGCAGTTTCCGCAGGCGTCTCTTGGCTTTGCATGGCCTGCCGATCGACGAGCACCTGCAGGTGCCACCTGAATCCCTTGCTGGGCCTTTTGTTTGTTTAGTTGATGTAAGATCACGCAAGATCTCCAACGCCACAGAACAAAAGACAAATCTTCAGCGATCAGGGAGCAGCTGCAGGTGCTTACTGATAAACAGCGTCAAGGTTGACCCTGAAACAACGAGTTATGTGCTTATATCTTTTTAATTAGCTGGGTATAATAATGCGACGAATTTCAGACGTGCTAAACTGCTGGCAAGATCACACCAAATCTCTATCCCACATTGACAAATCATCGCCATATGTGAGTCGCGCCACTTGTGTCCTAGTCAGCCTCCATGCTCGCACGTTTCGGAACCAAACGGAAGGTCAGCGGCGACATCGAGATCATGAGGCGATTATACTATAGCGAACGGTTACCAATATTATTAGGTCAAATAGTTTCTAATTGCATTCTTGTGTCTGCTAGTAAGATGGAACAAAATGATGCCATTAACAATTAAGCTGGTGATCAGAGATCGCCATGTGAGACTACCTGAGCCAAGATTGCGATCACCTAGTTTAATCCAAGGCCACGTAGACCTCGTACTGGCAGCTTCTAGCTACTGAACAATTATTATCCGGCCTGGCAGTGCATAATTGAGTGGTGAGCTGAAAGGCCAACACTCCATGCTTATAATAGCCTGTCCGAAGGGAGTTGGGTCTTGCTGACGATAGTGGAAGCAACACGATCGAGTGACCCGGCCTGCAGCTGCTAGTTAGCCAGCCGATAATTTGCGGAGTAGCCAATTAGCTAGGCTTAGGCTGTTCCTGTTCTTCTCGATAGAGTATGTGTAATGGATCGAGCTCTGCGGCGGTGGGTCGATCGATCGTGAGGACTGGGATCATTACATGGCGACATGCGACGTGGATGGTGGATCGGCTTGTCAATCAAGTCACATATGTATGACAATTAAGTTTTTTCCATTTTGGCGTCAAATCGGCTTGCTTTGCATGCAACTTGGCTTGTTTTCTTATGTTATCTTGGATCATGGTAAAGACTAAACCGTTGGTATGACGCCGTTCATAATGCATGCGACCAAGCTAGGATGATAATTGATAGGGAAAGCCTGGCTGTCGCATGAGAGAAATTCAGAGCTACTAGAGGCCAATAACTGCAATAATTCCCAAAAGGCTCGAGGCAGGGAGCATGATGGCATTTGCACCGGATGGAAGGGCAATGCATGCGGTGCCTCCAGGGATGCAGGCATGTTAAACCGGCCGGACTGGCCTCTTTTAACCGGACAGCATCGCAGCGGGTGGGCTTGGCTTGGTGATAAGGATATATATGTGGAGACTGCGGTGCCCTAACTAGCTCTCTGGTGCCCACAGAACATGGGGTGGGTTCAATGCCCAAATGCCTCCAAGCAGGGTCCAGAGCACACATGGGCGGGAGATCCTTTGCCATCATCATCGTCGCCATTGCCTTGGTCTTTTCCTCTCCCTATCTCTCTCTCTCTCTCCTGTTCATGGAGGAGATCATACCTTACGAGTTACACGATCGATCCGCACAAGTACGAAAAATATCAGTGTGCATCTGTGACCAAGTTTCCTCCTTCTCAAGGACAGGCCTTTACACTGCATACGTGTCGAGAGGAGAACAGCCATCACGGACTAGCCGCCCGCTCCCCCCGTGTCGCGCCCAGGCGGCACCGTGGTCGATTTCCAGCGCCGCCGCCAGCCCCCACCTCCGCGCCCCTCCTTGCCGCTGCTGCCGCCGGCCTCCGCGCCGTGGCAGTGGCGGCCTCCCCGCTGCCAAACAACTGGTGGCGGGGGTGTGGTCCTCTCGAAGTGGCGCCGCGGGCGTCGGACTCGGCTGGGATGAAGATGGCGGGTCGCCGACGCTGACAGGCCGGAGCGGCAGCTCCGGGGACCGTGGGGCTATGGCTGGGCGGCGGATCCGGGGCTCCTACGCCCGGATCTGAAGGGGGCGGGCCTGGGCCTGGCCGTTCGGACGGCAGGTCGGGGCCGTCGGCATCGTGGCGGCGCGGGCGTTGGGCTCGGTCGGGCGCGGTGTGGTCTGTGGCGGCGACGCGTGGAGCGGGGCGCGGCCAGGTGGTGCGGGGCAGCGGCGGCACGCCAGGAGGTCGAGGCCCGTGCGGGCCGCATCTGGGCCACGCGGGCCCGGCCTAGGGAGGGGCTGCTATGGCGAGTTGGATGCGTGGGCGGCGAGGAGGAGACTTGGGCGGCAGGGGCGAGGCCGGGGAGGGGGAAGCCGGGGCTGTCGGGGGAACTCTGTAGATTAACCCGCGGCCCATATTTAATAAAGTGCGACTCGCTTTACTCGCACAATAAAGGCCTGCGTGAAAGCAAGCCCAACATCGTACCGCCAAAAGGAGAAGGATCTAGAAGACATATCCTGGAAGACGTGAGGAGGAATTAGTCTCCGAGTAGGTTCCAGTCGATGTATTCCTTGTGGACTCGCAGGACTTAGACTCTGTGTATATAAAGAGGACTCGCAGGACTTAGACAGGGTCAAGCCCCAAAACCCTAGCTCTTACGGCGAGTTCCCAGATCGGATCGCCTCCATTGTAACATCACATATATCATATCAATACCAAGTTAGGGTAGGCAGGAAGTAGGTCTTTACCTCACATTGAGGGGCCGAACCTGGGTAAATCTGTGTTCGTCCTTGTTCCTGCGATCCCAAGCTCGGAGACGATTGACTCGCGCAAATCCCACACCTACGAAGTCATCCATGACATCTGACGTGACAAACCCACGACAGTTGGCGCCCACCGTGGGGCCTGCGGTCAAGAGCGTCACGTTCCGCGCAGGATCGGAATCAGGGTTCAAGGACATCGCCGTCGGCCAAGTGGAAGATATCAATGGTGTTCCCTTCATCGACGACTCAGAGTGGGGGCCAGAGGCAGATCACGTTGAATTTGGGTATATTATTCCCGTCGGGTCTGTGAAAATCTTCGTTGGGTCCGTCAGTCGCAGATCTTCAGGCGCGACTCAAGGGGCGAATCAGGAGAGGAACTGCGGCCAGTTAGGGTCCGCGTGCTACAAGAACTGCAACAAGCCGGAGCAAAAACAGCTGCCTCCGTCCCGTCAAAACCAATCTGGGAACCTCTGCCTAGCCGGGAGAAAGATCCCAAAATTGAGAAATCGAAGCCGTCAGGGTGGAACTTTGTGAAGAATCGCAAAGGCTCACGGCAGAGCGCAAAAAACTCCAGGAAGAAGATCGGCGACTGAGGCGTTGGCAGCAAAAGCAGCAGCAATCTGCACCAAGACTGACGAAGGGAGACAAGAGATGAAGCAGAAGTTCCACAATAATCCGGAGAGCAATATGCACGCCGCGATCGGGATATTATCAAAAATAGCACCAGTCGGAGATACGCGAGCTGATAAGGAAGCTCGCCATGCGATTGATCTGCTACAGACTGCCGCCCTACAGCAAGCAAACATGTATGGAATCACGCCTAACGAGCCGCAACACGAGGTATCGTGGGGCGAGGAAGGATGCAATGTGGAAGAATTAGACAACCAGCTAGCAGTCTGCAAATATCACCAGATAAAGAGAGTAAGGCTGACGGTAAGCCGCAAATGCTCGATGCGACTCAACCAACCCAGTTTGAAACTGATTCAGATGAAGATACGGCACCTGTGAGCTCCTATTCGTTATTGAAAGGACCAGCATGTTTCGGGGAGGAAATACGGCTCACTCGTTTCCCACCGAACTTCGGCGAGTCGCAGCAAGTCACCACCTACCATAATGATCTAGACCCTGTCCTGTGGATAGAGGACTATGAAATAAACATGACAGGAATCGGTGTAACTCAGGAGGTGCTCGCAAAGTATTTTCACTTGGTACTACAGGGAGAAGCCAGGGATTGGCTGCTAAGGTTGCCGCCAAAGTCAATAAACTCATGGGAAGAATTGAAGGATAAGTTCATCAAAAGGTTCCAAATAGAGGCGTGAAGAACCTCAGACAGTGGATCCAGAAGGAGAACGAATCAACCAGCGAGTGGATAAAACAAGTCACAGGGATCCTTGACTCTGCCAAGAACAGCGCGATCTGAAGTGCAAGTTATGAGAAAGAACTGTAGATTTGAGCCGCCGGTGCATACCTTAAGCCGCACTGGACATAAGATCGATAGTTTCAACCAACTCTTGGCGATACTAACAAGCACGCGAGACAGATAAGATGGCAAGCGGCTCCTTGCCAATCTCAAAGGAAACAGAACACTGTAAGTATCAATAAGGGAGCAGAAAAAGACAAGGAGTCACTCCCCAACAGCGCCAAAGGGATTTTCGATAGTCCTTGCGACTTACACCGCAGAAGAGATGGAAGACCCGCGGGCCACACCAAGGCGCAGTGTCACTACTACAGGCGATGGAAAGAAGGTGATTCATCAATCGCGACTCACAGCGGACCAATGCAGCATAGGGACAAGGAGAACTCCTGTCAAAAGCCTGAAACTTCAGTAAAAGAAACATAGGGCAATTTCATACCGTGGATGTACAAACAGCGGGCAACAGAAGGCAAATGAATAGCAGATGGAGCCGCGACTCAGTCCCAACGCTGGAAAGACACCGCCGTTGGACAGAGCGATCGGTTGTTTGGAGTCGCGACGATCATCCCCCAGAAGTAAAAGATCCAGGACAGTTGGCTCTCGTTGTCACACCGCAAGTCGCGGATACAGGTTGAACAAAGTCCTCATGGATGGAGGAGGAAGAGTAAACATCCTATACCAAGACACGCTCCGTCGAATGAACATACCCGAGCGGCGGCTACAGCCAACAAGGAAGGATATCCAAGGCATAATTCCAGGAATAATCACTCGACCTATAGGAAAAATTACCCTCGAAGTCAGCTTCGGGACCGAGCGAAACTTCCGCACAGAGTTCCTGAGCTTCGAGGTCGTAGCAGTCAAAAGCCCATACCATGCGATCTTCGGGAGAGAAGCTTATGTCAAATTCACTGCCCGCCCCTGCTACGTATACCTGCAGTTAAAGATACCAGGACCAAACGGCGTGATCACGGTGCATGGAGACAGACAGAGAGCGCTAGAATGCGAGGAAGCAGGCTCAGTAATCGCAGAAGAAGCTTGCATCGCCAACTCCTCACATGGTCTCAGGCCATCAGTAAACCTCCGCAGCCCAAAGCGAGTCGCCTTGGGGACTCAGAATGGACGGACAGCAGGACGCGCCCACCAGATGGTGAATTCCAACCATACAGTCGCGAATCAGGAAGATAATACTCCAGGAATCGCTTTGATACAAAAACAAAACAAGAGATGGCGTATATGCATAGATCCAATATCAATCAACAACCCAAGTCAAAGAGGCCCAACTATTGTGAGACCTTACCCCCGCGACTCATCCCCAAGGACGTGAATCAGCATAAGTCGCAACTCAGTGCGACTACTCTATCAAAAGATTTGACCCTCACTTTGGCATGAAAACATCGGAGCTATCATGCTCGACCCGAGTCGCTTTTAGCGACTCAAACATGAACCAACTAGGTGTTCAACCCCACTCCGTCAGGAGTATTATTTCGCAAATGAGTGCGATGAGTATCAAGTATGCATGACCTGCGAGGAACAGAAAACTCGCATTAAAGGGTCTGCATCGTCTTTGTCTCACCCTGTAATAAATTGAGTGGTTATGAAATAAAGCCGGCGCCCTTGACATTCAAGGGTTCGTCGTTTCGCCTCAACTATCATTGAGTCGCTGAGTCTTTTGAATTTCATACATCACCAACCCTGAGGGCTTTTTTACAAAGCACAGCGAGCACAGCTCGCTACCTCAACCCTTGCCAAACGAGTGGCAGTCCTTAAGCTAGAAGCGTCTTGCATTATGCGGCCAAAGTACTGGGGTGTGGCGTCAATCGAGCTTGATTGCCTATCATGGCCGCTCTCGACCCTGAACACACATGTTCCTAGGAAATACTGAGCCGCGCGAGCGTCTACTTAATGGAAGTATCATAAAAGAACCTGCTTATAGGTCACAAAAGTACTGCTTATAGTACACAAATTTTTTACAGACTAACGGGCAAGTCACTATTGACGAGTCCACATTACTATTGGATGTTTATTTCTGCTTTCGAGTCGCAGGAACAGAAGCCTTCGCGGCTTGTCTTGAGGTTGGAGCAGCAGGTGTCCTTATACCAAGGCACCACCAGATGAAGTAGAAGGACCACCAGGTCCTGAGGATGGATTGGAAGCTCGGGATGATTCAGCCCCAGTGGATTTCTCCTTCGTAGCTTTGCTACCATCAGGATTGAACTTCCCAGATAAGAGCCCAAGTCTAAATTCTTAACAAGTAATGTGGCGTATCCACGCATACCCTTCCAGATGTCGAAGTATTCACTCATTGGAAGCTCAGTACCATCCGCGCGCTTCGCCCGGTCATGAAGAGCAATCTTGCCTACCTCTATTTCTGGATAATATGCCCGGAGTAATGTTAACACATGAGCAGCTCCGGAGCGAGCAGAAGACCCCTTCCAATCAGAGACATAGTGAGGAGCCTTAAATAGCCTGTTCAGCCAAAACTCACATGAATCTGGAGCATCAGCCGCAGGGGCGATTTTTGTCATAACCTCTTTGGTTACTTTAAGAAGGCGCAGGCTAAAATCTTGAAGATCCTTCAAATTGGAGCGGTACACCGGAGCACCAGGCCCTGCATCAAAAAACAAGATATTATTCAGATCAGCAGCTCATGATGGTCACCCAGATGTAAATGATCAAGAGACAAAGGACTAGGGATGTACCGGCGAGTTGCAGAATGGCTGATTTAACAGCAGATCCAAAACCCTCAAAAGCCTTGAGCAGCGAGTTATATTTTTCATCTCGCGCGGCGAGCTCCCTCGCATGGTCTCCTTTCAGCCGATCAAGCAGCTCAGATTTGAGATTCAGCCCCTCTCGCAAGGATTTTATCACTTCATCCTTCTCCATAAGTCGCTGCTTGGAATCTGCTTCGAGCTCTTTAAATTGCTCTTCACAGGAGTCAAGTTGATCTTTGAGTATTTGTATTTCTTGCGCTTGGTTCTTAATGATATCGCTATGATGTCCCAAGGCAGATCGCGTCACTTCAGGCTTATCTAAGGAAATGCCCTTGACTTTCATTGCGTCAGAAGCAGCAAGCGAGGAAAGCTCAAGCTGCGAGTAAACGGAGTATAAGCAATTTTGAAAGGTACTTGGGGGCTCAAAGCTTGGAGAAAAGAAAGAATCAACACCCTGCGAACTGACACAAGGTCTTGATCCTTGGGGGCTACAGTATGCGTACCTGGCGACTTGAAGATAATTGCCCAACCAGGTCGCGTAATAAAGCAGCGTGCTTATCTCCAGCATCGATTATGGCATCTGCAATTGATTTGGAACTACTAGCGCTTGGAGGTCAGCCGCTTCAGAAATAGGAGCTCCAACTTGAAGGGGCATCCCATCAACATTAGGAGTCGCAGACGGCGCTGCGACTGGAACCACGGCAGGAGCCGCATCGGCAATACCCTCTTCTAAAAAGGCTTCAGATAAGTCGCGCCATCGCTAGTTCCCATGTTCTCACCAGCAACATCATCTTCGCTCGTGGTTGGCTGAGAAAGATCAGTGGAGGAGGTAGACTTTGTATCTCCTCCAACCATGGCCCTGCAAGATATTGATGGTTATAGACCAAAGTGGCAGTGCACAGTTACGAAAGGAAAGCAAATCTTACCCAGAAGCAATACGGACGCTCCTCATCAGGCAACCAGAAGAAGGAGAAGACAAATCTTGCAGGTCTGAGCCTACGGGATAGAAAAAACAACAGTGAATAAACAACCCTTCATGAAGACACATGAATACAAAGAAAAGAATGTCACAAGGAAATACCCGAACTTGTCGAGGGGCAATTCTTCACCGCAGGCTCGGAGGAAAGTACAGCGCTGTCAGGCTTAGCAAGTTTTAAAGATTTGGCAGCTTTGATATCCACAAGCAACGCCAAGGCCTTGCGACGTTTCTCAGGTTGCGAGGGATCTTCTGAGCTCTCAGATAGAAGACGCTTAGAGGACCTGCGAGGTACTTCAGGAAGCGCCAGGAAAGATGTGCCTGGAGCCGTGGACAAGAGAGCGTTGGCCATTTGTTGCTCCTCTTCAGATGTGCTACCACCAGGCTCGGAAACAGTGCCATGTGCAATCATTTCCTCGCCAGGATCAGCGACTTCTTCTGGTAACTTGACAGTGGTTTCTTGGCCTGAGCCGGTCTCCTCTTCGGATGGGAGAGTCCAAAAGTAGGGATCGATCTGAAAGAGAATCAACGTCAGAAATAGTCAACTTTGAAGGAAGAGTCCTAGAGGGAAAAAGTTACAAGAATAATTACCACAAAAGGCTTGTGTTCAGCCCAGAAAGGAGCAAGACCGACGTTATCATACGAATCAATGTCCTCGTTCGTCACTCGGCGAATGAAGTTTATCCACTCCCCTTTGTCCCAATCTTCAGGGCAAGTGCGATCAACATCATCGGCATGGCAGGTGAAGTTCATCATAAGTCGCAGACGGCGACTCACGGGCTGAATTCGCCATTTGGTCCAGCAAGATATAAGATCCAATCCGGTAAGGCCATGGAGCGTCAGCGCCCTCACCTTATCTAAAAGAATCTCGATGGAGGGCAACGAAGAAGGATCGGGCTTGGAAGACAAAGCAGAGGTAGCCTCGAAAGGGAGTGGAGACCAAGGGGGGAGATGAATCTCGCCCTCAGGAGAAGTATCTTTGCAGTAAAAGAAAGTTCTTTGCCAGTCCTTAACTTTTTTGGCAAGGGCTAGCTTTGGGAAAATACTACCCTTACGGCGTTGGAAAGATATGGCGCCGCATTGGAGGAAAGATGCATCTATTGCTTCTTTTGACTGTTGCAGCCAAAAAGAGCGAGCCAGAAGTCTATTGAAGGAGAGACGCCTAAGTAATCTTCGCAAAGGACGTGGAAGTTACTTGTGGCACCCCGCTCTGGCACATATTTCCAGAGAGGCGGTCGCCCCGTGCGCCAGCCCAAGATATCTGGCCGCACGTTATGACAATTCAACATAGCGGAAATCATTACACAATCAGGCACAAAGTGCTACAAAAGGGTTTACAAGGCCATCGAGGCATTACAAAATAACTTGCCAATCATGGCTCAGGACAGAGTTTAACTGGCAGCGGAAGACGGCTAATCCAACGGCTTGGAGCGGCTCCACTCCATAGGTATCTGGCTGGGCTACTGATCCTAGCACGCTTCTGCTCCTTGTCCTTGCTAAGGTAGAAGATGAATCCTCGCCAACATCTGGCCACAAACACAAGGCCCGTGAGTACATTTGTATGCACTCAGCAAGAATCGCCACTCACCACAAACAATCCAACAATCATGCAACAAGATATACATTGGAAATAAAATCTACAACATGGCAAGGTGTACACTAGATACATGACATAAAAGTAGCATGGCATTGACAACCAAACATGTCATAAGCAAGCAACGGGGTATCGCCAGTACAGAGTCCAAGCCAGGTGGGGTTGGATCGTGCACCGGCAATCATACAAAGGGCTTACCTGTGACGAGTAAACGGGTGTACCATTTGGTACCAAGTAACATAACAATATTTATCATCCCTGCTAGGCCCACTGGCCTTATCTCTTTTCTCAACTCTCCTAGGCCTTCTGGCCTTATTTTTCCACGTTGGGCATGCACGGTTGATGTTGGCTCAGGCCTAACTCTAGGCTCCCAACGATCACACCTTCATCCCTACCCCGGTAACCATCCACAGCTCAAGTAACATTCCCTGCATCATCTTATTGTTCATTTAGTGAAATCAGATTGTTCAACTTTCTTTTAAACCGAACTTATGTTTAACCTCCTGACACGACAAAGACAATAGTGTGACCGACACTGAACTGTTGTTCCATAACCTTGGAACGAGGCTAGACATCCAGATTTGACACTCTCGAGAGGTTGCAGATACCACCCATCTAAGTGCACCACACTCAGCCGGTACTTTAGGATATCATCCTTAAGGCGAACTCAGCAAGATACACTCACCTGACCGTTCACGCTACCAAGACACTCCCTGTATAGCTACCGACACAACTCTATGTCTTATGACAAAGTGAATCCGGCACGCCCCCAACAGATGAGCGACGCCTAGCTCCGGAACCTTCACAAGACTAGCCCCGACCACAAAGGTAACCGACTCGTCTTGCCAAAATGGTAGCATCAAAGGAGGCTCAATAGGTTACGTAGGTCAAGGCCCGCCCATATGAGCGACAGTGGCAGTGCTTTCGATGTTCAGATTAGTGGCACTATGGACTGACCCTATCGATGTTTGAAGGGGTGTTTCATTTAATCAAGTTTCATCATAACAAGTTCAAACAACAGAGGATTAGTCCAACACAACAATCATAATATCATAATAATATATCACCAACAACAATACATTAGCAACATAATATTTCCAGCAATAGTTTGTATGTATTGTCAATCGGACGACTGTGGCGGTTCCTCTAGCCAGCGTCCTCACAGTTCAACTACAAAAGTTAGCACAGGTTGTTGGCGTCGATCGGGTGACTGTGGCAGAGATACCTCCGACCAGCGCCATCGCAGATCAACTACCAAAGTTGGTAGGGCATGTAGTCTCCAAAATGAACCGAAAAGCACTCATAAGAAAGAAAGCATCCATTCCACTCAAGGATTAACCCGACGTGGTGTCAGCAATCTTGGCAAAAAGAACCAAATGGAAAGCAAATGTCCCAAGCGTCGCAGTCCAGGCGGGCTTACGCCAACCACGTTTGACGGAGGGGGAAGAAGCAAATAACTCTTTTGGCAAATGCCCCCAACTCCGAGGATCATTAGACGACATTCGTTCGCTCCTCACCTCGGCGAAGAAGAAGAAGCAAACAAAGCCCCGCAAGTGCGAGGCGCACAGTTGTATTCTTTCCCATTCCCTTGACTGTGGCGGTTCCTCCAGCCCATCGCCACGGGAATGGGGGTGAGGCACAGATAAGCAATTATATAGTAATGCGACAATTTTAAAAGCAACATGGCATCGCTATCTATGCTCGGAAATTAAACATGGCATGAAGCATACACATGAAATCATAGGTACCAACATCAATATTGACTAGCAGGCAAAACACAACAAGATAAAGTAGACAGGACCTCATAGCAAGTGGTTAGCTTGCCTCCGAAGATTGACACCGTTTGGCTTGGAGGGTCACGGACGTCACGGTTTAGGGTCTCGGTTCGCCGGTACCGCGGAATACCCTATACACGCATACAAGGGTGCTGAGTATACAAGTATTTTACAAAAAAAGTGAAACCTATACCACTGGACAGATATCACAAAGATAGGAATTTAGAAATTTGAATCACTCCAATCGGAGCTACGGTTCAAAAGATATCGACGTTTGAAGTTTGTCTCACCGGGAAAAAGAAAAACAGATCTGCGGAAAAAAAAAACTGTACGGGCCGCGTCGCCGCGCGACTTGGGCCGTCGCTGGGCCGAGTGCGCGTTTGCGCGCCGCGCTGCGCTGCGCAAGCCTGGGAGGGGCAGGCCGCTGGTGGGCCGCTTGGGCTGCTGCTGGCCGGCCTACTCTGCTGCCTTCTGGGCTGGGCCGAAGAAAACGTTTCACCGAAACGTATCGAGGGAAGAAAAAAGAAGACCGAGCTGGTCGTCTTCGTCCTCCGCTCCCGTGCTGGAACGGCCTGGATCGGCCGGGCACGGCCGTGGGGACGCCGGGAGGACCGGCCGGAGGCGGGGGCGGGTCTGGCGAACATCACCGCACCCAGGGAAGGGGTCCAGGGTACGGGGAAGGGCTGGGGGTGCGCCGCCCGTGAGCTCCAGAAGCTTGGCGGCTCGGCAATGGTGGTCGCGGATGATGCGGACGGCTCCGGCCACTGCTTGACGAAACGAGGGCACCGAGGGGGTAGAGGAGATCAAGGGGATCATCCCTGCAAGTTTAATTGAAGAATGGCTCGGTCTAGGGCTCACCACGGTCGATGGACCGACATCGACGACCTCGGCCGATTCGGAGCAGAGCTCCTCCATTCCGCAACTAAAGGAGCAGAAGGGTCCCAGGGGGAGGGGGAGTGAGCTATGCTTCGGAGTGGGAGGGTCTGGGGTCGGTTTTATGGCTGAGGGTGGGAGAGGTAGGCCGTGGCCGTGGCGGCCATTAAATTGCTTGCTGAGGTCATGGCTTGCGTTCTCCGGCCACAGGGGAGGGATAAGGAGGAGGAGGGGATGAGGCAGCCGTGCTGGAGGCACAGTGGAGCACGTGGGTGCACTGGTGCAGAGGATAAGGGCATGAGCTAGGGTTTGGGTTGGCTCATGCCGACACCGGCATGTCCAGAGCGCGACATGGTCGGCATCGTCGCGTTCCCGGCGATTTAGGGCACTAAAAAGAAAACGGGTCGCGTCACTTGGTTCCACAACTGCCACAAACAACACACAGCAAGCAAAACACCAAATTGGGACAAAATTCCAGTACAAAGTTTTGAAAAAATCAAATGTACTCAAGGTGTTCGATGAAATGAAAATGGACTTCCTCTATCCCAATAGAGCTAGCATTTTACTGGTGATGTTCTACTAGTATGTGAGCAATGTGGTCCAGTTTCACTCAATTTGGAGAAGGTTTCATGTGTAAACATTTTCGGGTTTCGAAAAGGGCAGAAGGTGTTCGATGGGTGTTCTACAAGAAAAAGTTGGTCCAAATGATCCCAAATTTCTTGGGGTGGATTATAATGGGATATGAAACACTTCCTCAGCTGGTCAAGATTTATGGTGGAGTGGAAGTAGGGTTTTGGATTTAATGGCCCGGTAGTGGCAGATTTGGTAATTTCTTCAATCTGAAAAGTTGCATAGGTCATGGCGATGTTCAAGCATATATGGGATATACATGAGGATAGGTGTCTCTGTGATTTTTGGCGGAATTTTCTGAGCAAGGTAAATGAGAGTTGCTTTGGAGAGGCGAGATATCGGTTTTTGTTTTCTATAGAAAAGGCATTAAGGTTTTATAAAGAAAACCCTAATGAACGGGATCGAAGGTGATCAGAAATATTCAGAGAATATTCCCGGGGTTGGGACAAAGAGAGGTACATGATTTCGACATCAACCACCAGAAGTTCAAATGAGTTTTGATAAAACCCAGAGAAATCCAAGTTAAAAGGTTTTCGCAAATTTTTAGTTCACCCCTTTTTCAGGAAAACCAGTTAGTGAAATTCGGGGTGTTACAGACCTACCCCCCTTAAAAGAATCGCGTCCTCATGATTTCCAAGGTTAGTGACATACCTTTAGACTGACCTATTGGTCAACCTTATTCCTTGTCCGTTTTCTCTTGATCTTCTCATCTGTCTTGACAGGGTCTCTAATCTTGACTTCAATGCCATAAGCGTGTTTTTTATTGGGCTTGAGTAACTGAAATCATCATCTGACAGGCTCTTGTCTATCGTCTCCATTTGTACTGACAACGGTGAGGTTCTCAAGCTGGGGTCAAGTTGAAATTCTCCGTTGTTGTTCAGCCATCACACACTCCCGGTTGACCATTGTGGTCATTTGGGATTCATGCGCCAACCGTACCATGTACGTACTTTGATCCTTGGCTGTACTGGTCCCTCTTACCATCATTTGCATGAAAGATTCGGGGACTCAATCTTTATGGAACGTGGGTCTTGTCTGGTCTGAAAGATACCAATCTTGTCATATGGTTTTCTCATCACCTAGGCATCTTCTGACGTTGATAGCCCTTCCACATATCTGACTTTAGCCACTTGACATCCATATTACGAACTCTGCGAAAGTTGAACGAATCCCACGGATGCTTGGAGTTTCGACGGCACGGCTGACAATTTTCATGATGGCAGCTGACTTTGTTTTGGTGCCACCACCAATTGCGTACTGCCATCTTGGCACATTTGTGTTCCCTCGTGACGAGAGAAATAAAAATTCCTTGAACTAGGTGTGACGTATCGATGGCGCCGCTTCCATCAATGGTTGTTGAAAATCCTTAAGTATGTGAACTTTTATTTCTGACTTCAGAGCTGAAATTTTGGACTCTTATTTCCATATTGCCTTATTCCCTTTGCGTCTGCGAGAGGTTTGTAGTGATCGGACAAATCCATAGACTTCAATATCTTCACCAGGACGGTTGATGGAGATGGGGTCTTCTTGTCCGTTTATTTCTGCTAGCTTCTACTCGACATAACTGGCGAAATTTGAACAGTCGGTGACGGTATGCCTGTAAGCACGCTGGTAGCGAGAGAATTCCTTGACTCGCGTATGTATAGGCAGTTTATTTTCTTTTGTTGATGTTGACTGTCACACAAGCTGAGTAGTTGTTCCAACACGTAACATGATTATCCGAGAAATTTTCTGATTGCATAACCGTGTTTTTCCTTGTATTTCTTCGACGCTCGGTCTTAACTTGTATCCAGATCATTTGAATTTTGTATCGCTGGTTCAGCTCCAAGGTGTGCCAAAAGTTGATGTATCAATACTGGACCAAACTCCTGAAATTATTCCGAGACGACTGAGTGACTTTTCTGGGGCGCTCCAGGTGTCGCGTTCACGTAAGTACATGCTGAATCTTTTCTTCCCATGATGGTGGTTGGCACGACGTAGGTTAAATCTCTGTAGCTTGCTCTTTAGAAAGCTTCTGATGTAGGTACCGGTAGTGTTCGTGTATAGACTGACGCTGTTGTACATGTGGTACACTGCTGAAATTTCGACGGTCGCGTAGCTTTATTTCCAGATTAGCGGTGCCTTGAAATTATTCTGCCTCATACTGACATACTTGTACGGGTGGTACTTGCTGAAATTTTAATGGTGGCGTGGCTTCCTTTGCACAGCTGAGTGGATGGAGTGCTTACTTGCTTCAGCGGGACCATGTGGGCATGATGATCATGATGGTACTCCCACGCTTATCGAAATATTAGAGCACAACTATTTTTCCATAGTCTCGACGGTTGCGGGAACATTGGTGATTCCAAAATGCATCGCTGAAATTCTGGAAAATCCTACCGGTGGTACAAGTTGATGTCAGAATGTCGTCGAGGCATTCCTCACTTTATATTTGAGCCCATCTTGGAAAATACTTGAGCTTCACTTCTCGTGGCACGGATATTGCGGATTCTTGAGCATGTCGGTTTCAAGAGAACGACGCCCGATGATAAATCTTGTACACGGTGTAGTAATTCTTCCAACATGAGGGCTGCTTGTAGGGGAAGAAATATTCTGTACTTGTTGTAAAATCTTTGACCGGACAGACGCTTGCTTTGTTTGCACAGAACGAGCTGGATTGGACATTATATATTTCCACTAGTTTGATGCATATGAGTGTCATCGTAATCCAGGCAACCAAGAATATCTCCATATTTGCAAACCTCATTCCTGGTGCCCAGCAAATACGTGTGTGCACCAAATAAGTGAAAAGACATAATGTAAATTCACATATACCATACCAGATCTCCAGGTTGTTGTGGTGTCCTCAAAGTATACAGATTGACGTTGATAGACAGTCATTGAGTATATTTTGGGAAAAACTCGGGCTCATCAATCTTTACCTTGTTCTGATTGGCTGGGTGCTGGATTTCCTATTCTGGCAGACTGTTGAGCTGTGCTTCCTCCTATTGGGCTTGGATTACTGAGAGCTGACACAATCTTTTGGTAGAACTCCTGAGGAATTAACACAAGGCGGAAAACAAAACTCGGCAAATTTTTGGAAAACCAAAAAGAATCGAATCATGAAGAAGCAAATAAAATCGCAATTTTTTTTTCGGCTCAAGAAACATAGGCACAAAATCGCCACGGTTTGATCTACTCCGCGTGCTCTCAAACGGCGGCGATTCGTCGACGAACGGCGAGCTACGGTTCGGCCATGGCGCAGAGGAAAAGGAGAGTGAGAGAGCAGGTGAGAGAGTGAGAGGATAAGCTCGGGTGGGAGGCGCAGAGCATCGTGGGGGCCTCCTTATCTTCTTCGACGCGGCAGGAGGAGCGGGGGGGCCTGGACGCACGGCGAGCTCGGCGGCACTGGCGCCATGCCGCGGCGTGCCACTGGAGCTACAGAGAAGATGACCGTTTTACGAAAAAAAACCTGGACTTCTTTTCTTCCTTTTTCCTTTATTTCCAGTAGGTTTTAGAGATTTAATTGAGGCCTCTAAACTATCTAAAAAATTATGAAAATATTTGTGTAGCCTCCTTATATTAATATGAAGCTCCCCTAATTTTTCCAGATTATTTGAAACTCATTTGGTAGGAAAATAAAATAGGAATTGCCCACAGGAAATTTTGAGTTTCTCTCCATTTATTTTATTTTACAAATCAAAATAGTTTGCAAAAATTATATTTGTAACTTTTGGAACTTTTGGAACTTCCTTGTAGGGGAAGAAATATTCTGTACTTGTTGTAAAATCTTTGACCGGACAGACGCTTGCTTTGTTTGCACAGAACGAGCTGGATTGGACATTATATATTTCCACTAGTTTGATGCATATGAGTGTCATCGTAATCCAGGCAACCAAGAATATCTCCATATTTGCAAACCTCATTCCTGGTGCCCAGCAAATACGTGTGTGCACCAAATAAGTGAAAAGACATAATGTAAATTCACATATACCATACCAGATCTCCAGGTTGTTGTGGTGTCCTCAAAGTATACAGATTGACGTTGATAGACAGTCGTTGAGTATATTTTGGGAAAAACTCGGGCTCATCAATCTTTACCTTGTTCTGATTGGCTGGGTGCTGGATTTCCTATTCTGGCAGACTGTTGAGCTGTGCTTCCTCCTGTTGGGCTTGGATTACTGAGAGCTGACACAATCTTTTGGTAGAACTCCTGCGGAATTAACACAAGGCGGAAAACAAAACTCGGCAAATTTTTGGAAAACCAAAAAGAATCGAATCATGAAGAAGCAAATAAAATCGCAATTTTTTTTTCGGCTTAAGAAACATAGGCACAAAATCGCCACGGTTTGATCTACTCCGCGTGCTCTCAAACGGCAGCGATTCGTCGACGAACGGCGAGCTACGGTTCGGCCATGGCGCAGAGGAAAAGGAGAGTGAGAGAGCAGGTGAGAGAGTGAGAGGATAAGCTCGGGTGGGAGGCGCAGAGCATCGTGGGGGGCCTCCTTATCTTCTTCGACGCGGCAGGAGGAGCGGGGGGGCCTGGACGCACGGCGAGCTCGGCGGCACTGGCGCCATGCCGCGGCGTGCCACTGGAGCTACAGAGAAGATGACCGTTTTACGAAAAAAAACCCTGGACTTCTTTTCTTCCTTTTTCCTTTATTTCCAGTAGGTTTTAGAGATTTAATTGAGGCCTCTAAACTATCTAAAAAATTATGAAAATATTTGTGTAGCCTCCTTATATTAATATGAAGCTCCCCTAATTTTTCCAGATTATTTGAAACTCATTTGGTAGGAAAATAAAATAGGAATTGCCCACAGGCAATGACGAGGGGTAGACTCATCAAGACCCATGGTTAAGGTCCCTAGGTTATGAATATGGGGGAGAGAACGTGGTAGAGCTGAAAGTATCGTCGGCTGACAAGCAGGGCAAAGATTTTACCCAGGTTCAGGGCCCTCGTGTGGAGGTAACACCACTACGTCCTGCCTGTCTGTTATTGCTTTGTGAATATGATGGTTACAAGGGTCCCGGCGAGATGTCGACCTCGCTAGGGTTTTGGTGGCTCTGAGAGTACGTACGTGGTCTGGTTCGATGGCCCTCCCAGTCATTAAATAGTAGGCTGGGTCTCGGGTGTTCGTAACCGACTCGATTTACAAGTAAGGAAACTCTAAACCGACTATGGCTTCGCCAGCTTGGAGGATACTCCATCTTGTTGGGCCTCCCTTCACGGGCTTCATGTAGGCTCTGATAGTTGGGCCTAGTCGATACGTGCACCAGGTACCCTCACGGTAGGGTACCCGATAGGCATACCCATGTCAGTAGCCCCCGAGTACTTGTCTGATTCGAAGAGTCGGGCATGGACTCATACATCATGCACGTTATATTTTTTTGCATCTGTATTTAGAATTCTTATGAAATAGCACATGTTGGCTATGTCGAGTGTTTCATCGACTATGAGTTTTTGCTTATGATAGTCAAGGGATATTAGCTTAGCAGGCCCGGCACACACGACGGATCGGGGCCAGTTAACTACCATTTGTGGCAAAACCATACTAGCTTTCAATCAAACTCGAGTCCCCGGACTCGAATCTGAAACAAACTGGACAGACTCGAAACGGCCGTTGAGGTCTTACGGAATCGAACTGCAGCATAATTTTGAATCTACCCAACGCGTCCGTCGGGGATTATTCATCATGTCTGCTGACACGGAACACTTAAGGATAACGCTGCTGGAGCGGTCCTTAGCCCAGCTCGACTGATCGGCGGCTCTTACCTTTGCACTACGAATGCAGCATCCAAGGATCGTCGGATCAACTCGGGAATAATTCGAGTATGACTTTGCTTATGAACTAAGTCGAGTAATATGTCGACTGATACTTTGCCATTATTCTATCGGGTGCGCGACAGCGCTCCCGATGGGAGTAGCCCCCGAGATTGTGCTTTATTGCTTGCAATGGAGGATAATCTCAAAATCTTTTATCCTGCACATTTTAGTCAAAGAAATTTTTTGATACGCTCCCGATGGGAGTATGATGGCTTTTCGCTTCCCCTCCACGACTTCGTTCGTGGTCTTCTTTTTGCCTACGGGGTGCAGATCCATGATCTCACCCCAAATGGCGTTATGCATATCGCGTGTTTCATCACGCTGTGCGAGTGCTTCCTCGGCGTCGCACCCAGCTGGGCGCTGTGGAAAGCCATCTTCATGGTACGGCCGAACAGAGGAGGTGGTCGCACCTACCCCGTTGGCGGCTGTGGAATCCAGGTGCGCAGCGACACCCGCTACTTCCGCCTGAAGACCGTCGACTCCGCCCAAGGCTGGAGGAAGGGGTGGTTTTATGCGACTGTCGAGCAGGATGCAGCCGCCCCTTTCTCGACTGCTGCTTTCACCAGGACCAAGGCGTGGGATCACCAACTCTCAGCCGAAGAAATGGAGGAGGCAAGCCCTTTGCTGGCTCGGATCGGAGGCATGCTGGACAAGGTCACAGGCATCCATTTGATCGCCACCTTTGTGAAGAAGCGGGTGTGGCCACTCCGTGCCCGAGCGCACCCCATGTGGGAGTATGAGGGCGCGGGTGACTCCACTCGGATGAGCCCAGAGGAGCTGTCAAGGAACGAGCTTGTGTATCACGTGCGGCACATCACCAACTTGACGACAGGCGACAAATGCGACGTCGACTGTCCCATTGAGCCGTATGGGGCGGAAAACCCTTTGCCTGAGGTATGTCTGCATTTTAAGAGTTTGCCACTCGTATGCTATGTGTTTGTTCGATTTTGCTTCTGACTTTGCAATTTACGATGTATGCGATGCAGGACCACTCGACTGCCACCTCTCTGCCCCTCTGCCAGAAAATGGTGAGACTGAAGAAACTCAGGTGCAGGTGGTGGACCCGAAAAGGGATCAGTCGCCCATCCCTTCTGCCACCACTCGCATGCGGAGGAGGTCGAGGAGGACGCAGCGGAAGAGGTCCAATCTGAGGAAAAGGCCACCGCTGACCAAGAAGTCGACACCGCGCCACCGAAGCGTCGTCGACTGGCCAAGAAGGCGCCTTCTGCTGTGAGTTCACCCGCGAGGGGGCAGGGCTTGGAGGATGACGAGGAATCAGGCTCACCACCTGTTTTCCAAGCCGCTCCTTTGCGTGCGTGCTCAACAAGCTCAACTCTTCCTCTTCAGTCGAGTGGTACCCCAGCCTTTGGGGGACCAATTTTTGGCGACTCCGAAGATGAGGAAGATGAGGAGCACAGGTATGTGTTTTTTGAGTATGATATGAGAATTTTGTGCTGTCACATATTTGTGCTGACCGTCTTTTTGCTTTGTTGTGTTCCCACAGCGCTGAAAACAATCAGCCTGGGACTCCTCCAGTCGAGAATGTTCCAACCCTGGAGCACTCGAATTATGCACCGACTGGAAACGAGCTGCCCAGCCAATGGCCACTGATGCTGTCGTTGAGACAGCCAAGGCGGCAACTCCAGATGTCGGGACATCAGTCGGCTCCTGAGCCGTGGATGAACCACGTAAGTAGCTTTTTGCTTGACCCGTTTAGTTGTAGGTCTGTGAGAGTTTGAATTTTTGCTGAATTCGTGTGCTTGCAGCCCTTCTACCACACCTTGGCAGATTCTGCCAAGGCTTATGTCCAGGTGGAGCAGGAGAGGGATACCATGCGCGCCGAGCTAGAGCGGCTCAGTCGTGAGTTCTCCTTTTTGCTTTTGTTTTGCTGAATTTCTTTTTGCAATGCTTGATTTTGTCGAGTATTGAATGCACGATTTTGCTGGGCCAGGCGAGAAGAAGGAGCTGGAAGATGCACTCGCGCGCAGCGCGAAGAGTCGAAGAAAGAGCTGGCTGCCGCCACCAACTCAGCCGCCACGCGAGCGAGGATATGCTGACCAGCTCGCGGCACTGCGCAGGCCATGGGAGGTGAGTAATCTTTTCTCCTTTTGATATGACGACTGTCGAGTGTCATGAAATGACTTTTGCCTTTTTGATTGTGTAGAAGCTGTTGGCGCACCGGCCTCTGCAGATGCGTGAGTGGTGATCTTCCGCTGGACAGGTTGTGGGCGGCTAGGCGCCGTATGCACCCAGGCGAAGGACGCACTCGCCAAATCGACGAGTACACTTGGCGCTGTATACAAGGTGGTGTTCCCGACTGGCGTAGTGCCGTCGACGGCGGACGACTTCGCCGACGTGTTTGGCCCCGGGACGTCCACCATGGCGGGTTTCGCTCGCGCCAACACGGTACGCGGATCCGAGTCCACCATCAAGCTTCTTATGGGACATGGGATAGATTGCGACTACGAGGCAGCACTGTCTGCGTTCCCTCGGAAGCCAGATGGGAAGCCCATTTCTCTGAAGGGGGTGAGCGGAGCCGCCGCGCGACTGGCCGAGGTTTTTATGACCACCATGGAGCGCCGGGCACTCGAGACTGCCAATCGTCTGCTTAGGAAATCGAATCTTAGGTTTAGGGTAGCTGTACCCTTTTGTTTTTTATGCCTTGTAATGATACCTTCTGAACTGCGCGAGTCTGCGCTTTGTTTGTGCTACCTTGTTTATGCAAATAGTCTTTTGCTAATGTCTTTCACTCGAAGAGTTGTATGCTTATGACATGAGTTTTAGCTTCTGACACAAACTTTGTGTTTGTGATTATGCTCTTTGAACAGTCACGAGAACCTGCTACTGCGACTAGTTCCTCGCAGGCTCCAATCACCACCCGATCCCAGGGTCAGGTGGTAAATGATGCCAAGGTGATGGAGTTTATGAAGGCCAAATTTGTGAGAATGGAGCAAGATCTGAAGGACGCCCAGGCTGAGCTGAATCGATTGAGGGCGAGACCCGCGTTGGCCACCCAACGCGAGGAATATGTGCTCGGGGAGATGGATCTTGTGAACAGGCAACTCGAGTGTAAGTTCGAGTCTTGCTCTGTTTACAAGCTTTTTGCGTAGCTATTGTCCTTTTGATCTGACTGGTGCGCCCGTGTTTGTAGGCTTTGTCGACAACTTCCAGGCTGAAAAGATTCGCGTGGAAGGGCGTCTGGATAGCGTGGTTGACGACCCTACGACTGGGCGTCAACACTTTTGGCTTGATAGGTACCATGCCCGCATACTCGCCACCCTGAAGGATCGCGTCTGGCGAAGTGCTGAACTGCTGGAGTTATGCCGGGCAGCGTTTATTCGCCTGAACGAGACTCTTTTTCCTGCGGGGCCACAACCACAAGGGATTCGTGCTTTGTTGAACATCTTCCGTCAAACAAATCCCATTCGAGAGTTGCTGTCTCAGAGACTTGTGATTGGAGCCAACGCTGCAATGGCGTATATGCGTAGTCGAAAACCAAGGTTGGTGTTGCGGACACCTGCAGCCGGAGAGGTTCTCGAACAAAGACCTGGATGACACGATCCAGCTGCGGAGACACTAATCGAGTGCACTCGCGAACAGCTTTGCGGTCCCGAGCTGCCCGTAAAGGACGAGCCTGAGGATTAGAATAGTTTGCGAGTGCAATTTTGTATAGGGGGCAGCCCCCGAGTGTAATTTTTGACTCTTTGTATATTGTATAGTTTGTATACTTTGATTTTTTGTCGAGCCCCCGAGTCAGTCGAGCGGGGTTTGTGAAATATGTGTTGGTTGTGAACCAATGACTGTGCAGCCCCCGAGTATTCGAGTGCGGCTGCAGAGTTTTTGTGTTCTTTGTTTGGATCCTTGTTACGCAGCCCCCGAGCATTCGGGTGCGGCTAAGGCATTGTGTTTCTGCAAGAGCGAGAGCTCATTTGATCGATAACACAGCCCCGAGGGTTTCGGGTGCGGTTAAGGTATGAATTATGCGGGTAGTAACCACAAAGAAGTCGAAGGAACATTGATTTTATTCCTCTTTTGAATGTTAGGCTGCAGGCCGCCTCATTAAAAACCTTCCAGTCCCCTTAGGTACCCTGGTAAGGAAAAGAGCGCGTCTGAAACCTGCAGCCATCCGACATATAGCCTATTACATTGTATGACTGTGAGCACTTTATGCGTAGAAACGGCGCAGATGCGCAACGTTCCAAGGATTATGAGAGAGTTCGCCTGTCTTCGCGTGCTTCAGTCGATATGCGCCTCCACCAAGGACCTCCGTGATGATGAAGGGACCTTCCCATGGGGAAGCGAGCTTGTGCACCTTCTTTTGCTTCAATCGAAGAACCAGGTCGCCCACAACAAAGGACCTGGTTCGCAGTCGACGGCTATGGTAGTTGCGGAGATCCTGCTGGTAAACAGCTGTGCGGGCCAAGGCCGTGTCTCGCGCTCATCGAGTAAGTCGACTGCATCTTCGAGTGCTTCTTTGCGTCGTCTTCATTGTATGCTTCAACTCGTGGTGCATTGAACCGCACATCTGATGGCAGAATTGCTCTGCACCATAGACCATGAAGAATGGGGTGAACTGCGTAGAAGTGTTGGGAGTTGTGCGTAGGCTCCATAGCACAGATGGTAGTTCTTCGACCCAAGCACCCGCAGCTCTTTTGAGTGGCACCAGGAGGCGCTTCTTGATCCCACTCGTCACAAGTCCATTGGCCTTTTCGACTTGGCCATTGGATTGTGGATGCGCCACGGATGCGTAGTTGAGCGTAATGTCCTGCTCTTTGCAGAAGGTTTTGAACTCCTCAGCCGTGAAGTTTGTGCCGTTATCAGTGATGATACTGTTTGGGACACCGAAGCGGTAGATGATGCTCTTTATGAAGTTGACTGCCGTAGTAGCAGTCGAATTTGTGATGGGGACCGCCTCGATCCACTTTGTGAACTTGTCGACTGCCACCAGTAGGTGAGTATGCCCGCCATGCGATGATTTTTTGAGTGGCCCAACCATATCGAGCCCCCATTGGGCGAAAGGCCAGGCCAGCGGTATAGTCTTCAACGCCGATGCGGGTGCGTGCGGCCTTGTTGCGAATTTCTGGCAGCCGACGCACCTTTTGACTATGTCCTCCGCGTCTTTGAGTGCTGTAGGCCAGTAAAACCCTGCGCGAAAGGCTTTGGCTACGAGTGATCGACTGCTGGCGTGATGCCCACAGGTACCTGCATGAATATCTCGAAGTATGGCTTGGCCATCTTCGAATGCGATGCATCTTTGGAACATACCTGATATGCTGCGCTTGTATAACTCGCCGTTGATAACGGTGTATGCTTTTGATCTTCGAGTCACGCGTCGGGACTCGGTTATGTCATCTGGTAGCTCGCCGCGGAGTATGTAAGCCAGAAAAGGTTGAGTCCAAGTTGGCTCAATGAGGAGTACCTCGACTGGGGGGTCCTCTGTGCTGGCGCTTTGCTTTTGGCTGGCGTAGTCGACGGAGGAGGCTCTCGTTTCTCCTTGATAGATCTGTGTTCGATGCGCTCGAGGAAGACACCAGGTGGAATTTGTGCGCCAGTTGAGCCAAGATTGGCTAGCATGTCTGCTTCTTCGTTACTTTCCCTTCCTATGTGCCTCAACTCACAGCCTCGAAGCTGCCCTCCAGTGTGTTGTACAGGTCGCGATAAGCGATCATGTTGTCCGCGATTGCGTCGCAGGCCTTCATTGTTTGCTGCACCACGAGATTGGAGTCGCCGTAGATCATCAATCGAGTGCACCCAAGTGCTTTTGCCATCCGCATGCCATGGATCAGGCCTCGTATTCAGCCTCGTTATTGGAGGGTAGTTTGAATCCCATCTGCAAAACATAACGTAGCTTGTCCCCTTTTGGTGATATGAGGATGACGCCTGCGCCTGCGCCTTCGTGTTTCTTGGACCCATCGAAGTACATGGTCCAGGAATTGGACACGTCTGGTGCTCCAGGTAATTGGGCCTCTATCCACTCGGTTGTGAAGTCGGGTAGGACTTGTGCTTTGATAGCCTTCGGGTGCTCGTACTTGATGTCTCTTGGAGCCAGCTCGATGAGCCATTTTGCGACTCGACCCGTTGCATTGGGGTTTGTGAGGATATCACCGATTGCTGAGTTACTTACCACGGTGATCGGGTGCTCGGTGAAGTAGTGTGTCAACTTCCTTGAGGACATGAATACAGCGTATGCCAGCTTTTGATAGTGCGGGTACCGCTGTTTTGATATGGAGAGAACCTCGCTCTAGGTAGTAGACTGGACGTTGTATGCTTTGGATGTGCCCCTCCTCCATGCGTTCGACTACCAGTACGGTGCTCACCACCCTGTTTGTAGCCGAGACATACAGGTAGAGTGGTTCCCGTTCCTTAGGTGCGACGAGGATCGGAGGGCTTGTGAGGATCCGCTTGAGATCTGTGAAGGCTGCTTCAGCTTCTGGCGTCCACTCGAACTTGTCCGCCTTCTTCATCAGTCGATAGAATGGTAGAGCCTTTTCACCCAGTTTGCTGATGAATCGACTGAGCGCTGCTACTCGTCCTGCTAGTTTCTGCACATCGTGAAGCTTTGAAGGCCTTTGCATTGTGAGGATGGCCTGTATTTTCTCCGGGTCTGCTTCGATTCCACGGGCAGAGACTAGGTACCCTAGGAGCTGCCCGGCTGGAACGCCGAACGTGCACTTCTTAGGATTGAGCTTGATATGGAAGCGTTTGAGGTTTGCGAACGTCTCCCTCAAATCGTCGAGTAGTGTGTGTTCTTCCCTTGTGGTAATGACAATGTCATCCACGTAGACCTGGACGTTGCGTCCGATTTGCTTTTTGAGGCAGTCCTGCATCATGCGCTGGTATGTTGCACCCGCGTTTTTGAGCCCAAAGGGCATAGTTGTGTAGCAGTAGACCCCGAGTGGGGTTATGAACGCCGTTTTTTCTTCGTCTTCTTGCTTCATCCTTATCTGGTGATAACCTGAGTAAGCATCCAGAAAGGAGAGTCGTGCGCATCCGGCGGTGGAGTCGACGATCTGGTCGATTCGGGGTAGCGGGAAGTGATCCTTTGGACAGCACTTGTTCAGCGCTGTGAAGTCCACGCACATCCGAAGGATGTCTGTATGCTTCTTCTTACGAGTACGGGGTTGGCCACCCATTGTGATTTCTTGATTTCCCTAATGAATCCTGCTGCGAGTAACCGGTCGACTTCAGATTCGACTGCGGTTCGCTTTGGGCCGGAGATTCGACGCATCGTTTGCTTGACTGGCTTTGCATCTGGAAACAATTGGAGAGAGTGCTCGGCGAATTCCCTGGGAATACCTGGCATGTCGGCTGGACACCACGCAAATATTTCCCAGTTCTCACGGAGGAATTCGACGAGCGCGCCTTCCTATGCGATAGGCAGGCTCGAAGATATGTTGACTGTCTTGGACGGATCGGTCGGGTGCACCTGATGCGACCTTGTGTCATTTGTAGCATTGAAGGATCTGTCGACTGCCAACTTCTTATGCTCGGAAGGAGTGTGCGGTCGTTGGAAATCGCCAGTCGGCGAGTGATTCTTCCACCCCGAACATCTCGGAGATTTTGCTGAACTCGCGGTCGCAAGCATCGGACCTTTGAAAGTTTCCACGGACAGTGATGACTCCCTTTGGTCCTGGCATCTTCAGCGTGAGGTACGCGTAGTGTGGCACCGCCATGAATCGAGCAAACGTCGGGCGACCAAGAATAGCATGGTATTGTGATTTCCAGTCGACGACCTCGAACTCAATCGACTCTGTCCTGAAGTGGCTTTTGTCCCCGAACGTAACGTCGAGTTGTATGGTGCCTTCTGGGCTAATTGCTTTGCCAGGAACAATACCGTGGAAGGTATTTGAAGATTTTGGGAGGTTTTCGACTGACCTGTTCATTTTGCGGAGCGTGTCCGCGAAGATGATGTTTATGCCGCTGCCTCCATCCATGAAGACCTTGGTCATGGCGTAGCCTCCTATTTGCGCGTCGAGTACCAGAGCCGCGTGCCCTGGTCGAACTACAGCTGGGGGATGATCCTCTCGACTGAAGCTTATGATGGTTTCCGATCCCTTCAGAAATTCGGGCACGGCAGGAGGTGCCATGACAGCCATGTTCACCTGTCGAGTGATTAGCTTTTGCTGCCTGTTGGAGGGGCGACCCTTTTGTATCATGTACATCTGCCCGTGGGGCTGTGGATATTGATCATCTTCCGCCCGTAGTACGGGTTGTATGGCACCTGCGAGGTTTGCGCCTGGAGCAGGCTGTGGTGGTGGTTGCGGTGGCGGCTGTGGCGCCATGAGAGCGGGCACAGCGTTCGGCTGTGGTGCGGGTGCAGGCGTGGGCTGAGCAGGTGCTGGGCCGTACCTTTGAGTCGTATCATGTAGTCAGTCGCCATTTGGTCGAATTCCCTGCAGTTCCTTAGGGTGTGATTGGAGCGTAGTTTTCCGTCGTCCCCCTTGAAGAGGTGGAATCTGCACCAGTCGTCCATCTTTTCCTCGAATGACCGCTCGGGTTTTGCGTCGCTGCGTTTGCGCCATTCTTGCCTTTTGTAGCTGTCGCTCCGCTGCTCGCGATCTCGACTGTCCCGTCGATCATCCGAGCGTCGATTGCTTCTATCTTGGTCCTCCCGGGTTGTGTGTATCCAGCCGCCATGAACTCGGGTCTGTTATCGTCGTAAGGACGTTTGGAACGTTTGCGCCTGCGATCTTCTCTGTATGAATCTCTGCGGCCTCGACTGCCGCTTTCGTAGTTGTCGCGTGGGGAAGCACGGGATCTGCGTACAGAATCCTCTCCATCTGCCCACTCAGTCGCAACTTTGATGAGGTCAGCCAGGGAGGTTGGCTTTTCACGACCAGTGCCTCTTTGAAGTCCTTCCTGGCGAGACCTTGTATGAAGGCATCCATGGCCCTGTCTTCTGACACTTTGCCAACCGAATTGCGTATTTCGGTCCACCGCCGTATGTATGATCTCAACGACTCGTCTGATCGTTGAGTGCATGCCCTTAATTCTCGAATGTCTTCGGGCGCTCACATAGAGGCTCGAAGTTTTTGATGAAGTCTCTGCGGAAATCGTCCCACGAGTCGTATGATGATGGAGGGAGTGCCTTGAGCCAGTCGCGGGCAGTTCCTTCGAGCATGAGTCGTATGTACTGCATCGCCGTGGTGTTCGTGCCACGCTGGCATGCCACGGCGAGTCTGTAATCTTCTAGCCACCCGGAAGGTTCTTGGCGACCGTTGTACTTGGGTTGTTCGCCTGTCAACTTGAACCTTTGGGCATCCGCGTCTCACGGATGCGTCGAGTGAAGCACAATGCTCCGCATGGCTCTGGTTCAGATCAGAGTATGAATCGCTGCTATAGGATCTTCGAGATCTGCTTCTGCTGGACCTGTGCCGGCGCGTGCTTCTCCTTCCTTCCGAGTGGTGGCTGCGACCACTGCGATGATGTGCTGCGTGTCGTGAGTCGACTATGTCGCGATCGCGATTCCTTGCTGGAGTTTTGTCTTCTGGCTGTATAGCCTGTGCCGCTAGAGCTAGCGATTTGAGTTGTTGGCGATGCAGGGCTGCGTTAGGGTCATTCGCCGGAGGTTGCATTGCCTTGAGGTAAGCACCTACGGAGAATAATGCACCCGCAGCAGTTTTGGGCACTGGGATTCCGTTAGCGTCCTCTGTCATGAACGACAGGTTACGGGTGATTGCTACCCTTTCATGTTCTGGAAGGCTTGCCAACCGCGACCTAGGTCGTGGGGTTGGTTGCATTGTGGACCCGAGGGATTGCTCCCTTCTTCGGGCACTCGAGAGGCTGGCTTGCCTTTTGCGCTCTCGAGCGTCGCTCGGTAGTTTTGCAGTCGAATTGACTCCTGCCAGTTGAAGTACTGGAAGGTCAACATCTCCTCTGGGGTGGAATTTGGTGGCATCATTGTGCACTCCTTTATGACTTTATCTGCTTTTGCTGCCATCTCCTCCGTGATTGTCAAGGTTGTGACCCCATCCGGCATGGTTACCGTGCATGGGAATTGTGCAGGCCTGCGAGCGGCTGCGTCTGCGGATGATTCTGCGGAGAAGGCCACGTAGACCTGATGGGGCGTGACCCGTGGACAGGTGTATGTGCTGTCGATTCCAGTCATGGACTCGACGTCGCCGTCGAGGCTCATGTCAGAGCCAGTATGTTCATCGAGTAGATCTTCGAGGCGAATCTCGTTGTCGATGTGCTCATCGCCTATGCTCATCTCGGTGTTGGCGAACCATTATGGATTTCTGAGTCGAGGTTGGTGTTGGTGAAGATCTCCGAGTCGACGTTGCTGTCGTTATGAATCGCGGGCTCGTAGAAGTCATCGAGGGAGATCCCGCAGTCGAAACTCTCGTCGAGTGGTAGGTTGAAGTCGACGTTGCTTGTGCGGTATGCTGATTCTGCCTCCTCGCCTTGGAGTTCCGTCATCATGAACCTGTCGATCTCGCCGGTCGACATGGTTGTTGCGGGCGAGCAGGCTTCAGGAATCGACGACGGGGCGAGCGCAGTCGACGGAGCCTCGAGTGCGCCCAGCGCCAGTTGTTGCGGATCTGTCGAGTCCTGCGTGCCAAGATTGTTTACGAAAAAATTGAATGCTCCAACAGTTAAACTCAAACCTGATTCAAGGCCGGAAAACGCCTCCTGAAGCTCCGGCGAGTGCGGATTGAAATTCATTGGAAGAGCAGATGCGCTTTTTGCAGGTGAAGCGGGCAGGCTGCCGCTTTTCGAGTGGATCGGCGAGTCGCCGTCGTGTGTCGCCTGGATCGGCGAGTTGCTGTTTGCTGACATGGCCGGCGAGTTGCCGTTTGCAGATGAGATCGGCGAGTTGCCGTTTGCTGGTGTGATCGGCGATTTGCCGTTTGCTGTTGACGAGGGGTAGACTCATCAAGACCCATGGTTAAGGTCCCTAGGTTATGAATATGGGGGGAGAGAACGTGGTAGAGCTGGAAGTATCGTCGGCTGACAAGCAGGGCAAAGATTTTACCCAGGTTCAGGGCCCTCGTGTGGAGGTAACACCCCTACGTCCTGCCTGTCTGTTATTGCTTTGTGAATATGATGGTTACAAGGGTCCCGGCGAGATGTCGATCTCGCTAGGGTTTTGGTGGCTCTGAGAGTAGTACGTGGTCTGGTTCGATGGCCCTCCCAGTCCTTAAATAGTAGGCTGGGTCTCGGGTGTTCGTAACCGACTCGATTTACAAGTAAGGAAACTCTAAACCGACTATTGCTTCGCCAGCTTGGAGGATACTCCATCTTGTTGGGCCTCCCTTCACGGGCTTCATGTAGGCTCTGATAGTTGGGCCTAGTCGATACGTGCACCAGGTACCTCACGGTAGGGTACCCGATAGGCATACCCATGTCAGGCAATTTTGAGTTTCTCTCCATTTATTTTATTTTACAAATCAAAATAGTTTGCAAAATTATTTGTAACTTTTGGAACTTCCTTGACAAATATACAAGCTTCACATAATTTTTACTTGTCACAAACTTCCTCAAGACATTAAAAAGATTTAAAGCCATTTTGGCATTTGTTTTATGGGTTGCCAAACCATTTGTTTTAAGCTTAGCAATTTAAAGAGGATGCCATGATGCAAGAATGAAATGTAAAAGCGAAAATTTGGTTCACATTTTTGGTTCACAAACTTTGGGCTGTTAAGCTGTCGAGGAAGATGGTGGCTATGATGGAAAAAACGTGCCGCCATCCTTGCCGAGCGTGCCGCCATCCTTGCCAAACGCACCTATAGATCTAGGTCTGAGTCTATGTCGTGAACGACGGGACTGTCCCTCTCTTTTGTAATGAACTTTGATGTCGTATAAGACTTTGATGAGTATGAGCTATGCATTTGGTTTTTCTTGTGTCGTGATTATGGGATGAACTATCTCCGAGCCTTGTGGGTTGGGCGTGTGCGTTATGCATGCATGTTCTTATGCCTTGAATTGTTCTTGTGTAGCCTGGAGCAGCTGGCGCGTCGACAGGCCCTACTTCCGGAAGTGCCGCTCCTAAGCCAAACACTCGGAGCAAGAATGACCAGAGGATCATTGATTTCCTTCAGCAGAAACTTGCGAGGTCAGAGCAAGAGCTGAAGGAAATGAAGAGTGAGCTGGCTGAATTGCAGTCGAGGCCTTCACCGGCGATGACACGGGAGATTTATTTGCTTGAGGAGCTGGACAAGGTGAATCTGCATCTGGAATGTAAGTGCACTCGAACAAGTGTCGAGTTGTTTGCGTTCGGTGTTTTATGATGTAGCGTGATTTTTGCAGGTGCTTGCACAATAGTCAAGCCGAGGCGGCGTGCTTGGACGATCGTCTGAATGGCTATGCCAGCAGCCCACAGTGTTCCACTCACCCCTATTGGTGTGATAGGGCGAGGGGTCTTGTGCTGGCGAAGCTTCACGACCGTGCCTGGCGTGCGGCTGTTCTTCTTGAAGTCTACAGGTCGTCTTTAGCTCGAGTGCACCGGTCCTTGTTTCCACTGAATGATCAACCACAAGGTCTAGCGGCGCTGCTGAACAAATTTAGTGAAGGCAAAGCCATAAAGAAGTTTGTTCGAGAGCAACTCATTAGCGGGCTAATGTTGAGCTCGCCTTCGTTCGGTCTCACCTGCCCAACCTTGACCTGAAGAAAATTGCGCTAGGTCCACCACCAGTGCCTGGTGGCGGTCCTGTGCCATGCAGGAGCACTACGAAGCGACTCGAGTTGATGCGCTGGTCCTTATTCACCAGGTATTGAAAGAGAAAAGAAATGGGCGGAGCCGAAGGAGGAATCTGCGGAGTAGGTTAGATACTATTGTATAATTTGTATGTAAAATTACCTTCTGCAGTCTATGTCTATGAAAACTGGTCATGAATAGTTGTCATGAATAGTGTATGTAAAACCAGACAGCCCTCGAGTGTGCGGGGCGTCGAGCGATGTTGCAAAGTTTTGGACTGTGCACTGGCGCAGCCCCCGAGCGTTCTGGTGCGGCCGGGGTTTTTTGTTTTGTCTGACCTGTTCGGCGTAGCCCCCGAGTGTTCGGGTGCGGCCGAGTTTTTTTTTTTAGTCTAACCTGCTTGGTGCAGCCCCCGAATGTTCGGGTGCGGCCAAGGTTTTTTGTTTTGGTGTTATGCAAAGAATAAAGAAAGACATAGAGAAACATTTATTGTATTCCGCTTTTTGTAAGTTAAGCTACAGGCCGCCTCATTAAAAACCTTCCAGTCCCCTTAGGTACCCTGCTAAGGAAAAGAGTGCGTCTGAAACCTGCAGCTATCCGACATGTGCCTATTACATTTGGTGACTGAGCAGTCTAAGCATAGAAACGGCCCAAGTGCGCAACGTTCCAAGGGTTGTGCGAAAGTTCTCCTGTCTTTGCGTGCTTCAGTCGAATGCGCCACCGTCGATGACTTCCATGATAATGAAGGGTCCCTCCCATGGGGAGGCGAGCTTGTGCACCTTCTTCTGCTTCAGGCAGAGCACCAGGTCGCCAACCATGAAGGACCTGGTGCACAGTCGACGACCATGATAGTTGCGGAGGTTTTGCTGGTAGACGGCTGTGCAAGCGAGCGCGATGTCGTGTGCTTCGTCCAGCGTGTCGATGCTATCTTCGAGCGCTGCCTCCGCTTCCTCTTCGTCGTATGCGACGACTCTATGGGTGCGTCGAACTGTACGTCAAGGGTAGGACTGCTTCTGCGCCATACACCATGAAGAACGGTTTGTATTGTGTCGACCTATTGGAGTAGTTCTGTTGACGGTCAAATTTGGCTCATTGTCGGAGTTTCGGTCCTGGGATGCAAATGTATCGAAGCGGAAGAATGGACTGAAACGGGGGCCACGACAACTCGGCAGCATCGGGTGCACGGGCAAGCCACGACAGAGAAAAATGGTGGAGTGGTTGTCGTGGCAGCGGCGAGCGCATGGCGGAGAACCTCGTTCCTTCAGGTTCGCGGCAGAGAAATCAAGAAAACGCTGCCGGGCAATCGGCTAACGGCAGCAGTACACGGCAAGGACCCGGATCGGAGTCGTGGCATGAGAAATGGGCAAGAACGCTGCCGTGGCAGCTCGGTGACAAGAGAGCGACGAACGAGAAGGCGCGGCGGCAATGCGGTGTGCAGCAGGGCAGCGGTGCGGTGCCCCAAAACGACTCAAAGATGAGTCGGATGACATCATACAGAGAATTGCATGATATCACCGTGAAGATGACCTCGTATGAAAAAGTGCCTAACACGGAACTTGTGCGTATCCTCACGGCGTACAATATTGGTTTTGGAGTCATCTTCATCCGAGGTCGTATGCAACTTGTGGAGCCAAAATACTGAGCGGCACATAACCATAGACATGCTCTGTCCTCGGTGTGAGCAGGCAGGTCGCCCTACCATAGACACCCTCTGCCCTCGGGTGAGCGCAATTCGGAAAGGCTAAAAACGAGACGAATTTCACCCGACTGAATTAAAGGGTCCAGATGAAGTCAAATGGAAAAACGCATAACATGCAAGTTCTTCGTCTTTTCGAGACGAACAATTCTCTTTTTACGAATTTCGATCCGGAGTCGTTTACTACCTCAAAAACGACCCGGAAGGTACAGACCGAACAGTTTTGGAAGGTTCGGTCACACGAAGGAGGCTGGGCACAGGCAGGTCGCCCGACCATAGACATCCTCTGCCCTCGGGTGAGTGCAATCGGGAAATACTAAAAACGTATCGATTTGCTTCCGATTGAATTTGAGAGGTCAGATGGATCAAATGGAAAAACGTATAAAAGGAAAGTTCTTCGTTTTTCGAGACGAAAACTTCTCTTTTTACGAGATTTCGATCCGGAGTAGTTTACTACCTCAAAAACGACCCGAAAGGTGCAGACCGAACTGTTTTGGAAAGTTCGGCTCAGCTATCCGAATTGGACCCAAATTAGGGTTTGGACGTGGATCCAAGTTGTTTCCTTGCACGGGAAGTCCAGCCTCCTTATATACATGAGGGGTGACGAGCCGATTGATCCAACACCAATCGAACAACACGTCTACTACCTTTTCGTGTTCATCTACTTTTATCCCTCTCCCTTGTATCTTTCTTCTCGTTCTTCGTCGTTCTTCAAGATTGGGCTGCGAATCCACGAGGCTAAGGGGCGGTCAGGCCGACCTAGGGCAACCCATAGCCGCCGTGAGCCCTGACGGGGTCCCTCCCGGGCGAGCGGGTTTCGGGTCTACAAAAGCGCCCGCCGGATTGTCTTGCGTATCGCGCTTCCGGCGAGCGTCCCGCGGAGTGAGTTGCGGAGCATCTCCCTCGGCGCCGCGGGTACACGTGACGTGTTCGTGTGTCAACTCACTTTTTGGCGACTCCTCTGGGACACGAAGCTTCGAAACGGTCTCCAGCCCGTTCTTGCTGCGAAGAGAGCGCCGTCAAGAGATTGTAATCTACATCGGTAACATGAATCCTCAATCTCCTTATGTAGATGCTAAATTACTTTATGTTGATGTTGCTAGATCTTTTGATATGAGTTGTATCGGCTAACCCTAGTTTACACTATGCGCAAAAGCCGATGCAAAATAATCTCTATGCTTCACATCCTTA